>JAJIZL010000142.1:809090-900250 GCA_023969395.1 Amblyomma maculatum
TGTTACGGACTTGTTCTCAAACAGAGCACGGATGAAGAAAGAAGGAAGAGGAAGAAGGAGTGTGCGCGCCCGTTCGACCTTTGTCTTGAGGCACTTGTGTCGTTCCCGCTAGCCGTGTGTACCTAGCGGCGTACTGAACCGACTAGAACTTCTCAGTCGCGACGCTAAGGGCGTAACATATATATATATTAATGTTTGTGGCTTTAAATTGATGTTCCTTCGCCAAGTATGAACTCAGTGCTGAGGAGCGCAGCTAGCATCTATATTTTCATAGTTGGACGACCAACGAGCACGACTCCAGCTTGTGACGCACCGGTGCTGCGGCATGTTTTATTGCACACACAAGCTTGTCCAATAATGAGTTGCGTTCAGTACCACCACCACCCCATGACTATATATATATATATATAGTCATGTGTGCCTGTGTGTGTGTATTAGCAATAACAATAGCCATTATTTGTGACTAATTTTATATTTTCCTCCTGCCGATTTTTTCGTAGGTTGCTTAAGACATCAAAAATAACAGTGTGCCGAAATTAAGCATATTTAATTCACAGCATAAAATGCGAAAAATTATCGAATTTACAGCAGACATTTTTGCACAGCAGCGCTTTATAGGTGGAAAACAGCATTTATAAAGACGATTTGTTTCTGTAGGGTTCTCATTTTTCAATCTGGCATGACGTGCGCGGTTATGGAGCTCTGGCATTTTGGGAAGGCTATGACGTCGATATGTCTGAAACAAAGAAAGCACAGTGCGTCGTGCATTCCCGATAGCCACAAAGCACTATTCGCATTTATTCAGAGAAAAAAAAAATCACAAATCATTTGGAACTCATCTGTACAATTCGCTTAAATCCGCAAGCAGATATAAACAATAATTAGCGCTTGTTAATTTTTTTTTTTTAATTCTGGACAAAATTATTAAGATCTTTTACACAGTACAGATGTTTTTATATGTCCTATATACCCAGGATGAAGGCTTAAGCTGAAAATTATTGTCCTCAGGCTGCGTTCCCGAGGTACTCAATCTTATGTATTCCTATCTATCTTGAATCGTATTTAAAATTTTTAATGTGCATCGATGTTAAAAAGTGCCATTGGATTGTATGCATGATTTTAAGCCGTGATCTAAGTGAAAAAAACGCTAATTAAAGCCATTTTTTGGCCAGTCAATGTAAGTGTAGTCTCTGCTTTGCCTGTCTGCTGTAGGCCTGGTGTTGACGTCGAAAAAGGTTTTATGTCATGCAGTATATGTTCCATAAAATTTGCTTGAGATAGTAAAATTGTACTTTTTCGGAAACGCATCGAATTCTTATCTCTATTCCCTAGTTCTACTCTGAATTGAAAAGACATAATACAGCATCTTTATGGAATTGAGCAGGTACCGGTGGGATTAGGTATTAAATATTAGTGTTAGTTTTGCTAGTCTTTAGAAGTATCGTATAATATTAACATTAGTATCAGCATTGAAGTAGAAGCGGCAGCCCTGCATCATGGTGCGAACTTCAGGAATCACATAAATAGCAGTTAAATGACGCTTCGCTAATATTCACAATGCCATCGGAATGTAAGTTCTGTAACTTAGTTCTATGAACCTCAATATGTACGTGCAAGGAAACTATTTCCCTGCATTTCTTAACAAACATACCAGCGCCTGAAAATATGAAGCGAGAAAAAGCACCTCATACCCACGACCCCTTTGAATAGGCATCAGTGGTTGGTGAATCATCATGCCTAGGGTTTGCGGCATCGTCCAATTGTATTAGAGGTCCCATTGGAGTGACATGAACTCTGTCACACCACTGTACTTCTTAGCGTTCTCGAATTTTACTACCGTGCATATGACCGGTCAGGTTGGTATGCAGCTCTGGTGTGAGCCATGTGCTTCAAACCAGCATTGAAGAAATGTACTACTACATGCCTTTTTCTTACCTTTTGCCTGTTATTTGAAAAGTATCTTGACAAATTCATTACATTTTTGATTGAATTCGAATAGCCTACAAAATATTCCCTTTCATTAGATGATTCAGTTACATGTTTGCAATCTAGCGTCAATCGCACGCACCTAGGTTTTCTTTTACGATGCAAGGCGTCTTCCCGTCGGATGGCCTAGTAGTTCTACAATTGCACAAAAAATTCCTGTCATTATAAATTTGCATTGCAATTATAAAAACTAGGCTGCCTATTCATTATTATCACTTTCATATATTGCCCTCAGTACATCCACGAGGATGGTTAGTCCCTTTCAATTTGTATTGCCTTAATGGTTTTCGCGATATCTGCTCTAGAATTCTAGAATGCTCTAGATATCTGCTCTGGAAGTTTGATTCAAAGCGAACGGCCATTCAGGTTGCATCGTTTCCTGCAGCCTTCTCAAACAACGACCTCGTGGAAAACGAGCTACTCACGACTTCGGAATTAGGAACACTGTAGAAATGTTTTTGCTACTTACACCATTCTGCACTACTGACTAATCTAATCACGCCTGCATTGTATGAAACAAGGCTGAAGCTCTTTTCAGCGTACTGTCGTTTTGACTAACCGCGGGCCCAGAAAAGACAACACAGCTCTTAAAGTGCAATTCTCAATGAGGCGGAACGCAGAGTGTCGAGAAGTTCTGAAATGGAGTGCATTACATAGGCTTACAAGAAATACGCATAGAGTACTTGGATGGCTTAAAATGACTCTGGTCGTTAGCAGTGAAGTACAGAATCGTTGTTACCACAACCGTAACAATAGAAGCAAGCCATTCAAGCTAGAGTTTCGCGTGTACTGAACCTCCGGAGAAAACGGTACGACATGGTAGCAACAAAGCTTGCAGTATTCGCATCTCCTTTTCTATGCCAGTCTGAAAGAATGCACTTTTCTACTGGCGCATTAGTTGTTTATTTTGTCTCTGAAGTATACTCATCAGTACACAGTTGTAGGCTACAACAGGATAATAAAGAATACCTGAGAAAGATATGAAAGCCCACTTAATAGCAATCTTTCTGAAACGACTCGGAAGAGACTCAAGCAGTTTGAACGCGCACAGTTTGGGAACAAGACGGGGTTTGTATGTATGTCCTGTGCTCAATGGTAGCCGCTGGAGATCTCACAATTTGACATTAATTTTTCACAATCCCGCATGAACTTCATTTGCGGCATTCTCAAAGCCGACACACTGGTTGCATGGAACAGTATTTGTTCCATGTCTGCGCTGTCGCAGTACGCGTCGAATAATGCCACTCCAGTGAACTGAAAGAAGAACTGAAAGCCATTAGGTAAGCGTTGGAGGAGCTCAGAGAAGCAAGACAAGATCTAGGAGATCTCAAAGCCTTGAAAGAGGAACTTCAAGACATTCAGCAAAACAAGGATCTTAAAAGCCAGAATGCTAAACTCGTTCGAAGGCTAGAGGAGTTGGAACAATATCAGCGTTCCAATAACATCGAAGTGAAAGGTGTCCCTCTCGAAGGTGAACCAATAACTGTTCTAAAAAAAATTGGTCATCTTGTTGAAGAAGAGGTTGACGAAAATGACATTAATATATGCCGCAGAGTACCAACTTCCAAGCATAACGAGTCGAACATAATTGTCTGTTTTGTGCGGAGAAGTAAAAAGAACGCCTTACTTGCAAAGGCAACAAAAATGCGACTGGACACAAAAATGCTCGGCTTTGATGAGAACCCTTATGACACTCGGCCTGTGTTTGTCAACGAACACATAACAAGGTACGACCGACGCCACCAAGAAAAAGGAAAATGTTAGTTGCAAGTTTGTGTGGACTAATGGAGGCAAAATATTTGCCCGACAGAAAGAGACATCTACAGTCCTGCGGATTTTCTCTGCCGATGACCTTGACAGCATGACTGCGTAAAGCCAAAATAAAAAAAACATGCTGCTGAAAGAACAAACAAAACAAGTAATGACTGAGCATGCCACCGCGACCATTCCTTGTGATGGCATGTGCAGGTATTACGACTATCATTTCTTTAACGACACATATTCAAACCTTCATAAGTGCTTTTCAATATTGCATCTAAATATGCGCAGCATCAGAAACAAACACGAAAAAGTACTCGATTTATTCGAAAACACTGTAGTTGAGTTTAATTTCGTGCTTACTTCGGAAACTTGGTCGACAGCAAATGATAACCCACCGCATCTTGATAACTACGTGTGTTATGGCCTTGAACGAAATTCTGGGCGTGGTTGGAGAGTCGCTATCTACGTCCGAAAGCATCTATCTCATGAAGTAGTGTCTGAATTTTCTTTTATCAACCAACACGTTCAGTGTGTAACCGTGCGTCTCAAATCAGTTATCGTTGCAGTGGTATACCGACCACCATGCAGAAATAAAACAAATTTTTTTTCTTTTGCCGGTGATTTGTTAAACCACCTAAGTAACACCGGGACTAAGATTGTTATTATGGGTGACATGAATGTAAATCTAATAATGGGCGATGTGAATTCCAGAACTCTTAGCGATATAGTGAATTTCTATGCATGTTCTAATCTGGTCTCCTTAGCCACGCGCCTTCCGGAGCACAGGGCTACATTATTAGACGTCTGTATCAGAAACGTGGATCTGTTTCACGCTTCCTCTGGCGTATTAGCACTTGCCATAAGTGATCATCTACCCATTTATTGTTTTATACCGATCGTACACAAAGCCATAATTAAAAGAGATTCACCTTCATGTCACAACATACCTAGCAAGGCACTAAAGGATTTTCGCCGTTTGATAGATGACACTGATTGAGAATCAGGTTTCAATGAATGAAACTCGAACATTACGTACACTCTATTTGCCGAGAAAGTGAAAGACTGCAACAATAAAGTATTTACGTTGAGTTCTAGAAGCATAAATGACAAAAACAAAATTAGAAATTATGAATAGACGCAGTACTCTTAGACAGGATTAAACACAAACACAAATTATATTATTCCTTTCTAAAACCTCATGATGTCAGTAAGCTTGTAGATTTCAAAAAATATCGCAACCGACCTAATAAAGAACTTAAGCCAAGTTAGATTACTATGAAAAGCTGTTTACCTGTGTTTGCAATAACCCTACGTAAATTTGTCAAGAGGTCAGAAACCTTACGCTCTGCAGTCCTCGTGCTGAAACTATTAAGGCTTCCTCGCCACATGGAAATCTTAGTGACACAACAGCTGCTGATACCCCCAACAATCATTTCATAAAAAGCGGAAAATACACTTCCACTTTCCCACCTGTACAAGGGCTTGTCTTACCGAAACCTGCTATTCTGAACTCATTGGCAATGTCCCCAACCACATTGCACATTGGCAATGTCCCCAACCACAATTATGTAATCAGATGACACTAATCTCTCCTTCGCAGGCAGATCGCTCATTTCGCTTCAGAACACAGTGAATAACTCACTATCCTTTTGGCTCGATATTATTAAATTAAGGTTAAACATAAACAGAACCCCAGATATAATCTTCGCCCAATAAATAGGCCTTTATGTTGGAAAATCGCCATCAATTTCCGTAATAAGCTGCTAGATCAGATAACCACGCAAGAAACCCTTGGGTGTGTGGTTTCAGACTAACTTATCTGGGAATACGGATGTCAACCGTCTAACAGAGGACTTAAGTCGAGCTGTTGGGTGTCTGCATAAGATTAAGAACCTCGTTTCACTTTGGCTAAAACAAATGTTCTATTATACACCATTCTACGCTCGACTGTCTTACTGCGTACTCGTCCGGGGAACTACGACTGTCCAAAATTATAAGAACGTAATTTTATTGCACAAGAAATCGCTGAGAATATTTGCAGACTTTTATGGCAAGCCCCCCGCCGGGGGGGGCGCAGTGGTTAAGGTGCTCAACTACTGTTTCCAAGGACGCGGGATCGAATCCCGGCCTCGGCGGCCTCTTTTCGATGGAGGTCGAAAGCAAGGTGCTCGTGTGCTGTGCGATGTCAGTGCACGTTAAAGACCCCCGGTGGTCGAAATTTCTGGAGTCCTCCACTACGGCATATGTCTCATAGCCCGAGTTCCTTTCGGACGTTAAACCCCACAAACCAAACCAAACCAAACCATCTTCTCCCAACGCATCCGTTCTTTTCACAACATTTATTAATCAAAGGAAACCAGGTGTACAACAACAAGCTCTTACAGTACATTAACAACAATGAGTTCTATAAAGCTTCAGATACAAACCCAAGTTCACAGAATTCTTTTCGCCTAGTAGTCAGAAGGATACCGGCAACTAGAACAAACTATGGCTGGCAACATACGACTACCAGATACCTTTTCTGCTGAATCGGGTAGATACGCTCGCAAATTTTAACAAACCTGACACCGAAAACTTTCTTAAAGCCCTAATGCTCAAGCATGACATCGGAATTGCATAATTTAATTTTTTGTTTTGTGTTCTTTATTGTATCAGAGAATACATGTGCTTTTCTTTATTATTTTGCAAGTGTTCTATACTGTATCACTAAGTTCAGCAAACGGTTTCATTGATTGCAGCTTGTTTATTACATAGCAATCAGCAATAAAATGCCAATCTTTTAGATTTCTTTTTCTTTTCGATTCCTAGTTATTTGGTGTGCCTCAGTTTTATGCAATCAAATTTATTTATTTGCTCGTTGTGTTTATGATTCGAAGTGCCCTTTTGTATGTTTTTGCATACGTTTTTGCATACGAAGTGCCCTTTTGTATGTTTTTGCAAAGAAAGAAAGAAAGGAAGAAAATACTGTCCAGATGCGCACGGTACTTATTTGTCCGAAAAACGATGATCACAAGGCGTTACGATTACCAGCATACTCAAACACAGTGATGAAAATGGATATAAAAAAACAACGAGGGTGAACAATGAACCAGCTTTGTCTTTGGCGAATGTTGAACTCTGCAAATATTTGAGGATGCATGTCGCTCTACATGATTCATGATCGCTCTCCTTAAGATAATTTATACGCTTATGTCTTCCACTTCGTGTTAGCTTTTATAATACGAGTGCTGAGCTGTAGCGTTTGCGACCATCGCGTCTTATACATGATTCAGCGAACTCTTCAGAAAGACTACATAAAAAGAGCGCATGAATGATTAGCTCTGTTGGTGACCAACAAAGGCCATCCCAGCCCTCTCTGCGGTGGCACTATGGTATAGGGCTTTCGGTATTTCAACTACAAGGAGTTCCTTACTTCCGCAGACACCGCACGGAACAAGCGCCCCCTGTATTTCACCGACATCAAAACGTTGCCTAACCAGATTCGGGAAGCGGAAACCGAGAGATGGCTCAGAGAAACACAGACGAAGTCATCTCTGGCGGTATACTCCAGTGCCAAGCATACCATCACTAAAGCAAACCTCTACGACAACACACGAGGTAGCGGGCTGCTTTGCGAGGCACGGAGCGGCGTGCTGCGCACAAGGACAATACGAGAGAAATACACAGAGGGCTTGGATACCCGGTGCCCCAGGTGCGGCGCGGCCGACGAGACCATCTAGCATGTAGTGATCGAGTGCCCAGAACTGCGACCCGCCCCCACTACAACAGCGACAACACCAACGGAGGCGCTTTTGACAGCACTCGGTCTACAGTCGACGTCACTACCCGAAGAGACTAGGGTCATCATGAGGGCAGTGGAGACGACAAAGCGCCGCCTCGAGGACTGGTGGCGCAACAGAGAAGCCTGTTAAATTTCTTCTTTCTCTCTCTTTCTTACTTCTTCGGAATATTTGACTGAACATTTAGCATAGAATTTTCTCTCACTCCTCAATTTTTCTACCCGTTTCTCCTGGCCTGATCCAGAACTTTGTGATCCCCCGATACAAAGGGGAATGGCCGCATCAGCATCAGCATCATCTAAGCGGTGCTCCTGACCAGCAGTCCAGTGCCTTTGTCACTGGGCCCCGTGGCGTTGCTCAACTCGACTTTAGCCCCTCCTCAAAGATATGCGTCAAACAACGTACTGTTTGATCACGCATCTAACGAGAGAAAACGGAAACAGTGCTTTTTGAAGGCATGGTGTATTCCAGTGGTTGCGCAGGAGAACCTGGCATCATATCCGTAGCGGTTTCTGTGTTGTAGGCGGTAAGGAAGCCGAACAAAGAAAATGGCCGTAACTGGAGGGCGCCTCCAGGTCATCGTTAATCCTCCGGCGGAAGGTTACAAAGACGGTGTGGTCGAAGAAGTCTCTTGGCGCACATTTATAGTAGACGAATTTGTTTAGAATAGCTAGGGGCGTCACAAGGACATAAGCTATAAGAATAAACCATACAGGTGAAACGTGAAGACAGCTGAGCCCAGTTGTGCGGATGGCACGAGGGAGTCGTAATCAATATTGAATAAAACCATCCAACACACAGCGTTCTCTCATATAATCTGTAACGTAAAGCAGTAGCACGGTATAATTTATTCATCACACAAGATCTATCAAGAGATGTATAATTTTTACACAATTATTGTAGTGCACGTTATTGTGTGTGAGCTCTATAATTCAATTTTAGTTCCCTCCATCCGTCAGTCTGGAATTAACTTACAGTAAAATGTTTAGGTCGTCAAATTTTATATGCAACTTCTTTTTTGATGCAAGGTCAACCGACTATACTGGTTTTTCGGTACGAATTAGGTTATGTAATTTTGAACATCTTAAAAACTATAGGCTCCCTCATCATGCCACGAATACAGCCTCCGGTGTGTCACCAGTTTCAAATTATTTTTTAGAGCAAATGAATAAAGTGCGCGTGCGAATTAGGTGCAGTAAAATACTAAACAAAGCTAATGAGGGACAATTCAAGCTTACGGTGCTTTAAACAAAGCAAGAGAACAGCTCGGAATAAACTTGCCGCATGCTAATTGGATGCCGGCGCATTCTTAGCGCCGTATGTCGTATACCGCTCCTAAGATATTTGCAGAGCATGCGAACCATTCTGCAACAGCATATATTAGAGCTCAGCTTCATTTTCTTTTCAACTGGAATGACACAGGTGGACTTCGCTATTCTATTTGAATATCTTTGAGCAATATTCGGCGAACCCGAAGAGATCGGACAGATGAATATACAGCCACGTTTAACGAGTCAGAGTTTTACCAAACAGCAAGATACATAATTTCACAGATGACCTAGTACTAAAACATTCATAGCCCGCTACTATGATTTGAAATGCGGCGCATTTCGGGCCACACATCTGAATCCGACGAGGCGATTTATAAAAAAGGAAGCTTCATCACAAGAGGAAAGTGTTAGGATTGCCGCACTTAGGAGGATACACTTTGGCGCTTCTGCCTCATGTACACTTTTAATTTGGTTTCACATACGAGTCAAAAACGTTCCAGTTATAAGTGAAAGTGGAAGCTACACGTATAAGTGGAACGTTTTTAGCCTGTATGAGAAACCAGATTAAGAGTGTATGAGAAAAAAAATCTAGAGGATACATAAGCTCTTACTTTAGGAGTGTGCTATAGCGTACGAGACCAGCCCCCATTTAGAGACCCGCTTTAGCCAAGCCAGAAGTAACGCGAATACAAAGGTACTGGCAAGATGATTCTGATGTCACTTTCTCATATAGAAGAGTGTCCCGAGTTGGAAGCTCCTGCCAAACGTAACATTAAGCCAACCCTACGTCGAGTGAGAGCGCTGTTATGTCAGTTGCTAGCTACCGGCCGCCCACCAGCGCCTTGCTTGCGATTTTTCGCTTACGATGCTAGCAGCGAGGTAGCTGCAGGTGGTGGCGCCGGATTTTCTGAGAACGGTGCCTTTAACAATATCGCATTACAAATCTGACCGCTCTAGGTACGGAAATTATTATAACACTGACGACTTTATTTCGGCTGTTCGGTTGTCAAGGTAGGCCTACTCCTGAGCTACCTGCGTCGGAGTTAAAAAGAATAGAGCGCGAGTTCCGGCTATTTCTTGAAAAAAATGACGTCTTTTTGAACCAACATGGAGGTGAGAGTATTCCTTACAGCTTAGACATCTTTGTATAATATGAAACTGCTACCACTGAAAGTCTAGCGACCACAAATACCCTCCGTTAAATCTCAGGCCTCCTAAGCGCTTCCGGTATCAATAATCTCAACATAAAAAGGCAGATTAATATTTCGCTTAGCTCATCTGACAAGAAATTCGTTTTTGCGAAATGTAATTGTAATCTGCGTTTTTTCGGGGGATTATAAGGAGCAAATCCTGGCTGTATCATTTATTGGATATAATCTCAGAAACATTTAGGCCTCATTTGGCCGTTATTTCAACGACAGCTTAGGCATTCTGTCAACTTTGCTATGTGGAACATTTGTCGAGTAAAAATAAAACTCCTCTTACTTTTATAACAGGAGGGCAGGACGGGGAACCTAATTTACGAACCACATGGGACTCTACTTCTTAAAACGCTGATTATCCTGTTGCTTTTCTATCCAAGCTGGGCCCAATGGTTTTATGAATGCACTTTACATAACAAGGACTGTGATGTGCAGCATATATTTTGGGAGATGGCGTCAAGGGGCGCATTAAATTGACGTTATCTGACTCTATAACATTTTTTTCTACATTCAAGAGTGGTAAAGATTCTAACTCCGCATTCTCCTCCCAAATATATGAACACATATCCTGGAATTAATTTCCCTGCAGTTCACTCCATGAAAAAGATCAGCTGGCAATGTCAGGTTTTCATATACATGTTTGTGCTCAATACTACCCACTTTGTATTCTGAGAATTACCAGATTTTGGCCACCCCATGATAATTTTATATCGCACACAGCAATTGTCCTCGAACCTTTTTACATTTTAAAATGTTTAGAATTTTTCAACATGTAGGAAAGATGGTGTAGTCGGCTAAGATAGCTTAGGTCTTCCTAGCATCATAGAAAAAGGTAATGTTATAAAAAGTGAATGTTATAAAACTATACACCCTCTTTGGGTTCTTTTGTCTGCCTGTTTTTGTAAAGAAGGCGAACAAGGAGTGCATGGGCCTATAGAACTATTTTCAATTTTCCGTGCTAGGGTTGCTCGGTTCAAACTGATATCTTTTCCGATGCAACCGAAGAAGGGTGCGTAGTGAACAATCAGCTTAGGAGTACTTCGCGATCTAAGAATTAATGTTTTTGTCATTATTTGGTAATGAAATCAAGGCATTTTTTTTAAAGGTGAGGCGGAGCCCCTCTTATTGGCAAATCAGATGGGTCGGCTCTAAGCCGAAGTGGGCCTAATAAATACGGGCTCTCCCACGCCATGCCTAATAACCTTACTCACCCTACAATGGAAGTGTTCACTCTGGCTCCTCGTGATATATGCTTAGAGAGAGAACAAATTTTTAAAAACATTTTATTTTCATTGTGTAAATATTGATGGTTTTATGTCTTTGAGAAACCCACTCTGTATTGTATATCACAGAACTAAGTTAATCAACAAGCATATAAGCACCATAAATATAAGGCACAGTGTCATTGAAACTTTGTAAGCTTAAACATCTATAGTTAGCCCCAATTTATTTTTGAGCATGGCAGGTAATTTTCACATTAATCGTTGATGTCATTTTCAGAGAATTACAGGAAAACAATTATGAATACTCTTCTCTGACTCGAAAACTTTCTCGACCATCTCTGTGTACGAAAAAAAGATCATTGATATTCGCGTCGCATACCTCTTTGGACTGTGACTTGAGAAAAACACTGCTATCCATCTTCCTGTCAAACACTTGAGGAGTTAGATGGTGAAAACTTTGCACTTAAAACAAGGCACGCTTTCTTCTCAGCCAGGAAGTAAAATCTGGAAATTCTGGGAAGGATCAATCTTGACGCATGTGTCACGTTCCAGGAGGGTTTTGAATTTTAGGCCGATATTTAGACATTGTAAAGCATATGTGTGCATTTCTTCATACTTGCGTGTTGGTATTGACAGGAGGAAGCAACTTGTTCATAGAACGACGCTATTCACACCAGCACAGCAGAGTGATGTACTACTGAAACAAAACTCTAAATCAGTCGGAATTGCACATGTAATAATTCAATATCTAGGCCGCGGTAGCATACACTGATGTTCTCTAGAATTACCGCAACTTAGTTTTAGCCAATTTGAGCCGACAGAAATTCAGGATCCGAACCAGCATTTGAGATCAAACACGAAAGCTATTTCAACAGTCCGGAAGGTGGTGGAAAAAGTTTATTCCCCTATTTTATTCTATAATTATATTCAAGAAGCCTTTAGATGGGACGTCCTAACAAAGGGCACCTTGAGCAAACGTTAGGCTTCTCGAAAAGGAGCAAACTCTAAACCCACTAGCCCAAGAAACAAACTTGTTAGACTAGAATTACCTGAGTGGGGTTGTCTGTTTGCAACTATCACATTATTTGTATCCCTCTTTCAATAAAGTTGTATAAAACAGGTGTTTTCCATTGGTGCGTCGACCTGCCATTGTTTCCGGGTAGCCAATTCACTGTTCAGTACATTGATTTTCCTCACTCTACTAAAATCCAAAAATGTTAGATTGGAGTACATACACAGAAATATGTTGTCCATCTTCATTGTAGAAAAACAGCAGTATCAGTCCCTATTATATAAAGCGACAATTTTTTCATCGGCAACGTGTTATTCTGCCTCAGTTCAGTTCAGTCGTTCAGTCGTGTCCGACTCTTCGTGACCCTATGGACCATTTCACGCCACGCTTTCCGGTCTCTCACTATCTTCCTAACATCACATAACTTCATCTGCAGTGCCTCGAGGATGCCATCTAACCATCGCGTTCGCTGCCTACCCCTTCTCCGGCGACCGTCAACCTTTCCCAATATCAAATCTTTCTCCAGCGACTCCTCTCTTCTCATCAGATGACCAAAGTAGCTGAGTTTTAACTTTAGAATTTGACCCTCCAATGAGCAGTCAGGGTTTATGGTCGACAATATCGACTGATTTGATCTTCTGGCAGTCCAAGGAACTCTCAAGAGTCTTGTCCAGCACCACAATTCAAACGCGTCAATTCTTCGGTGGTCAGCCTTTTTCACAGTCCAACTCTCGCATCCATACATCACAACTGGAAAGACCATAGCACGAGTTATACGGATCTTGGTTGGCACACTAATGTCTCTGCTCTTTACTAGGCGGTCAAGGCTAACCATTGCTCTCTTTCCCAGAAGCAGGCGTCTCCTAATTTCATGGCTGCAGTCTCCTTCCGAGGCAATCTTGGATCCCAAGAAGAGAAAATCTGTCACAGCTTCCACTTCTTGTCCCTTGATGCTCCAGGACTTGACATGGCAAGACGCCATGATCTTTATCTTTTTAATGTCCAGTTTAAGCCCAAACTTTTCACTCTCTTCTTGTACGCGCATCAGAAGTCTCTTGCGTTCCACTTCACTCTCTGCCATTAGGGTGGTATCATCCGCATATCTAAGGTTGTTGATACGTTTTCCAGCAATCTTCACTCCAGCTGAAGACTCGTCCAGACCAGCCTTCCTCATGATGCATTCTGCATATAGGTTAAATAGGCAGGGCGACAGTATGCAGCCTTGCCTCACCCCTTTCTCAATCGGAAACCAATCAGTAAGACCATGCCCAGTTCTGACTGTGGCCTCTTGCCCTTCATAAAGGTTCCTGAGGAGACAGATGAGGCGAATTGGAACTCCCATCTCTTGGAGAGCTTGCCACAATCTGCTGTGATCTACGCAGTCAAACGCTTTCGCATAATCAATAAAGCAGAAGTAAATGGGTTTCTGGAACTCTCTTGCTTTTTCCGTGATCCCATATTCTGGATAAGCTGGATAAGGCTGTTCAGTCTTTGAACAGAACAGAATAGAGTATGAATATGTATGAGACATATTCATACTCTATACATGTTTCGTATTTCGCCATCGCAAAGGCTCACTTAATTTCATCTTACTCGCCTAAGAGAACATGTCCTAATTTTTATAAAACTTACCTCATTATCGTAACAACGTGCTGTCTGTATCAAGTGCAAGGCTCGGTACAGCAATGTCAAGAAGTGTTCAGAATATCTGCTCAATTGGGCATTATATTATTTACTCTAGAATAGTAACAGAATAATTTCTGACGCCAACTAATTAACTGGAAAAGTCAATTTTCAAGTTTAAAACATTAAGTAAAGACAGACTAATATGCGGATAGGCAAATAAAAGCCAAGTTGAGGTTGTGTTTTTTGATCAATGTGCGACTAAATAACTGATCTTTCAAAATTGGTCATCAAGGTATTTTTTACAAATCAATGATGTTCAAACTCTTCATTAACTGTGCAATGTACATTTTGTTATTGTAAAGAATTGCGTATTCATTTGTATATATCCTTCTGGCCGGGACTTTCTGGGTCTTTTCTTGCGTCGATCATAGACCAAAAGTCATTCCTATAAGAGCCGAGTTACTTCTGCAGGTCTAAGTATCGAACTAACAGTGCCTCAGACACAAAAGTACGATCAACAAGCATTAGCCACAAACAACTTCTGTTCAGTTGGTTGTCAGAACAGTTGCATCGGCGCGTGAGCATTGGACTGTGATTTCCCCGTCTCAGTTGCCAAAGCAAGGTATGCTTCTGCTAGAATATGACGAAGGTTTTTTTAACCACGAAGATTTTGTGAAAGCTGTGTTGCTTTCTTCTGTAGCCAAATGGCTTCACTTGGGTAGCTGCCAATAAGTAAATGCTTCCTTATTAAGTAGAGTATCTGCAGCTAAACATGCCTTAAGAATTGGAATTCAGATGAGCAAAATTTATTCTTCATAGTAAAACATACATGTATGAATATATATATATATATATATATATATATATATATATATATATATATAGAGAGAGAGAGAGAGAGAGAGAGAGTGAGAGACAGAGGGGAGGGGGCATTAATGAGCTCGACAGCAGTCAGCAGTTTGCAAGCACTGTGGCCTGTTTCATTTTCCCTGTGCGAATTTGAAAAAGGCTGTTCAGTCTTTGTATGCTCTTGTAGACACCTTGCCTGGTGCCTAGAAGTTATGGCTTAAATCTCCGAAGCACTCTTGAAGCATGTGTGGTGGCAGCAATTAAAACCTTGAATGGTGAAATTTATTTTACTAGAGGATCTTCATACCATTGAACTGCTACGTTGGGTAGGCCGTATCGCTGATTGAAAAACCCCACCTCAGCTTGTAACCACGCAGAATGTAATATTAAACAGTGTTAGTAAACTCATTTAAAGCACCGGGAGTGTTTCCGGAATGTATATGACTGCATTTAGAAGACCATTCGAAGACCAAGTGAAGCAACATAAAATTGCTTTATGAGTTTGGCCTAAAATATTTGTAATCTGTCTGAAGATTAGGCAGATAGCTTAACCAGACCAAACATGTTTTTACTAATACTTGCTAACTATTCCTTTATTATATATGACATTTAAAACGGCCGCAGGCTGAATATTCTCTTTGCAGTAATTTAGGTTTTTCCTTCCCGTTCCTTCCGAGATGCCTACAAACCGCACATCGCTCATACTTGATGCGAGGGAATTTAGGGCGCACTCTCACCCGTTAAGAAGTGATGTGTTCAATAACTACCGTGCGGTAAACAAGTGACTTGGATGCGCAATGTAAGAGAAAAATGCAGGGGTTTACTGTTACATGGCAATCCTAAGCAGCACTTCATGGCTAGACGTCCTGGCCTGTAGTCAGCCCTGTACATGCACGCGTAAGAAGAATAAACTGGCAGGCGGGACATTATGGCTTCACGCCGGGCACTAAGACTAACGTGCATCGAAGGCCGTGCTCAAGGGCCAGCCGAGAATGGAGTCTCATTTTCTTCTTGAAGTCTTCGGGATTATTACGAGCTAAAAAGGTAATGACCATGCCAAGCTTGAAAATTTGGTGATTTCAAACAATATTGTAAGTTCACTTTCAATTAGAAAAAATAATTAATTCGCCATCCTATTCACTATACAATTGCTAAGTGGAGGCGGTTTTCAGACACTCCGTAAATGAGACACCTAGTTCATGGTGAACATTGTGAGATCTATTACAATTATCTGAGATGGTAAAACTAAAGAATATTTGTGCATTCGAGGTACATATATTTGGCTGGATGGCGACTGAGGTTCTATCTTAAAAAATTGTTCCAGCTTGCGGAGCGCCGTTATCATTAAGCCAACAGAGCACTCGAACACGCGGCAACTAGGCACGAATACAAACCAAGGTTTCTATTCAGAATTGCAAACGCAATCGACCTTATAGTAGTGAAATCTTCTGTTTGAATCGGTCGTCTAGCAGACATAGTATTTATAATTTTATTTTATATGGGTGTTGACGTCCCTTTCTTTACCGTAGCAAGCGTTGCTGAAATTTTGTCGCCAGCTCATCTACACTGGTCTTTCTTGGCACGAACATCAAGTCGATTTAAACAATAACTTGTGTGTAAAAATTCCTTTAGCATTAAATTGAGGAAGGCTTCTTGTCTCACTTTTCATTATGCAGTCCTGTAACTGATCGTCATGCAATCAATAAAAAAAAACATCTTACATATATCAGAAATTTAATTCAGGAAAAGGACTGCAGAAAGCAGGGCGAACTGCTTAGGAAGCAGCCAAATGAATTTCCGTTGAATGAGTACAACCGGCATAAGAAATGAGAAAACATGTATAATTTGTGCCTGTCGGCATTTTCTGGCTTTCAAACACAAAATTATTCGCTACTGGTTTTCGCTGTGCATAGATTCAACTTAAGAACAACAAAAAATGCAGAGGTCCTCAATGTTGTCCATGTAGCTGGACATAGCTGTCTGAGACAGAATCGAGGAAAGCAGAAATTAATAAACTATAGGACGGTATTTGCTTATATGAAAGAACCAGTTCTCCTCTCATCAGCGCGGCGCCATCTGCCATTCATAGTCCACCTTTCATTCCTTGTTCTGGTCACTTCGATGGACAATTGTGGCATTCTTTTAAGGCTCGACCAAAATACAGACTGTAGACTGAAATATAAGCCGAAAACTTCTGCACTAATTATCGATTGAGAGGTGACGAGGGCAATTATAAGATAAAAAAACGCACTGAGTGCCAAAGATTATTCACACTACAACCTAAAGAGTAAAATCATGAAACGGTCATGAAAAAAGTGTGGAAAAATTGAAACACAAAATTATTCTTGACGTTCGAAGAGAGGCGGCGGAAGCAAACATAACGTCATATTGCTGCCCTTTGAAGTGCTCATACTCTTCCTGAAGTTCCACCATGGCGTAAGACTAAAAAGTGGGCATTCTTGCAGAAATCATTCGGCGTAGTAAAAGATACAAAATAGAAACAACTGATATGAACCCTCATAAAACGGTTGTGATTAGTGATCTCGAGCCGGGCATCCTGCAGAGTGAAGTTGAATGGGCCTTATGTTGTAAGCTCTCTAAGAGATGGGAGTTCCAATTTACCTCTTCTGTCTCCTCAGGAACCTGTAGCAAGGGAAGAGTCCTCAGTTAGAATGGGCATGGTCTTCCTGATTGCTTTCCGATTGAGAAAGGAGTGAGAGAAGGCTGCATACTGTCGCCCTGCTATTTAACCTATATGCTGAGTGCATCATGAGAAAGGCCGATCTGGACGAGTGTTCAGATGGAGTGAAGATTGCTGGAAAACGTATCAACAACCTTTGATAGGCGGATGATACCACCTTAATGGCAGAAAGTGAAGTGGAACTCAAGAGACGTCTGATGCGCGTACAAGAAGAGAGTGAGAAGTTTGGGCTTAAACTGAACATTAAAAAGACAAAGATCCTGACGTTTTGCCCTATCACGTCCTGGAACATCAAGGGACAAGAAGTGGAAGTTGTGACAGATCTTCTCTTGTTGGGCTCCAAGATAACCCCGGAAGGAGACTGCAGCCATGAAATTAGGAGACGCCTGCTTCTGGGAAAGAGAGCAATGGTTAGCCTTGACCGCCTAGTAAAGAGCAGAGACATTAGTCTGCCAACCAAGATCCGTATAACCCGTGCTGTGGTCTTTCCAGTTGTGATGTATGGATGCGAGAGTTGGACTGTGAAAAAGGCTGACCGCCGAAGAATTGACGCGTTTGAATTGTGGTGCTAGCTGAGACTCTTGAGAGTTCCTTGGACAGCCAGACGATCAAATCAGTCGATATTGGCGACCATAATTTTTGACTGCTCATTGGAGGTTCAAATTCTAAAGTTAAAGCTCAGCTACTTTGGTCATCTGATGAGATTAGAGGAGTCGCTGGAGAAAGATTGGATATTGGGAAAAGTTGAGGGCCACCGGAGAAAGGGTAGGCAGCGAAAGCGATGTTTAGATGGCAACAAGTTTTTATGATCGCTCCGTGAACGCTAACTGGAATATATTTGAAGAAAAAGTTTCATCGCTCACTGAGAAATACCTTCCGCGCAAAGTAATTACTTCTAACCGGAAGTCACCATGGTTATATCAATCGTTAAAAAGGCTTAGTAACAAGAAAAAAACGCATTTTCCGCTCTACAAAACTAACTGGCTCTCAAGAAAGTTGGGCTACGTATCATACGGTGGCTGCTGAATGCACAAAAGCCCTCAAACACGCTAAGGAGACATTTTTCAATACTACATTACCATCCCTTTTAGTTAGTAACCCAAGGCAATTTGGGAACTTAGTCAATAAAAGAGATGATTGAGGCATTGCGCTCAAAGACTCAAACCAACTAATCCCACTTGATGAGTGCGCAAACGTCCTTAACTGTGCTTTTGTTTCCGCTTTTTCCAAAAATCTATTCTGTAGCCCCCGCTTATCCTGGTGCTGGTTTTCTACCAATAGACCCTATTGTCTTTGATATTGCTGGCGTGGAAAAATTACTTGGAAAACAAAAAATTTCTTCATCGTGTGGTGTTGACAACATCAATTCCAAGTTTCTGATCAGGACTAAAGTGTACAGCGCTATAATGCTTTCTAATCTATTCCAGCAATCTTTTCAGACAGCCTGTATTCCAGAGGACTGGAAGGTTGGGAAGGTGATTCCCTTGCACAAGTCTGGGGACAAACATTCGGCACTTAATTGTCGACCCATTTCACTTACGAGCATTCCATGTAAAATTATGGACCATGTCATTTACACTCACCTTGTATCATTCCTTCAGTCAAATGGCTTTTTTACAGATTATCAACATGGATTTCGAAAGTCATTTTCATGCGAAACTCAACTATTATCCTTTACACATGATCTAAATTCCATCCTTGACAGGGGTTCAATTGTTGATTGTATTTTCCTAGATTTCTCTAAGGCGTTTGACAAGGTTTCGCATCAACTGCTGTTTTTAAAATTAAGTAAACGTAACCTTGATACTAACGTTCTTGCGTGGCTTCATTCTTTTCTTACTGATCGCTCACAATTTGTCACTGCTAATAACACTTGCTCCTTCTCTTCCCCAGTTCAATCGGGCGTTCCGCAAGGCTCTGTGCTGGGACCTTTGCTTTTTCTGATTTACATCAACGATTTACCTGATACCATATGCTCATCGATTAACCTTTTTGCAGATGGCTGCGTCATATACCGTGAAATTACCAGTTATTCTGATGTAGCGCTTCTTCAGTCGGATATTAACCGTGCTCTTGGCTGGTCTAACACGTGGAACATGCAACTAAACACTAAAAAATGCAAGTACATGCGTGTTTCTCGTCGTATTACAACACTGCCCTCATTTCATCTTAATAACATTATTCTGGAATCTGTGTCCTCTTACAAATATCTTGGCGTGTACATTTCTTCTAAACTTTCTTGGAAGACGCATGTAGACCATATAACCAAAAATGCTAATCGCATGCTGGGCTACATACGTCGCAATTTTTATCTTTCTTCTAGTCCTGTAAAATTACTTCTTTACAAATCATTAGTTCGTACTAAACTAGAATATGCTGCATCTATCTGGGACCCCAGTCAAGAAACACTCATCCATCAGCTTGAATCTGTTCAGAACCGGGGGGCACGTTTCATTCTTTCCAATTATCATCTTAACTCCAGCGTCACCACTATGAAAGCTAATTTATCGTTACCTCTGCTATCACAACGTAGGAACATTTACCGTCTTAGCTTGTTCCATAAAATCTGTCATGACAACCCCGTTCTTAAGAATAAATTATTAACAGCACCTTGTTACGTTTCAGCTCGCATCGATCATCGTTATAAGGTTGGTATTCCTGCGTGTCAAACCAATCAATTTTACAATTCATTCAGCCCCAGCACGTCGGCAAGTTGGAATCACCTCCCCCGAAATGTGGTCCAAATCTCTGATAATTCTGTGTTCACATCTGCCTTACTCAACCTATCAGTATCATAAACACATGAATTTGTTGCAATGCCATTTTTTCTTTTCTTTCAGCTATTTTGAGATCAGCCAATCTTTTTTAAAAAACTTATATTCTTTGTTGCGTTATTGCTTTTTGAGCGTCATTTCGTCCTTTGGAAAAGTTGCCTTTATGCCCTGTATACTTATGTGTTGTTCCTTCTCATGTGTGGGTGTGTACTCAGAATGTTTAATTGCTTATTCCTTTTATGTAACCTCTCTCTCTTTTTTTTTTTTCTCGTGAGCGTCATTTATATTTTGACATGTATTTTGTTGCTGTTTTTTTATGTTATACTTTTGTAATATAACCCACTGCCCTCTGTAATGCCCTCGGGCCTTGAGGGTATAGAAATAAATAAATAAATAAATCTTCCAGGCGCTGCAGATAAAGTTATGTGATGTTAGGAAGATAGTGAGAGACCGGAATGCGAGGCGTGATATGGTCCATAGTGTCACAAAGAATCGGACACGACTGAACGACTGAACTGAACTGAACTGAATATGAACCCTGTCTGGTGTTCCCTTCCTCTGCTGCATGATATCGTGCTATGTTCATGCACCAACAGTCGAAGCCTCCATGCTGTTCTTGGTAGACATTGTACGCCTAATCTCATTCGGCACAGTTTCTGTTTAATGGCAAGTAATAAGCATGCATGTTTTCAATAAATTAGCCATATCCTCCGCTTTATAGTAGAGCTAGCGGTGTATTGAGGCACGTAAATTAATATTGTCCCTCTTTACCAACATTATATACCTATTCTACTCTGATAAATGGGATGCCAGGAGAAAACAGTTATTTATACAGTGGAACAAAACGGGCTCTGAATAATCAAACTTCTTATAGATAGGTATCGTTAACGGAAAATAAACAAAGTTTTAGGCGTACAATTCTTTCTGTCCTACGGAAACCTTGTTTTCCAAAGCGCCGGTAGTAGTAGTAGTAATTGACTTTTTTATTCACATAAACAAAAAAGAACTAAAAAAAGGTTTGCCAGCCCACGTATCTGATATCTAATCATCAGAAGTACCTGAACTGGAACGGCGGAAGTAAAGGAATAGTAAGTAGGAGGGAGAAGAAATCTAAGAATTGAGCGACAGGAACAAACGACCCACTGCGTACTGATTTCAATGTTGTGTCCATTTCGGCTTTGCAACGAGCCTGCAACTTTTGAAACGTTTATGGACACAATGCTGCGTGGTTTAAAATTGGACACTTGCGTATGTTATCCAGATAATGTAGTTATTTTTGGAAAGATATATAGCGACCATAACGAACGCCTAGCTGTTGTTCTGGACTGTTTGCGTAAGGCTGGCTTTGTTCCTAATTCCAAGAAGTGCCGGTTTTGCGAGAATTGGTGCTTGGACATCTTGTTGAGGAACACGGAGTGTTCAACAACAAGATGCCCTGATGGTCAACAAGGCGAAGTGATCTTCAGAAAACGGCAGCTGTCGAATCGTTTCAGCCACCCCACACTATCGAAGAGCTTCGCAGCTTATTGAGGCTACGCTCTTATTTCCGTCATTTTATACACCCCTTTGCTGAAATCTAACCCAGCTGACATGCCTGCTACGCAAATGTTTTTCTTCCGAATGGACATCCAAATGTGAAGCCTCTTATCGACAACTCAAGATTCTGTTGACCTCGCACCCTATTCCACGCCACTTCGATCCTGCTGCGCCGACAGAAGTTCACACGGATGCGACAGATGTTAGCATTGGGGCAATTTTGATCCTGCGCTGCAATGAGCAATAACATTTTATTGCATACGCTAGCCATACTTTAAGCACGCTCGAGCAGAACTAGATGGTCACTGAGCAGGAATATCTAGCAGTGGTATTCGGCATTCATGGCTGTTTCGGTCGTACTTACACGGCCGTTCATTCAGCATTGCAGCCGACCACCACTATCTCTGCTGGCTTGTCAACCTTCGGGGTCCCAATGGTCGTCTCGCGCGATGGCCTTTCGCCTCCAGGAGCCCACCTTCGAGGTGGTTACAAGAGCGGCCGACGCCATGCCGACTTAGACTGTCTATCACGTCTTCCCCTAGCCACTTTGAGTGCGACCCCGACAAAGTAGACGACTACATTTTGTTTGCGGTTGAACACTTTCTGAACATTGAAGTGTTTAAATTCTGAACAAGGCCCCCGTAGCGGGGCCGAAGCGTCATTGCTATTTTAACGATTGGTAGGCGCTCAATGCTTTTCGCCAAAATATACCCGACCAGACGGGTTTCCGTCAAACACTGAATTTCAAGTGTTTAAATCGAACAGCAGATGGATCCGGGCCATAAAACACCACGAAGATCCGCGAAGACCCATCAGGATACCGGCCGTTTTTATGTACTTGATGGTATGCTGCGGAAAAGGAGCTATTCGTCAGTTGGCCCACATTTACTACTTGTAATTCCCTAAAGCATCTATTCGTCTGTTTTGCGCGTGCTGCCCAACGATCCAACTTCTGGTCACCTTGGATAGGCTCGGATGCTCCGCCACACCACAAAATGCTTTTATTGGCCTAAAATGTGACCGACCATGGAAAACTATGTGGTCAGTTGCACATAATGTCAACTACATAAACATCATACAGTGGGCTCCGCTGGGCTGTTGCATTCAGGGCCACTTCGCAGCGTACCTTTTGAGCAAGTCGGCATCGACCAATTGGGTTCATTTCCAAAATCTTGCTTTGACAATCGCTGGATTGTCGCATGTGCCGATTACCTTACTCGCTTCTGCGAAACGGCTGCTCTTCCACCAGCTACAGCTCATCAAGTCTCGCTGTTTCTGCTCCGCTCAGTGATCTTACGCCATGGACCACTGCGGGCTATAATAAGTGACCGGGGCCTTCAGTTCACGGCGGATGTTGTCGAACAGCTGCTGGGTCTATGTGCCATTCATTTTCGCCATTTTGCACCCTACCACTCGTAAACGAGAGGATTGAGAGAGCGCATAAATAGGACGTTGACGGATATGCTTTTGATGTACGTAGCCACAGATCAAAAAACCTCGGACACAATCCAGCCTTTGGTTACATACGCTTTTATTACAGCTACTCATGAGACGACGGGCTGTAGCCCTTTCTTTATTCTGTACGCCTTACCACCAGGCTACGCCCTGGACACCATATTGCCATTTTGACTAAGTGACGAACTGTGCATCGCCGAGACCCTGTGCCGCGCAGAAGAAGCTCGGCGAACGGCGCGGCTGCACACCATTGCTTCGCGAGAGCGTTTCAAGAAACGCTGTGATGTGCGCCGTCGGCACGATACAAGCGCTCCGGGGGATGTTGTCTGGCTTCGGCGACCGCTACAAAAACGTGGCCTTCACCAGAAACTGTTGGCCCATTACGATGGACCCAGCGCTATTATTAACCGCATCAGTGATGTGACCTACAAGATTGCACGCCCCACTGACACAGGTAGTCGTTCAAAAAAGATAAACTATAACACCTTGCACACAGGAAGCCCTGCCGCCTTCGTGAGTAATCATAACTCGTGCGGCGGGCTTCAAATATGCAGGGGGAAATGTAACGGGCTTGCAAACAAGATGAAGAGGTATATTCTGGCCGTATCTCTTGCCAAGCGTTACACATTCTACGTTCTACGGCACCCTCTTTCACATCTCGCTTACTTCTTTGGGCTCCAGCCCACGAGTCGCTCAGCGGAAACGCCCAGGCACACACTCTCGCTCGAGATCTCAGCTGCCGAGCCGAGAGTATGATCAGCCACCCTGCTTCCGCTGACACTAATATCTCACGCGCTTCTCTACTCACCACTTACACGGACATACTCCAGCACTACCGACTCCAAAGGTGCACATATCCTCCCGCCCACCGCGATCTAACAAGATGCAAGGCCGTCCAATGGCGCAAACTACAAACTGGCAGCTTCCCACACCCCCTTTTATACAGCAGGATCTTTCCGGATCAGACAGCCCCCATGTGTAAACACTGCTCAACTCCGGCCACACTCATACATATGGTGTGGACTTGTACACATTACAACACAGACAACTCAAACAGCCCAGAGACGTGGGAGTCTCTCCTGTGTACTTCCGAGCCAGCGAACCAACGCTGGCTTATCCAGCGCGCGGTGGAGGCCGCGGCATCCCAAAGAATTCCCGCCGACCTCCTCTAAGTCAGCGCAACCGGTCCTTTGACTGGTCCCCTGTTTTTGGGCGCAATAGAAGAGTTCACCACCACTATGCGATAGGAAAGAAGACAAAATGGTGTGGTGCTCGCGCAGAGCGCGATAAAACTGGCTACTGACACGGTGCCCTTGACGTCCCATACGTCCCGTTTTGCACGAAGGCTTCAGCGTTACAATATTATGTAGAAAACAAATTGCATCTACCGTTTAAACCCTCAGAAGTATGTCTCTTTTTGGTTCAGGTTAAGGGTCACTTAAGGCTCCGCAATTGATGGAGGGCATTTCGCAGTAGGATGGTATTACCGGAGTTATACTTGCATCTTATATACATATATTTAGTTCACCTTCCGGACCCTCCTAATAGACAAATACTGCTGAGATACAACGACGACGTATAAAATTTCTTGGTAAACGGGATTTTTAAGCCACAGAACTTCGCAATCCTTTGTGGTACGTGGCATCTAAACGTAATATTGATGTTGGAAGCTCAGCGTCTCCTGCGCGGACCAGACATTCGAGAAGAAGAAATGACTGAATCCAGTTCTGGAGCACCTAAGTAATATATCAGGCAAAACTGCAGGGATAAATATCCCTGCCGTGAGATAGAAATTAACGGCAAAGAATACTGATATATTCGGGACAAGATGAAAAGAGAATGAAGGATTACTTATAACAAGTAAATACTGTGAGACAAGTGCCGCTCACACCAACGTAGGCGTAGCGGAATATTTATGTTCATTTGTGTTTCATTGAACCTCATAATACGAAACCATGCCCACCGCGTCAGGAAACTAGCCAACGGTGCTATGCTAGAGGCAGCATTTGCGAATCTTGTTATTTTCTTTTTATTTTGGTGGCGCATAACTCAGAAGAACGTATATAAACATAGGGTACGTCTCGGGAATATAGAACCTACGAATTTCTGGAGAGACAAAATTACCTACTTTTGGCTGCTAAAGACGCCATGGTCAGGAAACACAAGCGGCCATGCGAAAATTACTATGGAAAAGGCAAAGCAGGGATTCTGTAATCAAGCACATCACCACGCATGAAAAATGGGAATCTCATGAGTGAGAAATAAAGGTGAGAGTTACAAGTAAAGACGCCAAATGGCAGAGTGGTGGTTTTTATGCATATAGGGATTGTTCCTCTCTTCTCACTACAGAAAGTAGAAAATTACGAAAATGAAAGTTGCACCTGCACAATTGTTACAGAATAATCAGCACTGCAAAAGCTACGATGTTTCCTATTTGCCTACCGCTGTGGCAGCACGTTGCCTCGTTTAGAACTTGGATAATTGGCAGATGCTTCCTGCAACGCTGAGGAAGTAGAGAAACTTTCATTTATAGCTCTAAAACGAGTAACGTTTGGCACTCACACGAAGAAAAAATACATCGCACTCTTATCACTGTAGAGCAGCTGTCCTTGACGGCAAAGGTCTTCGTGACAGTTTCTCATTTTCGTAGGAGTGTCTACTTAGGCGGTCTACTCTTTAGCGCAGAGAGAAAGAGATAAGGTATAGCGAAAAGGGAGACATTATTGTTAGCCGTTTAAATCCGGTAATTTGCTACGCTGCGTAGGAAAATGAAGAGTTGGAAAATATAAGGCCACAGATAGGTAGATGGAAACAAAAAAATATGAAATAAAAATAGCAAAAGGGTGTTGTGTTGATGAAATGTATAAATGCCGTATTTTAATATATACATATATATATATATATATATATATATATATATATATATATATATATGTATATATATATATTTATATATATATGTATATATGTATACATACACAATATAAACAAACGCATAAGCCCCTGACATATATCTCAAAACTTTAGCTTAACGATCATATAACGATCATATAAAGTTTTATGATCTTAACGATCATAAAATTTGTATTATATTCCTCCTTTGTCTGAATAAAAATAAAGAAGTTATTTCTCGTGTTTGATGTGTATATATAGTAGCCTGTGCAGTCTAACGTAAAATTTGCGTTTACAGTCACCTTGATGAGCTAATATATTGTATCATAATGCATCAGTTGTTTGTCACAGTCAGGGCTTCAATTAGGTATTTTATTCTGATCCTGCTACGCTGCTATTTTTGCGGATGGACTGTTCACTTGTTCTGGAGGGAATTGTAAGCTACGTCTCAACACAGCAGTAAGGCGATGCCAATATTAAGCAGTTTTCAGGCTACGAGAAAATGGTTATGCGGGTCGACATCATAGCCTCCGTTTACTTAATGTGAAGAAAGCGGTCGGCAACCAGGAAAGCCGGATTTTTTTTCCTGGACATCTTGTAATGAATTCGGATATATCGCATTACATTAAGATAATGTGCTTGCAGTTACTGTTCTGAGTGTGTTTGTGGTTCTGTTTATCAGCTTATTCCCCAGCTCTAATAAGACCGCATTGACTTCAGAGATATTGAGTGGCAACAGCCCCTCAAAAAATAAATTAGCAAATGGCTGGCCTTTTTCACAGGTTGGATAGCGATTACAAAGCTGTTTAGAAATCTGTGAAAATATCACGACGGCCAGGAGTTTCGCGTATGCTATAAGAGGGTATTTTTCATAGTCTGGCGGCTCTGCTTTTGTTGACAAATTCTTCATCTTCAGGCGACAGGAAAGCGTTTCAACTGCTAAGAAAAAAATAAAGAGCACACGAGGAAATATATTGTTATGCTGAGACATTGATTAAGACATGCTTGTCCTAAAGGAAAAGAAGACATCTTACTGCATGCAGCCTTCTGCATGCTACGCCTTGAGTTCACACGTAATATGCACTGGAGGATATATTACGTGTGATATATTACATGTGATATATTAGTCCCACTGGTGACGTCAGCGGTTTGAGGAGTCCTTCCAAAGTTCACCACGAAGCTCAACCCTTCTGTCCGCGAATTTAAATAAATCCGCCGGTTTTAAAAATTATTAATACGTTTTCGGTTTATTCCAGTGAATTTAGCTTTGGGAGATTGCTCTAAAGGCGTCGTTCTACACAACACACTTATCAGTGAACTTACAACCCCCATTTTTGTGGCCTTTTAAGATGAGTGAATTCTTGTAAAATCAGTCAGATTTGATCCCTTCACTCCATATTTGCCTTCCGCAAAATTAGTTACAGTTATTCTTAAGGAGGATGATTAGCGAACAAATTTATTTGAGGAACTACGCAAGCATGATTTATGTAATAATTAATGATTAGCAGCAGAACCTCCCGTACACAATATAATCAGAGAGCAAGATAAAAGTCTTAACTGGCGCTGATGTCATTACTGCAATCTACTGCTTTACACTCGTACGCCAAGCGAACTATCTCTGGCGGTGGCCGAAATGCTTATTACACAATGTGCCTTTTAACGAACTTGACTCGGGGGGTTTAATTCTTGCTGGAAAATGTGTGGCTGCTGCTTACGACTTACGTAAAAAGAGTGTCCTTCAGCACCAAGTAACGAAGATTCGTTCTGCTAATACTAGGTTCAAATATTCTCTGCTAGCGGCTATCTTGGCATCGCAAAGAAAACAAGGCTAAAAGCTGTACAAGCACATTCAAGTCTGATTAAAGTACATAGCATTCAATAACCTACTCTTGAGTGGACAAAAATGTTTACAAAATTCCCGATGTAAGAAACAGATAACAAAGCTTACTGAATTCGTAACAGTGCTTACTCTACCCGATTGACCGACATTTGGAGCTCGAGTAATCCTTCGGCCGCAGTGATTGCGTCAGAGGTGTTAAATCTTCGAAGGCGGAGGGTAGAGCTTATCCTTTCAGCCGCAGATTCCTCATATGTAACTCTTTAGCCGTTATTCTACAGCTTAACATAAGTTTCAGAAAGGATTTCACAATAGTGCAGTCATTGCAGTACATGTGGAACTTCTCGGCGAGGATAGTGTCGGCATGCAATCGTTTTACGCAATTTGCACGCTGTTGTTATGAATTTCAGGACGCGGTTTGGTTGGTTTGTGGGATTTAATGTCCCAAAGCGACTCAAGCTATGAGAGACGCCGTAGTGGAGGACTCTGGAAACGGATTGGCGTCCGTGTGCTGTGCGATATCAGTGCACGTTAAAAAAACTCCAGGTGGTCGCAGGACGTGGTGTTGTTCTTATTGGAAAACAGAGGCATACCATGTTCTCATTTCATATCAGCGAATATGTAATCATAATGATTTCTCACACGGGAATGGCTTGCTTTTGTCGTCCTTGTATTCACCGAAGGCATTTCGCCTATATAGACAAGTAATTTTATCGTCGCAAAGTCCCAACCTACTTAATAGCCTAAAAGAAAAAAAAGTGATTCCAGCGGCTTGCATTTTTGAGTGCTAATCAAAAATGAGGATAAATAATGCAACAGGCAGGTAGTAATGACTTCAGCAGGCCCTCACTTTGCAATGCAGCAAACTGCGCTTTTGATATGGCGGAACATATACAGCTGGCGAAGAAATCGTCCAAATATTCCTCTTCAGAAATTTCGGCAGCTATTAGGATGAAATTTCGGGAAGTACTTGATGTTTGGAATTGACAGCATTGATGTAATTTGTAGAGGCAATTTTGAGAGGGTCCGAGTTAACGGACCCTCTGAGTTTTCTTTCTTTCCCTTTCCCTATCACCTTCTTCCCTTCTCTTTTGCCCCATTCGTAAGTACACACAGTGTGTGACAGACACTTGCACCCTTCCTTTCCTAAAAGCCAATTGGTAATATAATGTTCTTTCCCTACTTTTGTACTTACCATTGCGACTAGGTAATAGCTGGGAGGCACAGTTTCACTGCTGTTTTTTATATGTTCTTTTTCTAAAATACAGACCCTTAAAAATGCTGCGAGGCGCTTCTATTGCGGCCTAAATAGACACAAATGTACGTTCAGTGTATTTTGGCGCGGTAAAAAAGCTGATATTTAGTAACTAAGAAATAAAATGTTTTGTGTTCAACGTGTTGCCCGCAAATTATGAATTGAGAAGGAAGGCAACATCAGATGCAGATGAACTTGAATTCAATAAATGCGGTACATGAAATCAGCCAAACTGAGTTAAGTTCGAATTATGTCATCTGCATATTTTTAATCGCATTATTAAAGGCGAGAGGGTCTTCCAGTGATGAATTCAGTCATTTTTGCTTTTATTCTAAAACACTGGATTGCTGCATTTGTTGCATGTCCCAATTTCAGGAAGGCAACATTGAGATTGTATATACCGCTCCTGTATACTGCAAATCGGATTGTGTGTTACTGATGATTAAACAGTTACAGCACATAAAAGCTTGCCTTTTTATAGCCACTTTAAACGGCAAAATTGTACATACCACGTGAGTCACTCAGAAACTGGTTAAGAAGAAGCAAACTGAATTTGAAGCCCTTGAGTGCAAAAATGGCAGAGTAATCAACGTGTTTTCAGATGCCACAAGCTTCTGCAATCTTTTTCAGTGAGCCCTGATTTTAACACTATTTGCTTCTTTCCTGCACACTAAAATCAATAACCTTTTAAGGTTCGAGCACAGGAATGCACGTATTAAAGATTACGCTACTGTATGTTGCGTTTTGAAATAATCGGAACGAAGTTTTATGAAAAACCAGCGCTAAGATACCTCTATAGTGCTAATCCCCGCGTTTCTGGAGGTTCAATTGACGTACCTGGATTGGGGTGAGTTGGATATATGAGTTATTTGAGTTATTTTGAGTACGATGTATGTACGTTACATTTAACATTATCTTCTGAACAAAGTTACAGCATGAGTTAGTAGGTATATTGTACGACCTAGAGCAGCAAATCGGAATGGTTGGTGCAAAAAGTAGTGTGCGAAAAAAACTGATTGTGGGTGAACGCGATTAGGCCTGGATATGCATACCGAATGCTACCAAATGGTTCACAAACACTGACTTGAAGGTGGTTGCCGCTGATTCACTGGCTGCAAACCGTATTGTGTGATCGGCGATTCGCATTCTTGGCGTACACTGATTCCAAGAATGTGCTCGGATCAACTAGTTGTCATAGCTACGGCCCATGCAAAGTAGTGGCTAGCGACACTTAGCCAAAATGCGCCGCCGACTAGCCTTTATAGCGTTCGCTATATGCCTGAATCATGTGTAACTGTCCCAGCCCCGACACCACTCCCCAGAATAGAAAATTCGAAAGCCAAGAGATAAATAAAATATAGGTAATCTTTTTATTCTTAGCTGATAGCATTCTCGGAACGAAATCTAGGCAATGATGAAGTGACCCCACTAGAGGGGACAGTCTTTCGCGCTCTCTGCTTTTCGATAGCAAAATGCGGTGAGATGAGAGGGCGTAAAGAAATACAGCCTTTCAGGACCTCTGGATACCGAGTTGTAAGCGTTGCGTTTAGGCCATGCAGACACGCGCGCATGTTCGTACGGCTCGGGTGAAGTACGTCTTCATACCTATGTCCAGGTGGTGCTTCCTACACTATTCTTTCTACTGACTGCGTACTGATTAGTGTGTCAGATAAAGCAAAGAAAATATTTAAAAAATGCTCATATAAGAGCGGCAAAGTGCATGTAAATGAGAGTATCAGCACGACAAACCAGGAAAACAAAGGCTTCAACGCTTTCTTGTCATACCGTTATTAACGCTGGGTAAGTGTTGCCCCCTCCTTCCTAACCCCGCCCGCTGCCAATACACCTTTGGAGTATTTTTCGCGACTTAATCAATAGAAGGACGTTGCACCTTCCTGTACTTTGAATAAAAATTTGCACCTAAATACATTGTTGAATGTAATAAGGTAAAATTTCCTTACCTAAATAATGAATCTTTCCGCCTCTTACAAGGTGCCGTACGTAGGCTGTAATATAGCCGTAGGACAAATTGCTTTGGAATTAAATTAAATGTTCGTGGTGCTCTACTGCTCGCACTGCATTTTTGGCTTCACCAAGGGCAAACTTTCAGTAACCGTAAATGTTGGGCCTTCAGTCAGCGTATAAACGATATAAACCCACTTATCTCGTTCAGATTACTTGAATTTCATTATGTACTTATGCTACAAGTTTCCAGCTTAAATTGTGCGACCACAAATACTTTACTTCTCACTATTGACTCAACTGCTTTTCTCCAAGTGATTTGTGATATGAAACATTGATTTAAATCAACGCGCTGATTGTACCTAGTATATGACGATAATGAAGGGGGAACCTCGATGGAGAGGGAAATGAAAATTTTAGTTTCCAGTTTTGTTCAGGGAAGCGCTGCAGGTCGACCGAAATATTTGCATTCTTGCTCGAATACGCAAAGAAAGTGAAGCGCGTTGGATGAAAAGGTTTGTTCTCTGAACAACAAACTTTCCTTATTGATTCGAGTAGTTCAGCTATTCTTCACGTGTAAAATGCGCAGCGCGGAGTCAATACCGACACGACCTCCGCCGTATCTATCGCAGTCTTTCAGAGGGGAACCTTGGCTTTGTTTTTACATTTTCGTGCAAAGCAAACGTATATCTGGAATTGAATGCAACCAGGACGCATATATCTGCAGGAACGTATCCCACGCTCTATCCGACCATTAGCTCGTGCGGGAAGAAAACAGCCACCATAAATATTGCCAGAAGTCAAGAACCCGCACTGGGCGAACAAAGCTTGTAGGGGTATAAGATAGGTTGATTCATGGCAGCCAGTGAAAGTACACTGTCTCTGAGAATTATGATAGGAGAAGGTATTTCATGATGTTTACTTTCCAGAGTCATCTTTGTACTCGCAAATGCCACCAAAGTCATCAACTTCATGCCATTACTTTTCCTAGTCGATACCTATCGATTGCTGGATCTAAATACCTGTGTAGCTGAACAACTAATGATAGAAAATATCTGCAAAAGATCAAAAACGGGGCCTATGTTTGACCTGCTGATCACGAATTAATGTCACACTGATATATGTGGGACGCCTAAGTTAAACAGCATTTTCCCCTGGTTGCTTAACTAGAATGAAATGTGATCTTCCTCAGCGAACTCAGAACAGGAGATGTAGATAATTGCTGTTAGTCTAAATACGTAAAAAAAAAAACTAATAGCGGTATTGTACACCTAAAATTATTCCCTTGTTGCTTCACATATTGCAGTCACTTATCACCTCCACTCAGAAGTCGCATATAAAGAAGGTTTGAGCCCCGGCCTTGGGCCTAAGATTAAGGCCCCTGCAATTCTCTAAAACAAATCTGCATTTTGGGCAGAATGCGCGTCAGTTGTGTTTGTTTTAGGATGTACAAAAAGTTGAATGTTTATCAAGTAGTCACTCTAAGCTGTTAGCATACTTCTTAGTCTGCATGCACCGTAACAGGAATTATTTATTCAAATAAACATATGACTGAGCACACTTAGGGTAGCGAGGGCCAGCCAAATAATGAGAGGGAAGTTTCTGACCTTCGTACACTAAATTGGATTTTAAGCAAATAATACAGAACGGCGAGCCGCAGAATGGCGAATGCATTCACAGTTTATTAACATGCTTTAAAAGGGCTAGTTATCCGACTATGTAAAATTGAAAATTAGGCAGCAGTGGAAATTTGTAAATATTGCCGTTCAGCTAATGACGTCACGCGTTACCTGTAAAGTCTAAACAAGTAGTAACATAGGTCTTTAATGTGGATAGAAAAAGATAACAAAGACTGTTTTATTTTCTTTCGCGCTAAACATATATATTCTACTCCGAAAATAGATTTCTGTCTGCTACAGTTCCAGCAGACTTTTCAGCTGTATAATGGCAAATTTAAAATAGTTTGAAGGTTGCATACTGAAATTTCTGATTAATAAAGTTATTGTTTCCTATGATGGCTAACATACGCCTCGATATTATGGAATAATTGCAGTTAGTTTGTTTAAACATCTTTTTAAATTAAAGTTATCGCTTTATTTGTTGTAGTCAGAGCACGGATGGTTACTTGTCCTGGTATTTAAAGCGTATTTAGCGATAGACGACACTGTTTTCCGAGCTAGCAAAAGGAAATTGAATATGTGAAGACTGATCTTGAAGGGCACTGTTACATATAAAATAAAGGTGCCTTGGGACGTTAATCTCCACAAGCAAAACCAAACCAAGCTAAAAACAATATTGCTGCACCACTTTGGGCCTTCTAATACGGTAAACCATAGGTGTCAAGAGAAATGCTACGCGTGAGCGTGTGTACTCTTACGCATTTCTCTTGCGTGCAGGCGTGCAGGAGATTGGGGACTAGATTGGCATGCCCTTACCATGTGGGATAAAGCGCACAGGCTCTGTTTACAGTGCGGAATTTACATTTAATGGGTCATGGCGAGCAGCCTGGGCCGGACACTAGAAAGTGTGGATCTGCAGCTGCCACAGAAGGCGTTCTTTGGCCTTCGATATCCCCATTTCCGGAGATTTGCAGTCGTCAGTAAATTATAGGAATCACAGCAGCGGTCGGCCTATCTCGTCATCAGGCGATCGAACCGTTAGTGCAGGAAGATAAGCGCGCGGGCGCGGCGTTGGCCCCTTCGTATCGTTGGAGGTCCTAATGGGCTGGTGCCCACACGATGTGCTTAGGCAGGGGTTTCAATACGCGGGCCGCACTGTAAAACAAGTAGTGAGCCAGCGTGCCCACGCCAACGCGCATATAACGTTCACAGGCGAACTCGAGCCGGTGATGACAGTTCGGCACTTGGGATCAGAAACTGCGATTGAAATTGTGACTTCCTTAGCCCGGTAAGCACTCTTGATTCAGAAAGAAAGGCCATTAACCTGTGCGTTGCGGTGCGCCACCGTTACCGCGTAGTGGCCCGGACGCGTCGGATCAGCCACATCGAGGTTTTAGACCCCACGTTTGGAGTCGTATTTAGAGTGCAGCGCCGCCACTCGAGCTAAACGACGGCCTTCGTGGAGGTTTAGATTTATACTGCATGGTGCAGAGTCCACCCACAGGTTGTGTCGCAAACCCGCGGGGGCACGGAGAGTTTTGTCCTCCGGAGGAGGAGGAAGATCAGGAGGAGGAAAGGCTGGGAGGTTAACCGGTAAAAGAAATCAGTTTGCTACCCTGAACTGGTTAAAGGGGGTGAGTCGATATAAAAGTGATGGCTAAGGGAGGGATGGGTGAAGTCAGTATAGTCACATCACAACCACATCACGTCACATCAAGCCATAGTCATATTCATTCAATTCCCCCTTCCCTTTCCCAAGTGCAGGGTATCCAACCGAAATTCATTATTTCTGGTTAACATCCCTGCCTTCCGCCATCCTTTTCTCCTCCTGCTTCTCCTCCTCACACCACCGCAAAACCTTAGCCTCTCGATCAGGCCCATGGTTTTTATAAAGCGGAGCAGTGCATGGGAGGCGTTCACCGCCGACGATCACCACGGCAAGGGACCGAGAATTTTGACTTCAGGCAATGGGCGTCCATCTAGACACTCCACCGCATGACAGAGACACTGTCTTTCCGCACTGTATGTGGGGCAGTCACAACAAAGAAGAGTTTGTGAACGCTACGCCAACCCACAGGCGGCACGGCAACGTTTTTTCAAGTCAGAGTAAGCGGGATGGAAGCCGGAGTTTCAGGTCTGGGTACAGGGAATTTAAACGGGAGTTCGCGAACAGGCCGGAATTACACAAGGCGAGTGTGCTCCTGCGCATGTGCGCGAAGCCTGCTCGCTGAGTCTGCCCGGAGCAGAAGATATGGTGGTGAGATTTTTTGGCACTTGAACAGACACTCGCATGTCCCGTTTGTGAACACGCTTGTGTACTGGCTAATGGTATGAACCTCCTGGCCACTCCCGGAAGGTGCGAAGCACCCCCAGACGGAAAAGTCGGTCCGTGGAAGTTGTGATTTGGAGGTGCATATATTCCGGCCACGACGCCCTCTTTACGATGGAATCGTAAAGCAAGGAGCCGGGATTATGTGCTCCCGTCAGTACATGTTAATAGATTCCATGGGTTCAGTATTTCAGCAGCCCTCAACAGTGGCGTTTGTCATAGCTCTAGTCGTTTTGGGACGCTATGCCCAATATGCTACATAAATGGGAACCTCAATTAAACTTTAAAAGCAATAAACAAGGATATGCCACCGGTTTCAAAAGCAACAGCTGGTAGAGCGTATTTGCTATTTTGGAGTAAACATTTTATTCGCTTTGAGTCATTTAATTGATTTAAACGGGCCACCTAATAGGTAGTACTATGTCCATACAATATGCGAGATTTTCGGTGCTAGCGCACCATGGTCACACTTATAATCTCAACAGCTACTCAAGACATATTGTTTCTTTTTTCTCTGAACTCGAATTGTCCCACTCTCATGGTGAAGATCTTCGAAAAAACGATAACATAACATCTTAGCTAATTACTGCAGCAGCGAGACTCCAAGAACCACAAGTGCACTATGCCTCAAATCCGTAAAGCCACTCTACAGTGAAGTGCATAAATGTTTATAAAAACTGATGAGTGGATAGGGTGCAGCCTCTCAAACAGCCTGGTGCCGCGGCGACAAAAATTATGTGACAGAAAGAATGCGCGTAGGCCTAAGATGTAGCGTATCCTGCAAAGCAATATTAAATATGTAAGACTTTTTTCGCTTAGATATTTGAGAGACAAATGGAAAATAGTCTTATCCAGAGACAGAGTAGTAATTATGTCGGCTGTGCAGACTGCACAAGCACTTTATATTTGTTTATTCGATGTAAACCCTCCGAGATTTTGAAGCATAGACTACCTTCTATTTTTAGGAACGGTTCAGATGATTATATTTTATAGAGTAGTTGAGCCATGTCTCAAAAAAGCTGCAGTCGGCGAACATTGCCTAATCCATGACTTCTCAGCCACATTAACTTCGGGCGGGGATACCAAATGTCTCGCAATGCTCATTTCAAACGTGACATTACGCATGTATAATAAAGCGAATACAATTTAAATTACAGTGCCGTTTAGAGGCAGCTGCATGTTTTATGTATTTATAATCACACATGAATTGATTTAGTTTCAACAAAAGTTGTAGCACGATTTGCATGCACATGTTTCGGTCTAGAGTGAGGTATGCTGCGTACTAGGCCGCTAACAATACGCCTATATTATTTTGAAACAACTGAACGTTTATATTTATGTAGCGTGCTCCTCGCATGAATGGCACGTTACGGCTGAATGTTTAAGAGTATGCATGTTAGAGCGGAATACAGGCCGCTGTAGCATGATACCCTTAAGACGAAGCTTAAGTTTGCTTCTCTGGTTGAATAATTAGTGCTTTTTCAGGTTTTTGTTTCATTACAAAGCCGTAATATTATACCAAATAAGCGCTAATTCATTCGTATAAACATGTCTTACTGTTATCTGCAGAGGAAGGTAGTAAATTACTCCTTACAGCCATAGCACAATTTAACTTCAAAAATAGAGCCCCCGCCCCACTCGCTTTGAGTAACTTTCCCATTTCCCATCTTCAGAAATTAACATGCAAGTTTACCTTCTGGCGTATATTGGGCTACTAAACTGCGCAATTATTTGCCATTGGATAGGGTTAATGGCTCATAGCCGATAGTAAATGAGGTGGGTAATAAATAAAGGGGAAAGCGGTACATGAAATCTAATTTGCATCCTGAAGCTTGAAGGGTCTGTAGAAAACTAATGAAAAAGGAGAACTTCTTTCGTGTCATTTACCAGAAGAATTCCGGTTCAGGAAGCTTATCCTAACTGCGTCTCCTTTCAATAACGCGTTACACTATGTTGCCCACACATTTATTTTTTGTTTCTTTAGACAAACTAGAAGGAAAGTTCAAAGTTTGCTCTGTCGACGTACCGATTTATTTTCTTGTCTTATGATGTCGCAAAGGATCATTAAGGAGCAATAATTTACAACTAACGCTGGCAGCAAGAGTGTCTTACTGCTTCCAAATAATCAGGAAGTTAGCAAAATAGCTTGGGTTTCTTTTAATGCGCTAGCATTATATGACGTAGTGAAGCGCTGAGGCGTACCATGTGCATGTGGTCCCCGCCAGCTGTGCTGCTGACGTAGACGGTGGAAACGGACGCGCAAAAAAAAATTCACACCTTGAGGGAAAAAACAGGGAGGCAGCTTTGCAGAGCCTATAGCTTCGAGCATACAGCGGAGCAAAATATTCGCATTGGACGCCTCTGCGCAAGAGCACTGCACTCTAACCGCGGTCTTTCAGCCCGCGAGTTTAATTGCCAGTGTCTTGCGTTCTGCATCACATTTTCGTCCAAACATGCATTAAGCTGGCCAAAGCTTGTGATTGCACAACACCTAAGCTCCCTAGTCATCAATTTTGTCGATTTTCGCCTCGAGCCTGACTTTGAAACGCATATCTCGAAGCGAAAATAAAACATAATAATTTAGAGCAGATCGTTTCCATTTGGCCAGCTAAGCTAGATAGGCAGCAGTTGGTTTTGCGCGTGTTCTTTGCGCCTGTTTGCTCAACGAATCTGCAGACTTTTGAAGGTACAAAACGTCCTTGTCTCAGTGCCTGTCTTTTTCTTGCTATGGACTCACTAATTTGTTTTAAGCACATCAAGCTTATTGCACGATTTAAGAGATATGAATGCAAAATATAACCCTTTAGGACAAAAGTATTACAAATATGAGATAAAAATAGCAATATGCCAGGATTTCCTTTTTAAAGGTTCAAGCAAGCTCACAGCCTCAAATGTTGAGATTTAACAAAGAAATGCAATTAAACCACACTAACCCATATCAATACATTTATTGTTAGTAACAATTATAAGTATGGAGGAATGCGCCGTACTATTCTGAAAAATAATGTTTCGAAGATATGATTAACCAGATTTGTACAAAGTTCTCAAGGAGGGTAGGTAACTTATCTTGTTTAGTTTCGGAGTTTCTTTCAACAATTCCTTTTTCACAGACAATCTTCAAGCGTAAAAGCGGGAATATGGTATGAGTCAGGCGTTAGAAATTTGTAGTCAAGCCGTAAGTTGGGAACCACACCAGTAGGATAACACAGTTTTGTCTCCACAAGCCAATATCCGAGCAAATTACCGACACGCAACTCGCACTTTTCAAAAACGTCTACCAAACACAGCTCATTAGTTATCCCAACAGCAGCAGACTAAAGTGGCGGCAGGAGAAAAGGAAGAGGTCGTAAAAACATTAGGGAAATGTGTGCGTACCCGGGATGTTCATAGTTTCGACAATCTTAATATTCCCTAACGAGCGCACTTGCAGGTTTTAGAAACATACGTAAACATTTTCTGAGGTCCAGGCTGATGCTGCATATATATTTAGATAGCACATTAGCCTGGCCACATTCGTTTAATTTTACTGAATAAAATAATGCTGCCAAAACAGCATAACTAGGTCATTCTCAAAAAAGCGGCACATTTTTTTTTTCTTTTCACGGTTCATGCCAGTGTAAGACATTGCTGCTTTTTATCTTTCTCACTGCTCTTATGAAACTTCCACAAAGATCCTGAACGGTGAGCGTAACATAAGACTAAAATTCTCACTGAGAAAAAGCGCTAATCGAGTAAGGACCTCTATCTCTTTCTTACTTGCACCAACGTTTTAGTGAATGTTCAATGAGGGCTGCCCGAAAACAATTGATAGTTATCTTACACTATGACGAGTCTTCAGAGCATTTCTTGATATTCAAAAAAAATCAAGAAAGCTTCGCTCAGAAGCTATATATTGCCAATATTTTTTAAATATTTCTACCGGCAACAGATAAGGGCGACTCCATGGCAGGCACTCTCATCTTCCCCTGCCCTTAAAGAGAATGTGGAATCTGGTAAAGCCTTTATGGTGAATGTTCTAAATGAACATGGGCGAAATAGGAAGATCAGATTCGGCCGTACTTAGATCCAATGTACCAATTTTTTTCAGTGGTGGCTGTCTCAATAATGTGGACCAGAAATACATCAAGTTAAAATAAACCACTGGTCTGCTACGAGTGACTCCTGAAGCAGATAGTGCGCGTGCGGATATATGTGGGCCATTTTGTTAAACGAAGGAGCTGTAGATGTCATTCCTGTCTCTTACAATCAGCTTGTCAATTTGTCCTCTCATCAACTTAAACATGAATCGTAGCGCATGTGTGTAAAATGATGCGCCGCGGCGCGAAAAGCAAGCTTTTCGTGGGCTGTATGATGTTAGCGTACATTAAAGAACCCAGGTAGGCGACTTCAGTCCGTAGCCCTCCACTACGCTTTTTCTCATAGCCTGAATCGCTTGGAAACATTAAACTCCACAAACCAAACCGCACCAGACATACATGTGAAGCGGGTCTAAAACACACCGTTTTACAATGACCTTTTACATTTGCATGTTTTATTCATTTTCTAAATTTCAGGAAGTCAATCATTCAAGCTATGACGGGCACGGTATTGAGGACTCTAAGAAGTTTAACCGAAAAAAATCAATGTTCAGAAACTGTTCAGCCGCATTATGTTCAGAGCTTGCTTAGCTGAAGTATTTAGAGACGGAAATGGAGCACTAAGGGATAGGTGGTGATGAAGAATACCTCACTAATCTGCAATTGGTTCACGATAGTGCCTTGATAACTAACTCACAGATCTAATCGTAAATATAGATTGATGACCGTTACAGAAAAACCAGAACGTTAAGCCGAAAACAATGTGCAGAAGACTAAAGTAAGTGCAACTGCTTCGGAAAACAACAGCAGTTTGTAATAGGGAGCAAATTACTGGAAGTGGTAGGCCAATATGTCTGTTTAGAACAGGTATAGTAACCGTAGAGCCTGACCACGACAGGGATATAACTATGAACATATTATTAGGATCGAGCGTGCCTGGTAAGTACGCCCAGATTACGACTAGCAGCTTACCGGTATTGCTCAAAAGTAAAGTATATAGCAGTTGCAATTTACCTTTGTTCACCTGAGGCACTGAAACGTGGAAGCTAAAAACAAGGGTTCTACTTACCTTCAGGACAGCGCATAGACCCATGTAACGGACAATAGCATAGGTCTAACTTTAACAGATAGGAAGCGTACAGAGTGGGTCAGAGAAATACCTCGAGGTAATAACTTTCTGTCGAATTGAAAAAAATATATATTAAAGGCATGGCCATTACATGTTCTTCGAAGAGAAGATAACCTTTGGTCGCCAAGATTAAGAAACTGCATTTCAAGTGAAAGAAGGCATACCAGAGCGTGGGTGGCAAAAAGTTATGTGCACGCATGGATGAGGTCAAGAAGTTTGAAGATGAAGTGAAAGCAGCTAGCATGGGGCCGCGTTTATTGCAGGAGTATGAGAGCGGCCTTCACATAGCAGCCGTTATAATAAGGCTGATTATGTTGATATCGTACTGTATGTGGGGCTTTGCATTTAGTTGTAATTGAAAAGCGGCCGCGGGAGCTCGTTAGCCGGCCGTTTAATTTGATATTGAAGGGTCAGTAAGTATACCATTTACAATTTTGCCAATTTATGTATGATTATGCTTGGCATCAAAAACCGATCCTCGAGCAGAAGGCAATGTTGTGGGGCACCTAGTTAGCCTTAGACCTAGCTCGTTTAGTCGCCCCTATTTTTCTAGCTTGCCGGCAAATATTGTAGGGAGCCATGGAACAGTATCAAATAATTTCATGGACTAATTCGAATTTGCCGCTGATGAAGCTGCGAGGCAGCACACGACCGTCGTCAAATATTGGTAATGTATTGAAAAACTGTTTTCCGACATAGTCCCAGCATTGCCTGTGCTTGCCCAGCACCGGTTAATCCCATCCACCACTTATCCAATGATGCACAAAGTATCACGTGTTCCCCAAGTTCATATTACCATTCTACAAATCTGGCGATATTGGACCATTTTAACCCCTGCTTCCCGAAATTTTTGAACCGCTTTAAAAACTGGCTATATTGGACCAATTTCACTAGTCTTGTTCTAATATCTGTCAAGCCGTTCTAAAAACCACCGAAAATGGACCACGTTGTCCCTCAATGTTCCGATATTGTGTGCGCCACGCTGAAGGCTTGTCTGTATTTGATTTTAAAATACAATTTGGAGTAATAATTCAAATTAAAACGGCGACCGGTATTCCTAATTTAATATAGGCGCACTAGAAACAATTCAATTATTTTTCTGAAAATAGCATTTTAGTTATTGTTCAGGATGTTTTATCTGAGTAGCCATTTTATTCCAACTCGAACCGCTGGCCACAGTAAACGGCGGTACACTTATTGAGAGAGTGCTTGGAGCTAATCGAGAGAAACAGATGGCTGATCTCCGCGATTTCCTATGTGAAGTATCCGGGAAGCAGTAGACGTTTGTCCAGTTGTTTGAAAGACATCGGCAAACAGTGGGGCTACAATGGTCCAGCATTGCCGATGATTTCCAAAATACGTAGCAGCCGCGCGAGGTAACGTATTAAAATAAAATGAGGGATTCATATTTCAGTAATTTAATACAGGCATGCTTGAAGCCATTTCATCGAATTTCCGGCAAAAACATTTCTGTCGTGTTACTTTTAAACTCACATGGCTGCAGGAACCTAAATTTGCTTTCCCCTCCTCTCAACTGCCTAATCACTGGTTTTCGTTTGCGTCGTTAATATAAGAACACTTGGGTTCCCGAGCACAGCAGCGAGTCGTTACACCGAATATATAAGAAAGAATGCTAAAAAATGACATGGTATGACAGAAGTCGGCTTTTGTTGCCTAGTGGTGGCCAGTGAATTTTAAATGACATTTTTTGGATATTCAAGTCAATTCCGCCGGGCTTCATGAAATTAAAATGGTCTGCAAGCTGACGCGCCTGGTGGTATGTGTGCATCTGTATTGCTTATCGTGGATAACCGAACTGACGTCTGCAGCAACGCACGCTGTTCAAGCAATACGTTATATCAGCACTCAGTGGGTAGATAGCGTCTGAATTTAGCACTTTATGTGGCCCAAGTTGCGCAAGAAGTTTGAGTGCAGCTATTCAAGCAATGCGCATATAAGTAAGGAGCCACGCGATAAAATCCCATATGTGGCGTCATGTAGCAGAGCATATTCTTGCGTTCTTTGACAAGGTATTTCCTCAGGACGTCCTCGATTTACTATGTGATACAATTGTTTTTTCCTAGAAAGGACCTGGATGCCAGAACCTTAAACTCTCAAACACTCCCCCCTGCGACGGCAAGGTGCACAAGGCAGGATGAGTGAGCTTTCTTTGCGTATCCTTCTAAAAGAAATTTCCATTGCCTGATGGACTACGGCCAATATTAAAATCATTCTATCAAGGTCTCTAGTAAATACATTTAGATATTAAACTACCTTTTACCTATGAATTGATTATACTCCCTCAATGCGCCGGAATACAGGATATGCCAGGCCGAAACCTAATAACCCTTTCTTATGCAGTTAGGTTATCGCCAAATTCGCCAAATATGATGTCATTCTAAGGTAACAGATGGGAAATTGAATATAGAATATAAAAGTTGGATATACAAAAAGCACTATATAGAAAAAGGGAAAATATCAAATGAAGAAAAATAAAGAAGAACGTACTTTGTTATGTAAAATGTTCGGCACAGCGGTGCAGACCCGCTCGTCTCGTAACTAGCCTTGACTGCTGACCAAATCAGATTGGGGTCATTACTCAGCGCATCCGTAGAATTGCTATATGTAAGTAATACCACTTCTTTCACGCTCTCTTATCGCAGAAAGGCATTTTTAACCGGTACGGCGCAGTGTTATAAGCACTTGGCTCAAGCATCTATTCTGCCTGATTAGTAATGGAGGAATGAAATAGCGCAACCAGTTTTTCTGAACTGCGCTGGCGAGAAACTTTACCTGTCACAATTATATCCCGTGTGGTCAAAATGTCTAGAGAATGTTTTCTTAACGAATCGTTCACCTCCTGCACGTCGTCAAGCGTAAGGTTTCAGTATTCTGTACGTAAGGATCCAACAGTCGCCAGGAATCTCTGTATATCATCACAAACAACTTTTTACGTAATGGTCGTTGCTAGTCCTCTGCTATCATATTACTCGAGCAGGATAACTTGCCTTTCTTTGTCATGTTGCGATTTGATTAACCGTGTTATGTATTTTTGCCGCGTTCATACAACGCATACACGATACAACCAAAGCACTCCACAGGTGTTCACTGGATTCCTCGCATAAACCCTGCGTAGTTGAGGGATCACGTTTACTTTCCTTCAACTGTTCAGTTATTTTCTGTTTTGTCTGTATGTCGTTCTTTGCAGAAGGGCATAAGATTCATTAGAAACTAATTTATTTCAAAAAAATGCGCCCACGTCAGCTCCTAAAGCCACTCTCATATTAACCGTATAAGGATGTTTTTGTGACAACCTCCTTGCAGCTGTCGTGAGGATGAGTACCTCGGAGAGAGCAGAGTCTTAATGAAGTGCGAGTTGCCTCTGGGCAAAGCACGCTCGCTACAACAGTCGACCCATTAAGAGCGCGGGATAGCAAAAAGCAGTGGCGAGGCTTTTTCCCCGGGGGCCAAACCATGTTAGTCAGTGTCCTGTGCTCGTCACAATCACAGTTCTCGAGTTTACACTCGCTTGAGTATTCAAAGCTTGTTACCGGGGCCAGCGACACTGATGAACGGTCTCAGCTTGCTGCCACACACTTTCTAAATTTACCCATTGAAGTGAGCTTGTATCATATTTTCAGGTAACTTTCTGCACAGACTTTACAAACAATATTCGTGCTTCCTCCTTGCACCAAATTTCGCATAAATCATTCGCAAAAGATTCAGTGAAAATTTAAATCACTAATATTTATTTTCCACAACACTCGCAAATAGATACTTGAGCTTAGAGAAGCACCGTTACATCTCTTTGCGCTTTTATTTTGTCGCTACAACATCTTATAGTATTTTATGACATTTTCAATGCTACGAATATGTTGTTCGCGTTTAAATTCAGGCTTACAGCAGCCAGGTCACACATAAGCATAGAATACATTGACATTCAAGAGTTCTGGGCGTCTCAGCTATGAGAGGTTTTGGCCATGCCCTGAGAATAGAACTATATTGCGCCTCTCTGCGCAAAACTTAGTACTAGCATGACTGAACCTGTATGCTCCCTCGCCTTCTGTGTCCTTTTCTAGCCACAGGTAGGCAGCTCCTTTTCTTGGAGTTGTTCAAAACCTGAGCCAATGTTGTTGATGCTTTGAAGATTAATGCTTACCAACATGTGGAAACCTTTCTTCCTGCTTCTGCCACGAGTCTGAGCTATAATTATGCTTTGTATTATTAACAAGCAGGTATATTCCAGAGCTTCCTCTATTACTGGGGCAAACGTTAATATTCCCTATCTCAGTAAGGATGGTGAATGCCTCAAGGCTGTTTTTATGTTGAATGTGCGGGATATCTTATCGCTTACTTAAACTTAAATATAACTTCTCTATTGCACTATGGCAAGAACGGAGGAAAAGCAATGAGATAAATGCACAGTCGGCCTTTTCCTCTCTCATACTACGGAAGGAAAATTATTCCGGGCTAACTAATTTGCGGTAACACCAAAGATGTGTATGAAAATGTAAGCATTTGCTTACATTACCTCAAAAACGCTTGCTCTAAGCAGAAAAAAGCCAAAAGCGGCTGTTGTCTAGCCGACTACAAAGGCTAGGAAATTCACCCTTTTTACTTGCCACATTTTTACGTATGCAGTATTTTAGCCCTAATTCCGCCACTTATTAACAAGTTCTGCTTATCCTTGTTTTGGAATCCTTGCTACAGCTTCCACCATGAAAAAATTGCTCCTTTCTTTTCCGGATAACATAACCTGTCACCTCTACTGGCTGGCAGTGATTTGAACTTAGATTGAAGTAACTCGTACTTTTTAACCAATGTAGTATGCTGTCCTGCTCGTTCTTACCCTAACCGAAGCGACTTTACTTTCGGTAACTCTCGTTTCGATGTAAACTTTAAAAATACGCCAAAGGTATGTGGTCATTGCTATCGTGCAAAAATTATCTCTGGCTGGGTGAAGGTAATGTGGCATGCCATTGCACGAAAGTATACAAATATAGGTCAAATAACTGCATTTCAAAATCTGTCGATAGGTATTCCACTCTCGTGAGCCCCTTACACAAAAGCTGTGTGCTGTGCGACCATTGCAATGCAAGCCGATACAACGTAGCACTCGAATCTCTGCAGATTTATTGGTGCCTGCCTGCGCTAGCATATTATTTCAAAATGCAGCTGCTGATAGCGATACCACATGCATCTTCTTTTGTCCCCCCGATTATAAGACATTTTTTCGAAAACGCTCATACTCTTTAAGGAGAGAAAACATTGGAATGGGAGATTAGCGTCTCTTTAGGCTATTTATTAGGCAACAAGAGTTTGCCTTATTAATAAATGCTGATAGCGTAAACGTTTGATAAACACTGTTTACAAGCAACGTGCCTAAACATGCGATAATAACCTGGGAGTCACTCACAAATATAACCAACAGATGTTTTCATGAATTTCATCCTCTATAATGTCATAAGGACTTCTCCAAGAACAACTCAAATATATACGACGTCAGGTTCCAAACGTAAATATCGCCTTAAAGACAATACTGAACACTTGTGGCTGGGCAGAAATCAATAAATGTACATTCCACGCAACAAAAAAATAACTTACATTCCAGGATTCTGCATCTACTGCAAATTTCGCTCAAGGCGAGTATTTGTCAGCTATTGCAGCACTGATTGCCGGCTGCACCAGAGAAAGCATTACAGCGTGAGTACACCATTAACGATTAGTGATAAATTAGGCAGAGTAAGTATCACCCACGTGTTAGGCAACCGTCAAATTTTGCTGAGCTGTAGCCTCAACTCACTTGCTAGGAGCTAACGACCGTGACCCAGCGACAGAGCCGGCAATGTTTTGCCTCGTGTTTTTTTATCACTTAACATTAACGTTCATGCTAGGGGAGTTTGCGAAAGACCTGCAGTCACGCGCATTACTGTCTCCGGCGAAGAGGCACGAACACACCCTACGGGACCGTGGGCGAAGCAGTCATGTTACGCAAGAAACAAGTCTGAGTAAGGGTCATCAGGGAAGGACGCAGCACTTCTCAAAACGATAAAAAGCTCTGCTCTGCTCATTTTCGTTCCCATGTTTCTAGGATGTCGTAATCTCAATTTCTTCTTTTCAATTATGGTGTTATTATTTTATCGCACGTACCTACTCGCACCCAGTCATATTCGCTTGCGCACTTGTGTTAACCCACTTCGAAGGAAGCGACATGGAAGCCATCCTTCTTAGCGACCTAACACGCATCATTTGTCTTACTGCCGCAACTACCGTGGATTTATCTGCCTACTTGCATTTTTGAAACTGGCGCCTTCGCCGTAATGAGCACATAAGCCCGGTTGCTGTAAATACACGTAGGTATGATTATGTAACAGCATGCATTCTTCTCTCTCATGCGAGCATATCAAATTCAAGTATTAGAATGGAATAATTGTTGCCATGTGGCGTTCTTACAGTCATCTTTATTTTTCTCTTTGTCGCGTGCTACAAATGTCTATTCTTCTTTGTTCGCATCGCAGACTCCGTAATACTATTACAGCCATTCTGGTGTCGTCGTCTTAAGGCGACCTAATAAGAAATAATTTTCAATCGTGGGCCATTTCTGCATGTCTGAATTGAAGTGAAATCGAGCTGTCACAAACGACAGCACGAACCCGATGATAGACAAATATAACTACTTGCCCGTCGGCATTTTCTGAATATAGGTTTAAGTTAGCTTAGTATTAATACCAGAAAGGTGAAGTTAAATAGCAGGTTCTATTTCGTACATAAGTGAAGCGTTTAAGCTCCATATAGAAGATAATCTTGATTATCATGCAAGGTTGAGAAGTGAAATAATTGAACAACATCTTCATATATTGCAGTTTTATTACAGGTACGTAGCTCCATATTGTACTGCACTACAGGAAGATACGGGCCTATTTACTTCAATTTTCGACCTGAACCTTGCACTTTGAAAGCAGCACTGTTTTCATATGCCTGAATTACTACTTTACATCTAATATTTTGGGGTCATGTGTAAGAGTGACGGGTTTGATTCTATGCAGCATATATTACTTAACACCCCAACGCTGCAACGCTGTTAGGTTACGCTAACGTTCAGTGACTGCGGCTGTTCCTTAAGTTCATAGGCTCGCCATACATAAAGCATACTGCAATGACCACCTTGTAAGTAGTAGCCAATGAACTGAACTGCGATTGGTCATAAAAGTGCTTGAAACCTGTATAACATATTTAATATATTGGAAGCATCTAAAGGGTTATGTTAATAAAGGTTTCAAGCTGTAGCACATGCAAAGTGGCAAAAACACATGGTACAATTTCTTCACTGTCAATAAATAGTATTTCACTTAAAAAATCCCCGCTAGACGCTTTGTCCTTTCATTACCATTTAATGTTTGCTCTTGTTATGATTCTTTCTTTTTCTTTAGAGCTTAAGTGTGGGATATTACATGAATTATAAGACGAAGGTGGAAATGAAAAACAGATAATATTTGGCGATTAACAACGGCTAGATGTGTTTGAAGGTTTGAAGGCTTGAAGGTTTTTTTTTCCGCAACTGGTGTTGCGAGGACAGCCAGAGAAAAAGCTGTATAGACAGCTTGAGAGGTCCTGATCATTTGGTTTCTCGATTGAAGTTTGAAAACATTGAGGCTTGATCACTGTCGTCACTTTGTGATAATATTTATTCCTGGCTCGGGCAGCTTTTAAATAAATTTTGGTGTAATGATACAGCACGTTTCTTAATAATATTTCTGTTGTTTCTTTGCAGACGTAATGACCTATACTATCAATGTGACCTTTGTTATCAATATTATTTTGACCAAGTATACACGTTATCCAAACCTCTTGGTAGTTATAGGCTTTTTATTTGTGATAGACTGCAGAAGAAATAAAGAGAAGACATTTATATATAAATAAAGAGAGCATATTTTATGTCTTAATATCCCAGAGCACAAGCCATCGATTACACCACGTACTCCTCTCTGTGAACTCAGTACCACAGAATTGTTCAAGTGTTATATTTTAATATGAAACCGTAGTGAAAACCTATTTTCTCTTAGTGGTTTCCCAACACCAATGAGTAGGTAAAATGCACGACAAATGAGAACAAATAATGCGTAATTAGGGCAAGAACAGTCAGCCCACGGCATCTCTGTCGCCATCGCTTCTCTCAGGCGTCCCTTTCTCGCGCTGAAGCTGTGACCTGCAGCTTCTGGTTCTACCCTCCCGCGTCCAAAGTACTGTCATTATTAGCCGTGCGACCAAATAATAATCACTTTTAAGAGATGAACGCTGGAGACCAACGATGGCGATAGAGATTCTGCGGCGCTGAGTGTTCTTTGTTTTCCTTACTGGTGGTTAAGCGACAGGACCATAGGAAGCAGTGAAATAGTAATAATATTATTTGGTTCACAGGAATGGAAAGGCGCAGTATCTGTCACACGTGTTTCTGTGGACACCTGAACCGCGTCGTACGGGGAAGGGAGAAATGTGGGAGTGAAAGTGGAAGAAAGAAAGAAAGAGGAGCCATAGAGGAGGGCTACGGTGTAATTTCGACCACCTGGGGATCTTTAACGTGCCCTGTCATCGCACAGCACACAGACGCCTCTTCGTTTCGCCTCCACCGAAACGCAGCCGCCGAGGTCGGGTTCGAACCCGGGCACACCGGGCAGTAGTCGAACTTCTTACCACTGCCCCAAACCGGCGGGGCGAACAAGTGAAAGCTGAAATGCCATTTCTGACTGTCGCCCTCCTGCCTTAACTCTTCACTCATGGCCGCATATATAAGCTCGTTTAAGAAAACGTCGCCATAATTGAGTGGCCTTAATGGCCGAAAAACATTTGAATTCTTAAAAATATAAGAGAGCACTCCACAGGCGTAATAGAAGCGTTCAAGCAACACGTAAACTGCACTGCCTTCCATTATACAATTTAATGAGTCTGCCAAAACGGCAATATTATCTGAACTATAGAATGTGGCACGTACTTACAATAACAATGGTCACACATTAATACCGTGCTACAAAGAATCTAGCTCCATATTGCGTTGGTTAATGTAAGACATAAATGCAACAACTATTGTTCTACTTTCTACTGCCAAAACGCACGGCTGCAAAATTTGTTGCTTGACACTTAGTGATCGGACTGGAAGAAGTGAAATACAGGATTCAACACCACTGGTTAGTATCTTAGCAGTATGGTTTGCTTTCGACTCATCGGTTTCGATTTCTTGTATTTTTGCTAATAGCACTGAACAAGCATTGCGAACTGAGACTCCCACTCAACCACGGATTCTATTAGGGCAAGGCACACTTATGCTTTCGGAGGAGAATCACCGCTCACGCCCTAGAAACTGAAGCAGAGCTAATGGAGGCATGCGCTATAGGCTACTCAAGAATTAGGACGTGGATCCAGTAGCCACGAGTTCAGCTTACTTCTGCCTGCAGTAGGCTTGTGTTAGGTGTCAGTGTGTTAGAACCCAACGCAGTTAAGCGACGATGGCCGCCGGAAACATTCAGCTGTTGTCAAAAGCACGCTCAAGAAATGAATATTTCATAAGATGGGAGAGCTAGCTATCTACTAATGCAGGGAAGACATGGGCGTGCTAGATTCGATTAGTGCGCAATTACCATGACTTCGCTGCCTTAACACCGCAGAGAAAAAACGTGCTTCATGCTCTAAATGACACATGCATGAAAGAAAAACTTTTGGGTGCGAGAGGAAATGAGAATGGTAAATGTACAAGATACTGAGAAGGAAGACGAGAGAGTAAACAGGGAATAAAGAGAAGAAGGAGGAAGAGGAAAGGCAGGCACGTTAATGGGAAGCAGAAACCCGTTTGCTGCCGTGCACTTGGGGAAGAGGGTGAGTGGATATAAAGGGGAAGGATAAAACGAAGATATAGGAATAGGGCGACAGTATAGCTTCCAGTAAAATCGCAGCCTATCATACAGTAACGTGGTTCTCAAGAAGCGGCGCAGTGCCTGGCACGTCTTCATCGACGGCGATCAGCTCGGCCTGTGGTCTAGAAATTTCCTTTGTGTCAGCGGGCGTCCATCGCGACGGTCTCGCGTACGACACAGACTTCTTTTCGGCACTGAATGTTGTGGATACGCAGAAAATGCCGGCTATAGTTTTGTCACACCGGCAGCTTGCGCATGCTGAGCTATTAGCCATTCCCATCATAAATGAAAATTTTCCGAGACGCTGCAGGTTCTGTACTGGAGAAATGCGTGAGGCTAATCAATGCTTTGTTGTCCGCAAGCTGGGTCAGCGGGATCTCGAGAGAGGCAGATACTGCGGCTTTCCTCCCCTGTAAACCAATTATAGAACGCCGGTGAACATCGATGCGTTCTGCGGAACGCTCATTGTGTTTGACAAAGGGAGTGATGTACCGTGAGGAGCAACAACACTCCGGCTTTCGCATTTCTGCACTGACCCACGTGACCGGAAACAGAACCGAACCCGGAAGTGCACTGGCGGCCTCCTTGGCTCCAAAATACATACTTAGTGGCTCTAATTCACTAACTGTTTAACCCATGCCAACCATTTTGTCACTTGCACATATTTCCTTGATGCTCTACCCAATGGTTCGACTCCTTTTGCGATATAACGGCTGGCTACTCTGTTACAGCGCCAACAAGGTCACGAACATTCGAAAACCGCCCAGATAGCCATACAATGCTTGACATTGGCATAGCTGACATTGCGTTGTTAAGTAACTCAGGAGATGAACTGCAAAGAATGATTGATGACCTAGACAGGAAACGTAGAAAGGTACGCTTGAAAATCCTTATGCAGAAGACTAAGGTAATGTTCAAGAGCCTTGGAACCGAACAGCAGTTTACGTTAGATAGCGAAGCACTGGAAGTAGTAGACGAATATTAATACATAGGACAGGCAGTAATCGCAGATCCGGATCACGAAAGGGAAAAAAACAAAGAAGATTGGAATGGCGCGCATTTGGCAGGTAGTGACGGAATATGACTAGCAACATATCATTATCGCTCAAGAGGAAAGTATACAACAGTTGCATCTTACCTATACTCACCTATGGAGCTTAAACATTGATGCTAACGCATAGCGCTCTGTTGAGGACAACGTAGAGAGATAAGGAACGAAATATGGTGCCAGTTACGTTAGGAGATAGGAAGCGTGCATAGTGGCTCAGAGAAATAACTCATGTTGCTGATATTCTAGTGAAAATCAAGGAAAAGAAAGGGGCATGGGCAGGACATTTAGTGCAAAGAAAAGATTCCCGATGGTCTCTGAGAGTAGCAAACTGGAGTCTAAGGGAAGGAAAGCGTAGCATAGGGGGAGGGGGGGGGGCAGAAATTTATGTGCCTGGCTTCATATAAGGTAATACAGAATCACTGTTCGACAATATCACGAATTTCAGGGTTCGGATTTATTGCTTGTCTAGTTAAAGCAGGGATATAACATGGCGCTAGCTTTTAATTGACTATACAATCCGCTATTGCAGCCAATATTTCGATTACAGGGACGCAAAAGTGCACAGAAACCTGCTAGTAACGTCAGGGGTGGCGAGATGCAAAACGTATTCTCACTGATCTCGCATCCAACTGAAAGCCAGATATCACAAAACAGCGCTTATGTTCGTTTAGCAATAGGCGCAGTCTAATCGCCGCCTCCATTTAATGCTTTTATGTATTTATAATTCTCCGACACCACACAAGGCGTCTTTATACGCTTAAAAGCGGCGCTGTGCATTGGGGAGAAGTTCAGCAACCTTTCAGAGAAGGCTTAACGCTATGCCAGCTTTATCCCCCGTGTGCGTGACTATCAATCAATAAGCAAACAAATACGACACGTACAGTCTTTGTTAAAATTATACAGCCTCCACCCGACACGCTTCACATATTCACTTAAATATTTCGGTGCCGTTTAAAAAATAATTCCTCGAATTTTTCAGTGTAGGAATCCACGTTCTTTTTTTCATTTTAAGCGCAATTAAGTAGGTGCACCATTCGTTTCGCTTTTTTCCCTTCGGCAGGAAAAGGCGGCCAGAGTAATTTACTTACATGCATTCTGAAGTTCAAGACCCTTTATTTAGTTGCAGCCTGCAGTGTCCCGTAAAGCGACACTTCAAAACAGCCTTGAACTCACTAGAAACATAATTTGCTGAAACTGAAAGAGCGGAAAATAACCACACCATAAAGTCTAATTAAAGCTTTGGACTCAGCTTCTTTCGCTTAAGAGCTTAATGGCGAAAGCCTTTGGTCTTTTCTTTCGACATCGTCTACTCTACTTCTATGTTGCGCGTTTGTGTACTTGTTATAATTTCATTTCTTTCTTGCTGCGCTTTCGTGTCGGAAGCACCAGAATCTCGTGACTTTTCTCCTTGGCATGCGTGACTAAACTGACGTACACGTTGCTCTACGGGGCTTTCTTAGTGACTAGGCCTAGCCAGCCAAACGGCGCAATGATGTCGAATTAAAAACCTGTTGCGACGTCTTGACCGGGGACATTATTTCGACATCCGACCCTACTGCGACGCCTCGCGGACACATCTCGTCAAATGTCGCAGAAATTCGCGAACACATCTCGCGGAATGAAACAACTGGTTAAATGGGGAACGCTTTGGGCCTTAAAAATGTTCTGTGAATAAACAAACTAAGCAAAAAGTAGTTGCAAAAAATACTGACAAAAAAGCAGCAACTTTTGTAGTGCCTAGAAACTAAATAGTCAGAAATGAAACGCATAGCGAAGAGATGATATGGCAGGGCCGTTCACATTGAAGTGTGCATAAAACGTCAAGGAGTTTAAGTTGAAATTTATAAACTAACATATTTTATTTACACAGGAAAAAGAGCAAGCTTTTATATATTTAGTCACAAGCGTAGCCTCCGATACGCGCTATAAAAATGCCCAGCTGTTACTGACAGCCACGAGCTGCGTTCCCTAACACGAGGAATATTGCTTCCAAAGAGAACGACAAAAGCTTTATTTTGGTTTGCGATTAAAGGACGGACATATGCTGCTGGCATGTAGGAAGGGACGACTTCCCATTTTATTTTCTTATACTGCGTGACATGTTCAATACCGAGAAAATATTTTTTTTACTGAAAAGTTTACGAAGTTCCGGTGGTGGACAGCATAACGAATATAATGTACGTGCTATTTGGCTTTCTTTTGTTTTCTAAAAAACAAAAGAAAGCATCCCAATCGCTTAACATGCTGAAAGTACTATCACGGAAACACTGGGGGTCCGAGATTACATGTCGTCTACACATTTACCGTTCTATAATAAGCTCCACCTTAGATTACAGTAGCATAGTGTACGGGTCAGCAAGACCCTCTTATCTGAAACGCTTGGATCCTGTTCACAATTTGGGGTTGCGCCTTTCAACTAGTGCTTATAGAACGTCCCCTGTAAATAGTTTGTACGTTGAAGCAAATGAACCACCTCTCTCAGACAGAAGAACAATGCTTACATGCACATATGTACTCAAAATAAGGTCTATACCCGAACACCTATGTGACCCATTAGTTACAAAGTGCCCATCGAAAACACTCTTTTGAGAAAAAACTCCCAGCAGTCAGACCAATAAGTCTTTGTTCTGAACATATATGTCAGAAATTGGACGCATTCGACTCACTTCCAAACATTGCCCAAAGACCCAACTTACTGGCACCTTGGTACCATTTTCCCGCTGTGTGCGACTTCACATTAGCATACTTTAGTAAGAAACGAGCACCACACGAACATATACCGCAAGTGGTCTTCGCACTAAGTGAAAGATAAAAATATTACACAGCATTCTATACAGATGAGTCAAAAACAGCACTTTACGTAGGATGCGCAATAATACAAGAAAAATGGAAGAAAATAGTCCAGTTGGCCGAATGCTCTTCAATATTCACAGCTGAATGCTATGCAGTTTCATTGGCAGTAGAAAATATTTTACAGAAAAGAATTGAAAACAGCATAAAATTATAATGATTCTCTCAGTGTAATTAATGCACTACATCACAGAAATGCTACACAACCTCAAATTGGAACATCATACATGACGTGATAGCTGCACGGTCACATAGACAATCAATTAAGTTATGTTGGGTACCAAGCCATGTTGGGATCATCGGCAATGAGAGAGTTGATGCATGTGCCGCAGCAGCCTGTAATGTCAAAATACAGCAAGTTAACATACCACATAGAGATATCGTAAAATTCATTAACAGAAAACTAGGAGTCAGATGGCAGGCTTCATGGAATAATGAAATGAACAATAAACTAAATCTCGTCAAACCACTCGTCGAGGAGTGGAAATCATGTTGTCATCAAAACGCATCACTGAAGTTAATTTATGTCGCCTCCGCATCGGACACACACACTTAACACATAACTTCATTCTCAAGAAAAAGACAAACCTGTATGTGAGGGATGCGGAGAGGAACTAACAATAAATCACATATTACTTTCATGCACTAAGCTTGAGAAATTAAGCAAAAAATATTTTAAACGTTTTTACAGTGAACAAATCCCGTTTCATCCTAGCCTGCTTTTGGGAGAAGACGCACTGGTAGAAACTCCTCATGTTTTTAAATTCCTAAAAGAGGCAAAGCTCCTAAGCAAACTTTAAAATTTCTCATCTACAAAATAAAAACACCTTGCTCTTGGCGCATGATAGCCTCAGTTGCTTATGCGCCAAAAAACCAACCCAACACAACACATCTTCAAATTAAAGTTGTATTAACAAAGAAAGAAAAAAAACCTTGGACCAATACAGATTTAATGCAGCTGCGCAGTATACAAGCATTGAAAGAAAATGTACACTTAGCATACGCGCTATTCTTTGGTTCTTTATTAAAGGATAGTCTGACAATGCAAAGTACAAACGCACAATTACAGGGATTAGGTCTCGCTTTCCCGCCCAAAAAGCGCGCATTTAGGAATACTATTATTACTTTAACGCATTGAGTGCGAAAAGGAATATCTGGCGTTTCTTTCTTAGCGCTGATAAATGATGTGCGCGAAAGGAAGGATTAGTCCCTCCGTTTATAAGGGTTGGCGCAGTAGTCACGACCAAAAGGTAAAATATTGTGAGAAATCTTTAGTAATGTGGAGGGTGGCGAAGAGTTGACGCCAATCTAATTACGCAAGTAGTCACCCCCTTCGTAAATTACCATTCTTTCGAGCCGATGAACACAAAAAATAGTAACCGGAGAATCTAAAAACGGTATTTTGGAAAGATCTCCTTCTCCATCGCCGTGCTGTGCCAACTAAAATTACAAATGTCTTCCCTTCTTTCATTGTCGAAATATCAGTGTTTCTAACTCCTTATTATAAACCATGTCACATAGCTTAAAAAATAAGAATACGCCCTACCAGCCGTAGTCACCTTAGAATTTTCATAGGTTAAGGACATGTGTATATTTCAGTAAGAAGCTAAACGTACAAAGTTAGACTAGCTGATTTCTAATAAAATATGAGAAATCGCTCCAGAGCACAAAAACGCATGGACGAAGGTAGAGGAGACAATACGAATGCCAAACTTGAGCTGAGGTTTATTCTACATACAGACATATATGTACAAAATGAGGCACAAGGCCATAAAAGTAATCCGCGACCAGATAACAATATCTGGCTTCAGAGAGAGCCTGCATAATATTCATAGCAGGGTATGTGTGGGGCTGCCTTTCGATGGAGGCGAAACGAAGTAGCGTCCGTGTGCTGTGCGATGTCAGCGCACGTTAAAGATCCCCAGGTGGTCGAAATTACTTCGTAGCCCTCCACTACGGTTCCCCTTTCTCTCTTTCCACTTTCGCTCCTCCCTTCCCTTACGGCGCGGTTCAGGTGTCCACAAAGCAAGTGTGACATATGCTGCGCCTTTCCCTTCCTGTGGACCAATTGTTGTTGTTGTTGTTGTTGTTGTTATTATTATTATTATTATTATTATTATAATTATTATCATCAGTGGGTTAAAAAATATGCTGATTCAGATTGAACAGAAGTTCGCCAAAATTATAACTGACTATATTGCTGAGTTCAGATTCGTATCACCTTGCTCACTGCTAACGTGTCTAATTGCAGCACTTAGACCTTGCTGTTCTACGTAACAAGCAGTACAAACTGCAGTCAGGTATCTTCTTTCTGGAGAAGCGACCCCGCACCGGTGGGAACAGGCCGGAATACATGAGCCCCTTGCCTGGGAAAAGCCCGCTTCCCGAAAAAAACAACCCCCAAACCTTATGGTGCGGGAGGCCTTGCCTGGGGTAGCCGTAGGGTAATAATGGCGCAGATTGAGGTCTGTACCCTCGCAGGGCGATCGCACCTAGTGCTTCATTCCTTTCATAAACAAGGCAAGGGGTTGAACGGTTTTCTTGAAGTCAACAATGGCCGCTACTCTCTAGCTGCGAGCGTACGCTGGCCGACATCAGCACGCTTCCTTGATCTGTTTGTTCAGGTGACATAATAAAGCGGGTAGAATGTGGATGTCAGATTTCTCGGCTTAAAGTTATTCAACTCAAATTTTTAGCTGGCTGCGTAAACTCCCATATATATATATATTTGTTACGGACGACAAGGAAAAAGAAGCGGGCAGTGGCGCATGGAGGAGCGCTCGCACTAGGCCCGCGACCATTCATTAAATGTCATCGCACGACCATGGAGCATCTTCTATTTGTCCTCTGTTCTCCTGTTGTCATCGGCTTGTCGCATAATAATATTTGGTTTGAGGCGCGGGGTACTTCATCATCACCCCCTCATCGTGGTCCGGAGCTTCGGCGCCCTGCGACTTCTTGCGCCGTCGGCTGAAGGTTAGGAGGTATCGCATGGCTGTTCCCCAGCCTGCCGGACCCAGCAAGACCTTACCGTTCCTCCGCACTGAACCCCCGCCCCGACAACAAGACACGGCGAAGGGGCGACTGACCCGAGACGCCACACATGACCACAAGACACAAGAAGAGATCCGAACGACCATTTGTGACCCCCCTGACCAGATGTGCCGACCAAAGTCCCCATGGCCCAAGACACCGCTACACTTCAAGACATCCTCCCCTGCCTATGTCATACGGTGCCTGCCTTACCCTCCGCCATCGAGTCGTGGGAACGGGTGGCTCGAGAGTATCTTGGACAAAGGTTCATCGGGAATCATCGTACCGGCAAGCCGTTCTATGTTTCCTTCTTCCTCTTCTTCAAGCATCCAGACGCGCCCATCATCCTCTGTCCTCTGTTCTCCTGTCGTCATTGGCTTGCCGCATCGTAACAATATGTATATATATATATATATATATATATATATATATATATATATATATATTATTTAACTATTTGCGCGAAAGTTTGTTGATTTTTAACAAAAAGAACAACCTAAAAAAATGCTTATCTAGGAGGCCTGCTCCGAAATTTTTACTGCATATGTAGAGCTCGAGCAGTGTTTTGTGCAGTTTATATCAGTCTCTGTTTAACACGAGGCGTTCAGCGGAAAAGCAATAGTGAAAATCTGGCAGCATTAACCAGAATCGTCTATTCGGCATCGTCAAGTAATATGAAATGTGCACTTCAGATACCTGCCAGTTTTGACAGCACACTTTGGCTTCAGCTTAAATCGGGAAATATTTCGTAGCAAAATATCAGTTTTTTTTTTAAAGTCCCCTTTTTCCTAATAATAATAATAATAATAAATAAAAAACGATATAAGTTGCGATTCAACTCCTAATAACGCGCTTCACTCGAAGTGGGAACGGTGCTGATCGAATAAAAACGTTCGATCAACACCGTTATCACTTAGAGTTATAGACCAGTTCGACCTCGCCCTACCATATGATCTGCTGACCGTACTAGTTAGCTCAGTTTGTTGAGCGACTGCTCCGGAAAGTTGGTGGGTCCGGGCTCGATCTCCGGACCAGGGCGAATTTTTCTTTAACTACAAAGTTTCTGAGAAAGCTGTACAGCTTTTCTTTGTGTCCGCATGTGTGTGCTTGGGTGGACTCCAATGAGTAATTACTCCCTTATTACGAACCCTTCGGTTATTTGAAAAAGCTATACAACAGGCAAACAAAAAGAATAATTTGGTGTCTATGAAAATTAGGCTATTTTTGACAGCAACTGCCAGCATGCATATTACAGAATGTAGAATTGCGACATCCCTCCATGTCCAGAAAACCAAAATTTGTTGCAGTAGTCGTTGCAGATGTTTTTGCAGGGCGATATCCAGGCACGTAAACTTGAACAATTTAGAAGAAACCCTCACATGCGAAATTCCATTACAGCATACTTGTGTGCTTTGTTCACTGGTAAAGCCACCTTATTTGTAGCATACAGAATTCTAGATAAAAAGACAGATTATTTCACTCTCAAGGTCCAGATATTTTAGGGAAAGAAAATAACCAGATACCAATAATAAATGCTTTGAACGTGCCTGCGTGCCCAAAGAGAACCTTGTCTTACTCAGAATGAAAAAGTCCCGGTAGGTTTATTCTGACATTATCCTCCGATATGGAAGGAGAGGCCAAAGTTGGCAGCGCCTGCCATATGTAACGTCTGGCAACATTGTGTTCACTCAGTGGGCGGCCATGTAACCGGATAGCTACCGCTTGCCATGCTTGCTATTTTTGACTCATAACAGCGACGTCGGATTTTCGGTGAACGAAGCCTTTAACACCATAAGGAAACAAGCGTCCGGCCGCAACTGCATTTTTGTTTTCTCCCCTTCGAACATAATAAAGAGAACTCTCCTTCGCTTGTCGAGTGCCAAATACAGAGATTCGTGTTCGCGCTCAACTTCCGCCTTCAGACATTTCTCATTCGCAGCGGGGTGCCTCTCGACAGGCTGTCATTTGCGCCATTTTCGCTGCCTGCTAGATTCTTGTCGTTCTAACTTGTCTCCGATTTCATGCTCGTTGTAGCGTAGAGCTATCTGTCAAGATAAGTCTCTCATTCTTCACCAAGGCTCTTCGCAGGCCACAACGTTTGACCTTTTCTCGAGTTCGACGGAAGTCCCTCATTTTGCGTAAACGCGGATCTCGTTTGTTTTATTTTTAATCATGTGGAGTTGCAATTTAAAGTGTATGTCCTTTCATCCATCCAGAATGCGGTCGTATTGCACTTCTTCATGTATCAAGAACTTATGAAGTTCTTGAATAAAAAACCTGTGTTTGGGTTGACATCACCCGCTTGTGAGAGTAACGGCTGAGCTCCTTTGTCACAGTTCCTTGAAACGGAGCGCGAAATGTAAAATGGTTCTGGTTGTGTGGTTTTAACGTGCCAAAGCTACTCAGGCTACGAGATGACGAAGTGGAAGGCACCGGAAATTTCGACCACTTGGGATTCTTTAATGTGTACTGACATCGCCAGCACAGGCGCCCAGGTTTTCGCCCCTACAGAAAAGAGGCCGCCTAGGCCGGGATTTGATCCCGCATCCTTGGGCAGAGTAGTCAAGCGCCCTAACCACAGCGCCACCCCGACGGGGTCAGATGTAAATATTTTACACGCATGTGCGATGGCAGCGCATTGCAAGCAGCAAAAAATATGCGGGCGAAAACTATAACGGCACATTAATTATTCCAAAATAATTTTGGAACCTATATTTTAGTGACTTTTCAAAAAGTATATGATATGTTTCAATGGTCATAGCAATAAGCTTGTGTTTACATTACTACATGATTGCATGTGGCAAGTTATGCAGGCTAAATTAAGTTGGCATAGGACACGAAAACATCAAACTAGTCCTACAAACAATGTCTTTGTGTGTTGTGTACTGTATAATGTCAGTTTGTGTAAGATGGCCTAAAAAAATTATGGGGAACACTGGGTCACAGTGGATGCTTGAATGGTGATGGAAAGACAGTCAGCGACCAAACCAAAAACGACTATAGCATGGCAACAGACAGGTTTAGTATCAATGGTACTATTGCACGCAAACGCAGCATATGCGTGTGTATGTATATAACATATATGTCAGGCAAAAGGAGCACGTTCCCCCTAAAAATGCGAATTGTACCTTCACCTGTCCTAACAAAGATTCACCTTTGTTAGGACAGAGGCACAGTGATCAGATTTCAACAGCAGGGGCCCGGTACGCATCCGTCACATCACAGAAGCTGGGAGCACTGCTGTGTCAACCTGCTCCGCTTGATGAGGGATGCAGTTTGGGTTAGTTGGTAGTTCATGATGAATTCTGTACGGCTTGGAAACAGGGACACAAAGATAACACATGCGCTGACTTTCGAATGAATGTTTATTACATGCACGTACATCTTTTTATAAAAGGTAAGTGCATCAGAAGGCATTTCGCAATTCTACGACACTGCAATCACTAGTACCACAGATTGTAGTTTTTATTGGCGCCATCAAGAAACAGCATTGTTTCCTCGATAGTGATACAGAAGGCATGCTCACGCATTTGATTCTAGGCTTTTTATTTGTCTTGCCTCCATGATCTCTCTTGTTAGCTGCTTCCTTTTTCGGTTAATGACTTGATATTCTATGAAGTCTGGAGTACACACTCCTGGCTTGCACTCTACACGGTGTTCAAACAGATTACCTTTAGCATTTTCTAGGTTTCTGTTGTTTTCTCGTAGCCTGTCATTTAGACACCTCCCGGACTGAGCTATATAAAGCATACCACAAGGTTTTTCCGGCAATTATCTAACGCTACTGGTTTTCGCACTCGCCAGTCAGGCGGCTATGCTTTTGTTTCATCACCAATTTTCTTTAAACTTGCCCAGAAAGATGCCGCGGAATACTACAAGCTTTGAAACGCCGATTGGAACTGGCCGGCACTGGTTGTGAGACAGAGCAAGTCCAGGTTTCAGACGTATGCTGCAGCCACTCGGCCACATAGATGCGAAAATGTAGCGACCTTTTCTGATGGAAATGGTAGTACCACCAAATTCGACCATCTATGAGCGTCATTGCTCTAGCTTTCTTGCCTTTTCTTACTGCTCATGGATCTGTTCATGTCGGAGTGTGTTATATTTATTCTTTATTCTGCAAACAGCATGTGCGTCCTAAAGTAATTTCCTCAACTGGGCCACGTGCATATATCAGTCTTTTTTTCTTGCTGTTTTTATTTTTCGAGAGGCATCTACATAAAAAAATATTCAAGTAATGCAGCTCGCGGCTACTCCCACGTTCAATATTTTTCCTTCGCTCAGAATGTGCTCCTGAGGAGTGGCAAACAAGTCTAGGAAGTCCCGCCGCAGGCGAAAATGTCCCAATAGGCTCGGCAAATGTGTTTACGGCTTGTCCTCAAAAGTAGGTTACTTATTGCCGGCGGGGATGGCTTTCCTGTTTACGCTTGCGGAGCTCTTTTCCTACGCTACTGGAGTTGAGCGAAGCGCATCGTATGATGCTTTTATACAACTACGAATTCAACAGTCTTCAGTGCTTCAAAGCTATCTGTCAGACTGAAGCAAATATTTGCACCTACAGATATGAAATCTCTATTAAGCCTTATGTACAGAGCACAAGGCGTTTCTTGAACTGATTCCTGTTTATACCGTGACAAGGCAATGTTTGCGCACTGGGGTGTTTTCAGCCTCTACAACTGGCCCAGTGCATTACCTACTTATTATACATCCGGTCTGCTGCGCTCTCAAGCTTTCTGTTTGCCTTCCTAACTGCACATCCCGGGGCGGATTGAATATTGTGTTCAGTGCCACGCGATTCAATTTTTCGACTCACGTCCGTATGATATCACACATAAAATGTTGAGAGTTTGCATCTCATTGCCGTTCTTGCTGACAGGAACAACAGACCATGCCTCGTGTCTAGTACCCGAGTAACTACTTCTGGTTTCTCAAACTTAACATTTTTGTTCTGTTACGGTGAAATGAAAGATAAATCTACCGAGCAAAAACTTATAATGATCAGTTAGAAAGTAATATAAAAATCAACAAGTATTATTCATACCACTGTCTAATTCGTTCCGTGTAGAATATTTCTAATATTCTTCCACGAAGAGTTATTAGGTTTGGTTGCACAGGCGTGCTTCCACTTTAAAGAGACCTTTATTTGGTTCTTAGATGGACGCATTATACCTTTACTTGTTAAGTACGAATTTCATCTGTTTGAAAATTGTTTTTTTTTTGAAAAAAGGAAAACCGGTGAGCTTTTCGCGGTATTTACACAGTTCTCCTATGCGTTTTTTGTAGCTACGCCATGTGGAGGTATATTTTGAAGTAGCAGTTGCGTTCTCTAACTTTTGTATAATCACGGCGCCCTAGATGAACTCAGAACTCATAAAGTTAAGTTCAGTGCAGTTCTATGCGTGTCCTTCTTTGTATTCGTCAACAAACACCGTGGTTCTTGCAACCACGGCATTCGAATGCTAGCCACAATGTCACGCCGCTGGCACAAAGGTCACAGCTGGCACGCGATCTTGAGGTTGTTGTGGTGCGGTGCGAGAAGGTAGGAGGCCGGGGAAGAGGACAAGCAGCTGTGGGAGCACATAAATCACCCTTCCCGCATTCATTCGTTGTTTCCGGAGGGTAGGTCCACTATTCGAGTGGGAGAGTGTCCCGCACTTTTCTCTGTTTCCTTCCGGCCCGCGGAGTGGAAGAGGCGAGCGCGCGGAAAATGGGAGCAATAAATTTCCACCCTAGAATGGTGTTTCGGTTGGTAAGGGTTTTTTAAGCGAAAGCGTCATTGCGCCTGTAAAGCTTAGGTTGCTGTGCTGAGCAGGAGCTGCTACTGCTCATACGCCAACCAGCAGGCGTGCTGCGCGTGAAGTTAAGTTGCACCTCCACTTCTGCCGCCGCCTACTCCGCAGCCTCGCTGCACCAACCAGTGCTCTCCGCTCGACCGTCGCCGACTCCATAGCCTGGCTCCGCACGTTGAACATGCACAGTAGCTACAGATGCGACGTGCGTGCCGTAAGAGTTGGCCGCCCCCGATTCCACAGGCTGGCTGTGCGCGTAGTAGCTACAGATAAAGTACTAGGCCACTTATAAAAATAGGATGAAAAGTATTCATTTTTCATAAGAGCTACGAATGAAGCAAAGGAAAGTCCGGCTACTGTGACTGACCTCATCGGCAAATACAGGAAGCTAAGTTGACTGATCCCGAGGATTCTGTGTGGTATAAGGGCAGTCAACAGCGAGACCTGGAAATCCACGTCTCGGGCAATGACTATATACGTATTGGCTAAATGGCCCACACATAGAAGATTAGCTACGAGAATAAGGATCTTGACAACGTATAATCGTGTTTACAAGCTTTCGCGACACGCTAGGTTTAACTGGAGCTAAACCACAATTTTTTTTTGTTTTTCCTATTACGTCGCTTCTTTCCTTCCCTTCCCACGTAGACCCTTTACACGATAAGTGATGCATCTTGACGCTGCAAAACGAGTTGGCGCCGCCAGCACTATTGCTGTGGAAGCCACCGGTGCTGGCGCGGATGCGCAGAATGCAAGATTGCTTGCTGCAGAATGCATTGCAGTGTCGCGCATGGGCAGAAACAATAGCGTTCAGGCGAATGTTGGGGGGGCCGGGGGGGGGGGGTCGGGGGGTTTACTGCCTAATTGGTTTTCTGGTTTTCCTAGGAAACTCCCGTTAAAACCTAAGTGGTGCGGCGTACGCTCGAAAGCAACCTCAGGGCATATTCTAATCAGCACACTATAATTGGACATACGATGGTCTAACGCTGAAAAACTGTGCAATGACTATCGCGCCCACATTGGCTCCCAGGGAGTTTACTAAATTGTCCCTTGCACTAGGAAGTATTAGAAAAGCCAGCGTAACACTTCTGCACAGCGGTCAACCTCCAGCTCTGCGAACCTGCCGGTCATTGCCGAAATGGGCTTCTATGGCTTCTACCGTATTAAGTGCCCAGGAGCATCCCATCATACCTATCAGTTGACGCAATGAGGGAATACGTCCGGCACATTTCCCGGGTTCCCTCAGACCATTTCGCCAGTTTTCCTATTACTAAGCCGCGTACACCGTGTACAGAGACCGTTGAAGCATATCGCGCTATTCTCCCAACCCAGTTACACCCGCCTATCGACCGTACTCTCCACTACAGAGCCTGCATCAACCCTGCGTACTTCTTTCAATACCCGGCATCAGGAAGAAGGTTGAGCTATCGCCGTCAGAACAAAAACAAGTAAATCTCGAATACTTTCTTGAGCACCATGCAAACCGTTTGCACGTCCACACCGACGGCTCAGTGAAGGTTATGAGTTCTTCAAGCTTTATGGTCATCCCCGCAAGGACCACAGAAATACAATTTAAGACAATTCACCGCACGTCTTCGAGAGCCGCAGAGCTAACCACTTTTCTAGTTGTAATTAGACATATCAGTCTGCATCGCCGTCAGTAGTTGTCTATTTTCGAACCCTCCAAGCAGCCCTGCAAGCCTTACAAGCGACTCTTTGCCGTGGAAGACCTCGTAGCGGAAATACGAGAACATCATCCCTATGCCATAAATAAAGGACATGACATCAAATACCAATAGCATACAGAACACAACGGCATAGCGGGCAATCTCCGTGCGGGCGAGTTCGCGCGAACTATCCACCAAGACAGCGATATGTGTGTTGATTCCCTTTTCCAGAGCAGAGGAAGCGGGCAGGCTTCGCGCAAATGAGCTGGAGCTCGCGCTCGCCTTGTGGAATTCTGGCCCGTTTGCGAGCTCCCAAATAAAATACCTGTATCCTGACCAAAAGCTCCGGGTTCAACCCGGCCTATCCCGACCTGAAGCAACTTTTCTGTGCCGCCTGTGGGTTGGTGCAGCGTTCATAAACTCTCATTTGTGATAGGTGTGGCAAATAGTCTTGCATGTGTAACCTGCGGGTGAGACGAGACTATAGGTCACATTCTTTGTGAGTTCCCCATATATATTGCGGAAAGACAGTGTCTCTGCTGTGTGCTGGAGCGTCTTGATGGACGCCCACCGACAGAAATTAAGATTCCAGCTCAGTCCACGGCGATAATCGCAGGTGAAGGCCTCCCAGACACTGCTCTGCTTCATGAAAACAGCTGTCCTGACGATAGGCTGTGATGGGACTATACAGTGATGTGACGGGATGTGATGTGACCTGATATGACTGTGATGTGACTATGCTGACTCCGCCCATCTCTCTCTTATCCATTACTTTTAGATCCCCTCCCACTCTCCCCCAGGCACGGTAGGAAACCAGTTTCTTTTACCGGTTAACCGCCCTGCTCTTCCTCTTCCTCCTCCATTGCTCGGCCATCGTTCATGCCAATATTGGTTCATTGTATACCCAGTTTGGCACTACGAGCTTGGCCATTGTTGGCTTTTCCATTCTTAGCCCATGTAAGGCAACATCCTTAAGCCAATTACGTTTCGAAGGTTGGCAATCCAGTGGCTTTCCCTACATGAGCCTATTACAGGCTTTTCCATTCATGTCCCATCGTAAGCCTGCGCATTCGATAGGCATTGTCGAGCCGTGGAACAGATTAGCCTGCATGGTTATGCGACTTGATTTTTCTATTGTAAGAAGCGATGCGCAAATAATTATCTGTGTCAAACAGTTCAATAAACCTTATTACTTGTAAACTATTAGAATGCATTTTTATAATGAAATAGCGAAATGATTCAGGGAATAATATTTATTTAACTCTTAGATACACGCTTTGAGGGCCTACCGGCAGAATATCCAGGCGAACGGAGTGTTCAGCTACTGGTTACTCCGTCGAAAGATAACAAACATTATTTCAATATTCCACGTATAATCATTCAACAAATATACCGATCTTGCACCAATTATTCAGTTGACTGCGTTTTAAAGTAGCCTAATACTGATAAGCGTTCCTTGGATATGTATGAAATGAACAGAGAAACAGTTCTTCAGAGGTTGTGGTAGGATGGGAACAATGCCTGGCTTGAGTGGGTGCACTGGCTCCGAAAAAAGCTTGTCTCTGCAGCCCTACAGATGTAATGAGCCCAACAACCATTTGCGGATGAAATGCTGGGAATCTAAAACTGCCATTTCTTCTGTCACGCATGCATCTGTAAAAAACCTAAAAATCAAAACGCAGGCCTTACTGCACTAAGTAGGAATTAAATTGATTGTTTACATACAGCATACGTATACCTGTCATTGCTCATAATCGCGTACTACAGGTATGGTAGTCAAATATATATTTTAAAAGATGACAAAGGTCACCTTATGAGAAACTTCGTTGAGCCTGGCTGGAGAGGGTGCACTGGCACAGTGAACCGCATGTTCCTGCCGCCATCTCGATGTTATGAACGTACCCGGCAGCCATTTGCGGATGGAATTCTAGGAATCAAGAACTGCTATTTCTGCTTTCACGTATGGCACCTGTAAAAAATTACATAAAACAAAATTAAAACACATATCGTACTACACCAAGTAGAAAACCCGGCAGCCATTTGCGGATAGAATTCTAGGAATCAAGAACTGCCATTTCTGCTTTCACGTATGGCACCTGTAAAAAATGACATAAAACAAAATTAAAACACATATCGTACTACACCAAGCAGAAATCAGGTTGATTGTTTAAATAGACAAGCACAGAATGCAAAAACATAGACAGCATACGTATACGAGTCATTGCGCATAATTTAGTACTGCAGTCATCGTAGAGTAGCAAAATCAGCATATTTTAAAAGAAGACAGAGACCATATATGAGAAACTGCGTTGAGCTATATTACAATGGTGTCGGGATGACCATCAATAAAGTAGATGGTTGCGTTAGTTCGGCATGCTGTTATTTCATGATGTCGAAGTAGCATTGTAGGCAGCTTGCAGGTGCAATGCAATCGGCTAGAGCGCCTCGTCAACAGATGAACTGAAAAGACTTGAAAGCTTGTGATCTGTTTGAATGGTATCTGCTCTTTAATACTTAGGCTGTATCCATCCGTAAAAATCAGGTAAGTAACTGCATACATAATTACACCAAGACTACAATTATCATTCCTTACACAAAATATTTAGTATTTTCACAAATTAGTAAGCAGAAAAAGGGATTAAAGCATGTGAAATGCTGTATAAAATGGAATATTTATTCGCATTTGTTTGGAATTAAAAGTTACGGTAGGTGAATACAATATACTTTTGTGCCTACTCACTTGACTTTCAATCCTATTCAGCCGTGTGACACGCCCAAATTAACATATTTAATTTTGTTTTCTATTTGCAATTTTGGTTTCTAGAGATAAATCAAAGTAAATAATATAGCTGCGTCCCTCCATATTCTGTGCCATTGGATAGTATACCTGGAATAAGACAGTAAGGAAACGTCGGAATTATTATGGAACGAGAAATTGAGTACATAAAGGAGTTTATCTCCGCCATAATATGGACATGCAGAAAAAGAAAGACGCTCTTCATTTAGGCCTCTGCGTCGCAAAAAGGTATTCCGAGTGGTTGCAGGGCCTCAAACGGCTAGAAGATGAGGCTGCAACAAGTTTGAAATGTTTTGCCGTATCGATGCCCGTTATGCGAAATGAAAGCTAAGTTTTGAATTAAAGAAGGGGCGACTGGTCAGAGACACGACACGCACTGATTCTGTTTGTCGAAACCCCAACTGTTTGAGCTTCGAGGACCAAAGGAGGGTTTCGGCGTTTCGGCTGGCAACTCAATTTCTCTCTGCATGCAGCTACAAACAAGCCCGATCTCGGAGTAGCCGGAGCAGGTCCCGACACCCCAATCTGTTTCCCAGCGGCCTTGAAGCCACGCACACAGGGAGAGGAAACTCGTGTAGGCAAGAGAGAAGGGAGAGACAACGACAAGGGAGGAGAGAGAGGTAAACAGATAACGAACACAAAGCACGCTGTAAACATCATGCTGACCTAGAATTCAGAAAGCCGTTCTCTTCCCTATCCGCCATCCTGCTGCAATGAAAAAAGTAGCATCATCCACAGCATAGACGCAGGAGTGTGAATGCGCGCGGAGTGACGCAAGGTTGGGCAAGAGTGAAAGCAGGCTCGTAAAGGTCAATAGTAAATACACAAAGATAAAATCGTTCCTCGCACAGTGGAAGCTACCACGCTTCTGGGCAAAGATACCGGGAATAAATGAGGAAAGAGACGGGAGTGTTCCGACAGAGGCAACGCATACGCGGCGTGGGCCTTTCCCCCTACTGTAATGGCATATTCATGGTGACGGTAGGAAAACTCCGATACCGCGCTCTTGGCAGCTGCTCGAAATGACAAGCGGTACAATAAAATAGCAGGCAGGGTCGCGCTCGTGTACAGATTCTATTAAAAATTTTGCCCCACCTATAACTTGTGCTCTCTCCCTATCAATCGTCCCCTTTATTTCCTCTTACTCTCAACTCGCTCATTCTTTCTGTCAGTCGCGGACCTCCTGCTGGAGGCCATTGCTAGCATAAATAGTTTCCTTCCTCTTTGCATTATTTTTATTATATAACCTGTTGCTGCAACTACGTTCCAGCCTAAAAACATTGCATGTCAGCCACCTGTTTCCTCAAACTATCTCCAACTACTCACTTAACATGTGCAACCTTGTGCTGTGGAATGTTGCTTCATGGTGCCGCAACAACGCTACTCAGAGATAACAACAGTTCAAATACAATGACTAAAATAATTCATATGCTGGCTAGTTGGTAAACTAGAACGTCACACAGTAAAAAACTTATAGTCAGTTTTATTTTCTTGAAAATTAAAGAAATTGTGCACTTTCCTACGCAAAACTTTGCCAGGTCTGCTGAGTGCATGACTCTGTGGCCCATCCTTTGGTGATTTAGGCTAGCTACCAATAAAGCTAAGTGTTGTACGAGGCATTGATTCCAAACGTGCTGCATCATCGCGCAAGAATATGCCAATGCGATCTGAAACGAACAGAATTAGAACATAACTACTCGATGGCTGCAGCGATGCTGTGAATGTGTTTGAATGCCATTCGCTGCCAATACTGTTGCCACAAATGTTGTGAATTGACTTTTAGATGCGCGTTACAATACATAAATGTGGAACTCTGTTTCGATTTGAATAATCATTGCACAAAATTTTTTTCGTAACCAGTCACAGCCAGGTTTTAGCATGACACAACAATATCAAGGAACACAATAGGCCATCGTCTCGGTTTTTTTTTTAAACAGCATGACCCGTATCAGAACACAAGCCATACATTTTCCAATGTAGTGCGTTTTAGAAATGACACAGTCGATATCGAGAGGACATGTCAAACTGGTCCAATGTAGCCCGATAGAAACGGCACGGCCGATTTCCGGAGAACACGAAACAAGTTGCCCAATATCACCGTTTATTTAAAGGGGCTCTTCTGATATCGGGAAGACACTAAGCAAACTGGTCCAATGTAGCCAGTTGATATATATGGTAGTCCAATACCGGGAAAACACTGGACAAACTGGTTCACATTAACCGCATTCGGTAACAGAGGTGTCAACATTTGAGGGCACGTGAAACTTGGTTCGTCATTGGATGTGTTGTGTGCTGGTAAACCCTATGGTGGGAAACCATCGGCAATTCTGGGCCATTGTACAATGCAATTACAATAAATTTTAATGAAATTTTATTGTAAATTAATCATTTACAATGAAATGATTTGGAAAGGGAGGTGCGTATGGTTGTGGAGCTGAGTGGCGCAGACCCTATTCCGGCACGCTATTGGCCGCCGCCGCTGCCCGAGCTCTCTGGACAAGGGCACGCTGGGCCTCTATGTCCGAACTGGACAGGGCCGCCTCCGACCCCTCCCTAGTTGGCTGTTTTATAACTTTTATTTTTGTATTTTGCTTGCAGGCCCACATCATCTGGTATAGGTCAGCATACTGCCCACAGAATTTGCACCTAACCGTAAATGTCGGGGCCACGTAACCACCATTTGCCGACTTATTTAAAATATTGGATCAGTGTCCTATGCTGCATGGCATACTTCACGATGCCCCACTTAAAGGGCCAATGTCCAGGGAAGGCCCTTTTAAGCAAACGAGCCCAGTGTTTCGATCAGGTACCGGAGAGAGTCTGTGCAAAATGCTACAGTGACACGCGCGCCGCAAAGCATCGAAAATACAATTCAAAGCTCTCTCATGATCTCCTCCGGGAGGCCAGCTTCCCCGTTTCCTGCGCTGGCCCGACGGGCCACAGCAATGACGTACGTACCGCGAACGATGTCCATTGGTCCGTCTCGCTGACTGACGGGAGAAGGATGGGTGACTACCGCTCGCAGCGCGCTTTTCCCTCGGCACGGCCAGACTGAATCCAGCGGCGCGCGCTCCCTCGACCGTCTTTTTTTTTTCGCGCGCGCGGAGAGCCACGCCCCACCTCCCGCCAAACGCGGAGGAGGAAGGGGAATTTGTATTGCGGAGGCTAGACGACCTCGGGCAGGAGAGTGAAAAATCTTTGCGAGGGAACGGAAGGAGAGAGGCATGACAGAATCGGGTGATTGCGGTGGCTGTAACTGCGTTATTAGTTACTCTTTTCAAAAACATTTTGCGGCCTTGCGTTCTAGGGGCGAAGTCTCACAGTCCCCGGGGAAGAAAATATTTTCGACCGGAGGGTGGACAGTGGGCCTTTAAGTTCAATGCAAGAACCAACCATATATAATTTCAAAGCGTAGAGTTAAGGCATGCTACATGCATCTGAGGTTTGAGATATTATTGAAACCTGGCAGCCTGCTTCATTTAGAACTTAAATGCCTATTTCGCACCGGAGATGGGACACGTTTACGTCAATATTAAAAAAGTTCTTATTAGAAACATCCTCCTCATGTTGACTTTGGTCACATGCCAGTTACCTATCTGGAAAAGCAATAATGCAGGAAATCTCGAAAAGAGATTTCGTTCATTTTTATGCATATAGGTGCCTTTTGCACTCCGTTATGAAACACCGATTTTATTTATTTTCAATAATTAAAATAGAATATTTCCGATGCATCTAGTAGAGAATAGGAATTAGCCAATCTACTGAATTTTCAGAGCCGGATATGGCACGATGTGTATTATGTTTATAATGCTGGTTCACTTAATCCCTCTCTGCAAGTGAGTAGTAAGTTGCGGTTCTCTGTTTATTTACGCCTATGTGCATTTGAGAAGGGAAATCATAGTACAAGCAGTAATCATCTGTCATTTTAAGAAATGACAGTTTGGCATGTCCACTCTATCGAAGATTTGCACTTCTAACGGTGCTGTATTTAATTTTGTACACATGAATCTTGACAGGGTACCCCATATAATGTTTCTTTTTGTAAAAAAAAAATCTCGTTTCTCATTAAAACATAATATCTAAAATAACTTGATTCCATTCGCGGCAAAAAACTTCTAACCCTAGGAATATTACAGCAGCATAGAGTCAATTTTATACATTCAGATATGGAAAAAATGAGTAGATTTTCAAAATGTATCCGATATTGTAACGAAAAACGAAGGAAAACTGCAATTCGTGACTGCCTCTATCACTTCGATTTGCTACATTGTTATAGGGTATATAAAGCTGTGTTGGAAGCTTTCTTCAAACCAGAAAACGTATAACATAATTTCTTATCTTAAGCATCGGGAGGAAGAGAACGAGAAGAACGAAGCGAAATTTAGCGCCGACATCAAAAGTGTATATAAACGCTTCTATGCCATGCTATATCAATAGTTTTGGTACTGCTGTGGGGTATGACTGGCTTATGATTCTCACAAATGCGCTCCTGGAACTGCAGCTGTTTGTGTGGCATGAGGAGGCTTTGAACATTTTACTCTGAGACAACCGCTACTCTCCTTTGTTTTCTCATTTCATTAGAAATGTAATTCTGAATTGTGTTTGGAGGTTGATCAGCTGAGCGCTAGTCGTTAGTCCTGCAGTTTGTGGACGCCAAAAACAAGCGTGAACTTGCGGTTGTTTGAAACACTGGGCAGGGTAATGAAATTCACCGTGGTACTAAACTAAAATATTTCACAATGGAGTCTCTTAAAGAGCCGCAGTGTTCAGAAGTTAAAGTGCACATCAATATGCAATTCGACAAAGTACTACGCGACCAAACCAGGTATAGTGTTCACAAACCAACGGGCGAGATTTGTACATGTTTTGACAGTGGTCTGCTTTAATCTCAACACGCTATATCAGATTGCTCTCATTTGTAACTTTCTATATAATGCACAGGCCCAGTCGTTTTTCACATTACGTAATTTCTATTTTCAAAGATATTGGTTCTTACAGAGATATCTACAAGGTGCAAATAAAGTTATGATACCTGCGTGTATCGTGATCTTACATTTCTGTAAATCCAAAGCATTCAGTTCTCTGCATTACAGTCAGGGAATACCATCCCTCAGTGCTCGCAGCCTGACATTCTAACCTGAAATCTCGTATCCTAAAAGCCGAGACGCAGGTGCTTATAAAGAGGCCGCACTCTCGCGCTGGAAGGAAGATTCTATGTTTTGCAATAATAATTTTTGGTGTTGCACCTATATTTCTTTCTCAGAAACTATCAGCACTTTCTCAAATGTATTCATATTCAGAATCGCTTTGTATGGTTTAATGTCCTAAAGTCAATCGGACTGTGGGACACGCTGTAGTGCAAGAACAAGAGTTTTAGATCTTCTGTGTGTTTTTAATGTGCACAAACAACAAACAGTACACGGGCGCTGTATTTTCGCCTCTACCAAAACGCGGCTGCCACTTCCTGGATTCCGTCCCGCAACTTGGGCTCAGAAGGGGAGCGCTGTAACCAGTGCGCCAGCGCTGTGGGCGCATTGAAGTATATACCATTTTAGAAGAGGCCGTCAACACAGCAGGGTGGCATACCTGTGTTTTTAGCACGTCCACAAAACAAGAATAAAGCTAAACCTTTGTATAGAATCCTTGTTAAGCTGGGCAAGAAGCCAAGTCTATGAATTAGAATGGCGGAGTGAGTGTCCAAAAACGCGTCTTCGTGCATGAAAAAGAGATACGTGGGGAGTTAGGGACAATCTAAAGCCTGGATCGAACGCAAGCACTCAGAGCGAGCGGAGATCAGACACCTCGCCATCAAACCCGGGTGGCAATCAGATGGCTCGGTAGGTGGCATTGCGATGAATTCGATTGAAGACCAGTCGTTTGCAGATAATGCTAGCGAGTAGGAAAAGATGTTGGTTGAATTTGTTTTTTCGTGAATATTTTGGTGTTGGGACATCATGAATGAAGCTGTTTCTGAATGCTGCTACCAACAGACGTCCGCGGCTGACCAGTGAATGTTCACGTGTGACCGCTACGCTCTAAACTATAGCATAACGCCGCAGCATGAGAGGGGCAGGAAAGGCTCTGAGGAAAGAGAGGACACTGAGCGCCAACAATACACAGCTTAGATCTACCTAAACCTCGCTACAAAGAGAAGAGAAGAGATTCAACATGTTACCGCTGCTTGCTTGAAGACAGGAGGCGAACCGTAAAATGCTGCTTAGTATGCATACGAGCTTACACAAAGTAAAACTGGCCGTTCCAGCTCACCACCAGAAAGTTTGGTGCGTAACGACAAAAAAGCTACCGCTCCAAACCTTTTGACCATTAATACCAATCCGCTAATATAAGTCAGCTTTCAGTAAGTAATGCGATATGCCATAGCCCATCTCTATAAATGATTTTATAAGTGCAGCCGTGAGCAAAAGTGGTATACTCCACGCGCTGCGAGAAAACTGCCCGTCAGATTTTTCCGGCAGAGAAGCAGTTATTTCTGAGCTATGCATAACATAGCCTCCGTGATATACCTTGCCATTTTGTCCAAGCCATTTTGTGTGGCATATTTTTTTTATACTGAAAAAATGCAATCGTTGCGGTTCGCGTGAAGTATTTTGCTGATCGGTGTACATGTGTACGCGAGCGCGTCATGTCGACCATAGGTTCCGCCCACTGGGAGACCTTGTCGAGGCATATCAAACCTAAGAGGTGATATAACCACAGTCCAGAAGATAAAAAAAGTTAGCTTGGTGCTAGACTAGATGCCAAAGTATTCAGTGTATCGACGGTCTCTTTTTCCCAGCGCGACTGCGCTGCTGACTTTGAAAAATGTTTCAAGCACGAGATCAGAAAACACCTTCTCGGCTAACGGTATGCAGATTATGTCCGCCTTCGGCAAGTATTGTCAGCCGTGAATTACTATTAATGAGCCTTTGTTTTTCAGTTTAAGTGCTGAATGTAGTTTAAAAGGTGTCAGTGCGAGTTATGTCTTAATTGTGTTCCCGTCTTTTGTACACTATCGTTCACATTTTCTGCACATTTACGTCTCTATTTCCTTCACCATTATAAGGCGCTATTCCTCTTGTAGTGTGATAGACGCACCCAGTAGGAACATAAACTTCTAAAAGTGAAGTTAGCAACAAAGCTGTTTTTAGTAGCGCGAAGAAGTTAACGCAAAACATAGGCATGAACCTGTTTTTCAAACACAATCGTATGGTTATGCATCAGAAGCCCAGTATTCAGAAAAACAGCAGAAATTTAATATCGTATGCTTCATTCTTTTAAGCGTGTCACTAGAAGAAAACATTTTCGTTCCGCAGTAAAAATCCAGTTGCAGCGAACCAAAGGATTTCTTGACCCGTCGTTCATTCTTTTTCTTTTGGCAGTTCTTTTTTAACTCTGTCTGCTTCCTGTTCATATAATTACTAAAAAGTGTCGCGAATAGCACTTCGAACCTCCCTCCGAGTAGTACTCTTAAATTTTGATAACTGCCTTGACACGAACGAGTTTGATTCCATTAACTTCACGGTAAACTAAAGGGACCCATGCTCCGAGTGCGCATTGTCATACGCAGCTGTGTGAGAAACTCTGCCAACTAAATTTTCTAGAAGCTAGCAAAAGTAAAGTTAGTATTTTTACCATTAAGCCTCTGGAACAGAAGGATACAGCTTCGGCTTTTCTTGCTGGTACATTACTTGGAATCCCGCGACTCTGTCGCAATTTAATATTGTCAGCCGTCGCTGGGCGCTGTCACGAACAGGTGGGGCAAAGCTGAATTTTCTTCCCTTGAATAACGTAAGAGAGTAATACTGCTTGCTCAACATACATTTTTTTTCTTAAAGTTGACATAACGCCGAAAAGTATTTCAGGGCTGTCACAAAGAATCTACAAACCTTGTCATCTCTATTTTTTTTTTCAGCTTATTCTTTCGTTTTGCATATACTTAGGGTAAAATATTAAGGTAGCATTGACATACAAGCAGGCCGAAGAGCCTTGAACGCTCTACGCACATCGGTACAAAATATAATACGCAAATACCCTGAGATATGGCGCAGTTTTCATCTGTTGTCATAATGCGAAAAAAAGAGAAATGCTGCAGGTAAATCCATATCATTGTGATAAATAACGTGCAACAAAGTGATGACTTCACTCTTTGACACTACTAAAGTTTAGAAATGACTCCTATAAAGCTGTAGGAGAACTATTCACGTCACCTGACGACCTTACTCTTTGACACTACTAAAGTTTAGAAATGACTCCTATAAAGCTGTAGGAAAACTATTCACGTCACCAATGACGACTTCACTCTTTGACACTACTAAAGTTTAGAAATGACTCTATAAAGCTGTAGGAGAACTATTCACGTCACCAATGACGTATCTCTAAATCGAGTATACTGACTGCGGAAACAGCTTATGCAAGCAATAGGCTTTTCCGAGATAGGATGGAAATTTAAACTCTGAAAATCGAATTACTTTTTGACTATGTTATACACCATTCAATAAACATCATCAGCCTCAGAACAAGAGAGCATTGCTCATTTTGCTGTTATGTGTAATTGTGTAACATCCTGTGTTATGTGCAACATGATATGGTTTGTGTAACATCCTATGTTAGAACGAGAAAAAGGAGATGGCTACACAGTATGAAAGAGGCACTGGACAAGGGTAGAGGGAGGGGGGGGGGGGGTTGTTCACAAGTCGAGCCAACGTTTTGACAAGTAGACTTGTCTTTGTTGGCTCGACTTGCTAACTGAGGTTCCCCCCGCCCCATTTATGCATGTTCAGATGTTCAGTGCTCTTTCACATCGAGAACATTCTATTCGGATTGATTTTTATGTCTACAATATTTACTTCAAGTGCTTGGGAGATTAGAGTAAAACTGATTTGGCATTCTTTCTCCACTTCCTCTGAAGCGCGAAAGCCCTGAAGGTACAATAAATGAAATGAATGGAGTTAAAGTAACTCTTCTAGCATTTTGTTTGCAATTTTGTGTTCAATATATGCACTGTGCTGGTAGCTATGCGAGACTTACACAGGTTTATTTTGAAATTGTGACATGCAGGCGACAGCTATCTGGCAAACAAGAGGCATTGAAACACTTACACTTGCTTACGGAGTTACAGATGAAGTTGTTTAAAGGGCTGACTTCTGCTAAGGAATAACTGCACATCTCAGCGGCAGTGATAGTGCAGACCTGCCGCCGGTCTAGTAGTTTTTTGAATTAATGCAAAAAAATTGAACTTTGAGAGCATGCCTAAAAATTTAAATCTTTACAATGTATAAAAGGTGCGGGGACTGCGAACATTCGATATTTGAACGCGAAAATCTTACTTCGCTCATGTTGAATGTCTCGCGTGGGCCAGATCTATCCGCGATATTTCCCGGCAAGATATTTCCGCTATATTGGAGTGACTTCATGGGATATTGGGAGGGTTTTGTCTAACATTTAAGAAAAATAGTGAGAGTCACTGTCGGTCAGAGACGATGATAAAATAGTTAATTTAGTAACTTTAATATAGTGACCGCTAGTGATAGTGATAAGCAGTCAGGGACAAGATAAAATTTACCTCCACTCTCTGCTTCCCTCTATATCTCTCTTTTTCCCTAGGGCTAGAGCGACCTCGTTATTTTGCCGACACGTTTAGAACGTCCGTTGAGCTGCCAGTGGTTTGCAGTTCGCCTCTGGCTTGTGCGACTATCTCAGCACCGATTCCATAAATTCATCATTCCCATTCTTCCCCTAAAAGTCTTGGAAGCTATCAACCGAGGATGAATAAAACGAGCTTCTCGGTAAACAAAATTGTGCAATCTGGATTATTACCAAATGGTACCCATCAAGTATTCTGTCCGCAAGATAGTGAGCTAGGAAAGAATATCTGGCGGCTAAACGCGGCCATTAATGCTTATTTTGTATTCGTAACATGCGTTTGTAGCCTGCCATCGATTAGTCCTCTATAGAAGGCCGAGAATCGTCCTCAAAGATTTTTGGTAGAAGGTTTACATACAGTATGTCCTTAAGTAGATTTTATCCTTCGTCTTCACAGCGAGGGCGTCATCTAGGAAGCAGGACGTCAAATGGCGCGGGACCCCAGTGAGGGTAAAAGGAGCCAGCCTTCCAAGTACTCCAGAAGAGTTGTAGCTCCGAATGCTCAGCTGTAAATGTCGGGACGAATCGCTTGCGCTTACCTGTACTTGAAAGAGTCATGTTTTTAGTCTTATAATGAAGTGACAACTGCGGCTGTTGACAACATGCACCGGATCGCTTCCGCCCGAGCTTGCAAACTATGGGGATGTGGAATGCAGAGTAGAGATATGGCTACATCGAGCGAGGCAGTCGGAGGAATCAAGCAGGCAGCCAGCCCTATATGACACAATCATGCCTACTAGCCCGACATCACCCTCTGTATGTCCAAGGCCTTCCTTATCTTTTAAACTAAATCGGACACATTCAAGCTCACCATCATCAACAGCAGCTGCTGCCCTATTATACTTACTACAGGGCACACGACTCTAACATATTCCACAATTAACCAGGTTTTGCGCTAGCTGAGTCCCCTTGATACCCGAAAACTTCGTAAATTTGTTCATGTAATTCTGACTGCCCCCTGCTAAATTCGCCTTTTATTGGAATCCGCTCTGTTCACCCTAGAAACCATCGGTTAGCTTCCCTTTGCATTACATGCCAGACCCACGGCCATGTCTTGTTGATTTATTCCACAATTTTATTACCACGAGCTTGTTCCACGACAAAATTATAACTCTTCCTGCGCCATATCAACCCACTTATCATTTTCGGTTCCCTAGCTCTCTGTGTTGTCTTAAAATTATATACAACCTTTTTCGTTAGTCTCCTCGTCTCTGACCCTCAAGTGAGTACTGGTGAGGCACGGATGTAAAACATTTCATACTGCGATTAATTATTGCTGCTGTTAATGATCGGATAGCGCCTTCCGATTTCACTCCAGCTCAAATCTGACTTTTTCTATTCGTAATTCGGATCCGCGGCCACTACATGTCCTCAGTAGATGCATTCCTTTGCTGCTTCAAGAGGGTAGGAACCTGTAGTAAAATGCTCTTATTTTCAAAAGAGATTTACCATTAATTTATTTATTGATTTGATATTTATTTTCGTTTTATTTTTCTGTTTTTTTTTTGTCTAGGTCATTGTTTATTGCTTGAAATTTGTCTCATGAGTTAACAACAAACCAAATATAGCAGCGAATGAGAGATTAATCAGGCGTTCTCTATTAGCTTCCTTCCTTCCCTTTGTGGCCGCTTTATACTTCCTTATACGCTTTATGTAGCTTCCACTAAGAAAGTGATGAATAGTACTTTGTGTGTCGTGTCTCTTTGCTTAACATCTTTCTTTATAAGAATGCTGCTGATTTCCTTACGGAGTTCTATGATTGCACTCCAGTCACTATAGATTCCTGCCAATACTTTCACATAGTATTCCTACACACACACTCTGATTTAGCTATGCTTGTATGGCTCCTAATGTTTAGACTGAGTCGAATATTGTTCCGTAATCTATGCATCATTAGTATAAGAACTGACATACTATGAGCGTTGTTCTATTACAGGTTGAAATTGTGGATATGATTCATTGCAATCCAGCCTTTCAGAAATCTTCCCCGAAGTTTTGGTTGATTGATATCTAAGTTTGTTCTGATTCTAATAGCTTAAAATACATGCATATCGCACTTATCGGCGAATAAAGTGATCGATGTGCAATGTTTCAACCGCACTAGCTGCAGCTAACTCACAACCCATAACAACTTTACAAATTAATTCGCAAAACAACTTTAGAAACAGCAAAATTGAACTTTTGCAGGTGCCGAAGATTACTGGCATTCGTGCTCGGCGCGAACATTGAAGAAGATGTTATGCCTTTACTGTGCTGCTGTGAGCTTTAGCCACCACGCGGTGTGTTCTAATGTATTTCTTTTTGAGCCAGACATCGAAGACACACATACATATCCGCGTATCTCGTGTATCTCGTGTATAAGCAGAATCTACCTCTGATTCTTGAATGGCGTCAAGGCCGCATGGCTTATTGTCGCTCTTGGTGTCCGCTTAAACCTTAAAACTTTCAGATCTTGCACAAATTAATCCTAGTGCTGCCAAAGACGACTGAAGTTTTTGGTGACCTCCTAACGTCTTAGGCCGTAGCTGCGTAGGACCTACGTAAAAACCATCCGTTGAATGACAGTCTGAACTGTTTGAAGTATAGGTGTATCAGCGCCCTACGTTTTGATCACAATAAATCACCCAAAACCTTTTCTGCGAATATATTTATAACTGCATAGTGTTTTGACTAGAAAATCGGTTATGATAAGTTGTCTAATTATTGTTATCTGTATATATATTGATCCTTTAGTACTCACTGAATTTCTCTGTGCAAAACAAAAAAAAAATATTTTTTTTGCCTCCGTAGGACGGAACAGACACAGTTGTTACAGGTTTGTGATGAGTTCTTCGAGATGTTGAAGGAGCAAAAAACAATTTTTGTCCTAACAGCTTTAGCAACTGGGTAGGTGGTGCAATCTTAATAACGCTATCTATTCGAGTTGACATACGGGATACGGACTAGCTGTACATAGAAAAATAGGATGCCGAGACTGGGAATCAAAATGGTTCAAAATTATGTGTACAATCTGAACTTCGTTGATTTAGAGACAAAATTTAAAACTTAGTTGCTCCACATAGAAGACCTGAATATCTTCGCAATACAGCTATTATTATCTGTGTCAGCTTCGCATACTCAGGCCAGGGGTCCTTATACCCGGTTTAGATGACTGCGATAGCTGTTATTTCCTGTTACGTGGTGCCAAAAACTGCAAAAAAAAAAGTTTTTTATTCTACTCAAAGCGCACTATCGGGAATGGTATAGACCGTATGCAAAAACTGGCGTCTCCTTACGCTAGCAGCGCGTGCTTCCGCCATGTTGGGGATTCTGGATACTGCAGCAGTACTATGGCAATACCTGATAGTGATGCGCAAGTAAGCATTTATTGCGGTCTAAGGTACTCAAATATTATGGCGGGCGTTGGTGTACAAAAAAAAAGAGCTATGGATAACCAAGTAAACAAAGTGAGGTTGCCAACTTAGTAGTTTTTTTTTATTACTGCGTAGCATTACTTGGCCCATGTGCGCCATGCATAGAAAGTGTGTGAACAGAACATGTCTCAAATGGCTATGTAGCTAATGTTGGTTATAATGGCCGCACGTTTCAAATCGTTGGATAGCTGATGTTGAGTACAATTGCCCTTTACTATTATTAGATCTCAATTAACCGCCGGAAATTAGAAAATAAAATTCGGTTGAGCTTTCTGCTACATCAATAAATCAGATATCGTTGCATAGCATATGTCGAGTCAGTTGCATTGAACTAATTGTATATTTTGATTGCAACATCCAGTCATATATCGCTAGATAGCTTATATCAAGTACGACTGCGCTACGTTAATTAGGCGTCTCAGTTGATAATCTTTAATTATTTAACTGGGATTAGCAATGTTGGTATTAACTTTAGGCTACAACATGCAGTTACATAGGATTGAAAAGGGCTTGACGAATATAATCCAAAATCGAACGCTGACCACAAAAATATGAAGCGAAACTGGCAAAAACCGCGCGTAAACCGAGCTAACAATTATCTACCTCTGTTAAATAAAAGCAAGCAATTGAAGCGATACCATAAAACTTAATGATACTCATTAGTAACTCGTAAAGACACCTGTGTATTCCAGTACTTTTTTCACGCTGAGATAACGATACGAGGTTAGCGGGAAGCCTGTGCCAGAGGTTGAGCTCTTCTCGCGAGATAATAATTTAATCGCAGAAGTGAGATCATAGAAGACCTAAGCGTAAGCTGTTTGCTTACGCTTTGCCAAGAAGCACTCCGTAGTCTGGTAGCAGTTATTGCGCAGTGCGTCACTCAGCTAGTGATTTCTCGCGTGAGACTAGTTTTGTGCCTCGAGCTTCGGTTTCATGTGCCCGTTCTTTATCCTTACCGCTCAGTTTGTTTTCATATAAGCCTTACACATATTTCTATTTGCGACGTGCCACAGGCGAAAGGATCCGAAGCAGGCCTTCAGCTAGCCCGGCGCACTCAATAGGACACGTAAATCTGCCATTCGCCGCTCGTGGTTGGCTGCTTGGTTTTCGCGTATTTTACGAAGATGAAATCTTTCGATCAGAATTGTCCAGTTGATTGCGTGCACTGACAGTGCAGCCTCGGAAGTTATCGTTAGGCCGCCACTCTGCCGACCACATTCTATCTTGGCACCGAAATGCATGCCGCAGTAGAGGTTGTCCGGTCAGTTTTAGCGGGCCCAAGCCATACCAGGGCTGTGAAACGAACAGCAGTAGAGTGATGTAGATTATTTTGGGCACGTAAGGATCTTTAACGGGTACAAAAATCTCGAGACACGGGCGTTTTAGTTTTTCACTTCCATAATAAATACGACCGCAGCGGCAGAGAACGAGCTTACATCCTTTGGCAGAACAGCACAAGGTCATTGGTCAGCCTTAAACAGTCTAGTAATCAGCAAGTTTGTGATCTTGATATGGCGTCGTCTGTGAAATGCGTGCGTGGAGCTTACCTTAGCTCTTAACCCCCACGATATGACCGTGCGTGCAAAAAGAAAGCAAACGGAGGCCAACGATTGAAGTTATGTGTTCTGATATTTGAAAACGAAAGAAAAAGATATTCTTGCTCTAGTACATTTCCTCGTCTCCGACGTACGACGCCATTGTGAATTCGTTCGCGACCGCAGTGCCTCTCCGATTGCGTTTCCGACTATAATAGGAACCGGCAAAGCGAATCAGAAATGTGGACAACAAAAAAAGGTGGAGGGATTACGTGTTGGTCGTTACCCCTCTTTTAAACCTTAAAAATAAAAGAATAGCAAAGCTGAGAAAGCCGTTCCTATATTCCCCACAGGCCAGTCGCCCAATATTCATTCATTCATAAATATTCATTCATAAAGATGCAAGGATGCCCTAACATAGCGCCGATGCGCCGATTACTAGTTTTGGCTTTTCCCTGTAGATGGCAGCACTTTTGAAGTAAGATTAATATGGGACGATCTCAAAACGTTTGACTAGATGTTTTCGTTTTTTGTTGTTGCCAAATTATTGTTCCTTCTCTATGATAATACGCCGCTTCACTCAGCACAGGCAGTGCAGACGCACTCCGACCATCTTAGGCTAAAAATGTCGTATCATCGGTTTACACTCAGCCTTGCATTAAAGAACTTTTTCTTTTTTCTTCCCAAAAACACCCTACCCAAAAACACTTACAGGACGACAAGAAAGTGTTTTTGGAAGTGAAGGCTCTGCCATAACACAAAACGTGAAGGGATGTAGTGCTATGATCTGCGCCAACTGTTACATCAGTGGCCGTTCATCATCATCATGATCATCATCATCATCATCATCATCATCAGCCTGACTATACCCACTGCAGAGCGAAGGCCTCTCCCATATTTCTTCAATTAACCCGGTCCTGTGCTAGCTGCTTCTACTTGACCCCTGCGAACTTCTTAATCTCATCCGCCCACCTAACTTTCTGCCGCCTCCTGCTATGCTTTCCTTGCCTTGGAATCCAGTTTGTTATCCTAAGAGACCATCGGTTATCCTCTCTTCGCACTACATGTCCTGCCCATGTCCCTTTCTTCTTCTGAATTTCCAGTGGCAATTAACTGTTTTTAACTGTGTGTGGTCTTAGGCGGAGAATATGTATACTATAGTGATAAAACTCCCACTTAAGCCTTTGTTTTGTATCTCCTTTCTTCATGCTTGTAATGAGAACTTTAAGAACGCGTTTTATACATTGGTCGCACAGGATGTAAACATTGCTTTTGGATAGCAACGTCTGCCTGAGAGGAAACACGGAAGTGTAGCAAGTGCACCCAGAGAGAAAAAAAAGGAGGCGTCAACGCAAGGAATGTGGATATGGCGCTGGCCTTGTCATGCAATAAACAGAGCAATGTTCGCAGGGAAGACACATTCTCTTACCTAAATGCAAATACCGGACACACTCAATCCATCACAACTGCATTCTAGCATTCTGGACAAAATGACAGTTCGGTGATTCGTCTATTCGTTTTCCTTTTTTCCAGGCAACGTTCATTGCTGCCTTTATTGCCGTAGGCGTTGCAATCCGTGGTTATTGAATAGAGAATTCGATTCCGCGGAAAATCATTATTGCTCACTCTGCTTGCATCTCCACTAGGGACTGCAGATTTAATAAACGCACCGATTCCAAATGTTAGCATTCGCTTCATTTCTCCCACTGAGCGTGGGGGAGAGCGTTGTTGTTTCGGTATTAGTTTGCAGGCCCTGCGCGGCGGTGTTTTCAAACATATTTTCAGTTTTACTGGCCCAAATCAGAGAAAAAAAATGGTGCGCATCAAACTTCGATTTCTACCTATCCAGTGAATTGCCGGCGCCAGAACATAGTTTCAGGCGACGTGCCTGCATATTCGACCGTGATGATTTTCGGAATGTAATCTCCATCACAGTCAGCATATCTATCCCACCAACCCTGAGAGACGTAGAAAAATACCAAACAATTCCTGCTTTGTGGTAACAGTAAAAATAAGAAGACAGAAACATTGCACCCAAATCAATCGCCAATTGCTTCACGAGCCAAGATCCAAACTACTGATCAATCTGTACAATCAGAAGCTTAAATAGACCAGTCACAGAAGATGTCGAACAAGTGACAAAACTATTCTGTAGTTCCGCTATGTTAAAGAGAAAAAAATCACTTCGGTGATTAGGAATGACGCGACAAGAAGTGTGCACCTTGCGATATGTTTCAAAAAGAGTTGCTTTGAGACTAGATGACTTGCTTTATGAAGTTTAACGTCCCAAAGCGACGCAGAGTATGAGGTACGCCGCAGACGAATGTGGAAATGTCGACCACTTGGGGATCTTTAACGTCTGCACTGAGATTGCGGAGGCACATATAGACGTGGTTATAAATAGATTTTTGTTGCTTCTTGCTTTTTCATCTTTTGGTTTAGTCGTCATCATTATGATATCAAAATTACAGTATGAGTTTTTTATTCTAGTACAGCAATCAACAATCTAAGTTTTTCCGCTATTTTTACCATGTCCGATTCTATTCTTATATCTGAGTCCTTCACTGTGACAATTTTCCACTTATTAAATAACACGTTTGGTCATATACACTGAGTTTCAAGGTCTTGAATGTTTCCTTTAATACTGGCTTGGTTAATGTGAATTGTTTAAAGTCCAAAATTGACTCAAGCTATGAGAGACGGCGTAGTGGAGGGCTCCAGAAACTTCGACCACCTGAGGTCCTTTAACGTAGACTGATATCACGAAGCACACGGGCGCCCTTCTTTTCGCCACCATTGAAAAGCGGCCGCCGAAGCCAGAAACCGATTCCGTGCCCTTGAGTACAGCAGTCGAGCGCCCTAAACATTAGGCTGGGGCCACGGCGCACAGGTTTTATAGTCTATTATCATTTTGTGGCAGGCAAGGATTACTCTAGGAATGCTTGCATGACCCTGAATTGTACCATATTTTGTTTTGGTTTCGTTTTCCGCCTTCGTGAGCTTGGTATTATATCAGCAAGCATATCCACTGTACTATTTTGTGTTATCATCGCTCTGATCGAGCAAGTAACATAGGCATATTAGGAACTGGCAAGCGGGCTTGTTTTCAGCACTGGCGCTGTGTGCTACGAAACAAAACCCTTGGCTTACGTAACAGCGTTAATGGGAATTCTCTCATTATTTCGCTGATCATAATTATAATATCTCACTGTATCCACTGCAAGGTGAAGGCGTCTTCAATATTCCTACAATTACAATATTCACCCTTGTGCTAGCTGCATCGAATTTAGTCCCGCATATTCCTAACGTCATCTTTGCACCGAAATTTCTGCCGCCCATTACAGCGCTTTCCTTCCGTTGGAATCCAGCTACCCTCATGAAGCACAAACCACGATCCGCCTATCCACTCCTAAATTCGACATAAGGAGGCTACATGCCCTCCTGCGTCCGCTCACCTTCACGAGCAAGCAGCGTTAAGTCTCGAGTGTGAAGGTCAGCGGGATGTAACATCATTCGGGATATTGTTTATGAGATTTATCGCCACAAAACGACTCACTATGAGCGACGCTGTAGAGGAGGGCGCGAGAAATTTCGATCACCTTGGTTTTTTGCTTGTAACTGTATCTTACAGCTCATGGGCGCTTTGCTTTTCGCCTCCACCGATGAGCGGCTACTGCGGCCAGGATTCGATCCCGCATCCTTGGGCAACAGTGGCCGAATGCCTTAACAACTGCACGACCACTGCGGGGTAGGTAACATCATTCAGTCGAGTGGCAAAAACAATAACAAATAAGGAATGTAAATCGAACTAACATTTCACCTGTTTGCGAAAGGATTTTAGATATCTGTTGTCTGTTTCATTTTCACATCTGGAGCAGCGTTGTTCACTGCTGTCACATGGCCAGACATGGGTACACCTTCTTGCAGTTACGAGGTGAAACCAAATACCAGTTCTACTCCTCGAATTAGGTACGTTGGGGGTAAGGTATGTTCTGAGGAATATCAATTATCAAGCTAAAGAAGCGAAACCAAATCGCGCAGCGTTTAGGGAGCTTGACTGCTGACCCCAAGAATGCTGGATCGAATCCCGGCAGCAATGGCCCCGTTCCGATGGAAGCGCAAAGAAAGGCGCCCATGTGCTGTGTCATGTCGTGCACGTTACAGAACTTCATGAGGAGAAACTTTCAGGCTCCCTCATATAGAGCATCTCTGATAGCCTGAGTTTATCAAGCTAAGCTCATAAACAACACAAAACCGAACCGAAACGATATCTCTAGATCGCGATCATAAGGAATATGATTTAGGTGCATCTAAGCAAAGTAGGCGTGAAGGCTCGAGATGCAGCAAAAATTTGACCAGACGTTTTTCATTAATGAAAGATTTAAGACGCAAAGCTGAAATATTTATGAATGGTATTGAATGAGCAATAAGCTTTCTTGCATTTTTCTTTCGGCTTCAGATTTGTAAACTATCGCAGTAAGTTGTGTTGTCTTTAATTAAAATACTTTAATCTCTTCCTTCAACGTTTAGTTATTAAGCTAACGCAATAGCATTCAAAATAGTCAATTCCACATTCTGTGCTAATTAGTGACGGGCAACTTCGTTAGGACTTTTGAATGTAATATGGTTTGGTTGTGTCCGCTGTGTGTGATAGCTATTTCTGCCAAACGTTAAACTTGGTCGCTTTAGCGTTTGCTGGAGGAGATCAACTGTGGCTAGGATTAACTGGTGCTGTCTTTTCGCCGGTCTCTTTTGATTTCAAGAAAACAACAGCCACCTTTTAATATTGGAAATGGCGTTGTTAGTTGAGGTTGGTGTGTAAAAATACATTATCCTTTCTATTTAGTTTAGACTTGGGTTAATGGTCAATTTACATTGGGGAAAATGCGATATTTTAATTTTGAAATTTTAACTACGATATTGAGAGTATGGTTCACATTTTGCGACCGAAGTATTGAGTGTCTGTTCATTGACATTAAGAAGCCTAAATAAAGTTGCATGAATGACACTTTGCTTCCCCACAACAAAGGGTGATTTTTATATGTATGACTTCTGGACATTTACTCTGGGTGCAGTGAAAAATAGTGCTCGTACACTTTTATGCAAGTTTATCGTAGTTCCTACCCTACACTCCAGATGCAAGCATACCTAAAATTTACGTGAGTAGACGAAAGGCAGGAGCTTTGCCATGAGCGCCTACTTAGTCCTGATTAGTACTGCAGGGGGAGCTAGAGTCTTAGCGCATTTTACACCTAATTACTGATATGAAGAGAAATTGCGGCCTGGACGTAACGACATCACAGGCTGCGTGTCCACTTAGCCCGCTCTCAGTGCAAGGCGGCCCAGAGCTGATTACCTGTTGTCTGGAATTGCTAAGACTCCGTAACGCACGGACTGTTGTCACGCTTGGGAAAATTGCTGCTCGCGGTAGGACATGGACGGCCGCTCGCTGGCCGCCACTGAGGGAATGGGATTCAAAGCACAGGAAATCAGGCTCATCAAATGATCCGAGCAGCCGTTTTCGGCGATCGGCTATTCGGCGCACGTATGCTCTCCGTCTGAGGCCGAGTATTTATTTTTTATTCTTGCGAAGAACTAGGAATTATTATGCTTCCAATGAGGGTGTGGGCTCGTACAAGAAATTGGCTGCATAAAATGGTTATATATTGTGCATATGTGATCGAACAACAAAGCAAGGTGTATTATTCCAGGGAAGCAGTGTCAAAGAGTGACATTTTCTAAGGGAACAATAAATACCAGCGGTTCAAAATCTACAAACAAAAAGAGGTAGATGGAGAGAGGAGAAAATGTCGCCGGTTTGTTTTCACACCGAAACACCTCCCTCCCCCCTCTAACTATGCCTCCACAGGGAAGTATGAAATGTCTGCCATTGCAACGTGAAGTACAATATGCCACAGAAAAAAGGAGACCTTCCAAAGGCCCATTATAATAGAAATAAAAACATGCGAGAAAAAAATGAAATTTTACTGATGATTACAATTGTCGGCAGCGCTAGCTCTTGGATACTTTTCAAGCATTTTTGTTTGTATATGCGTTGACGCAAAACTTTGCAGTAAAGGGTAACATACAAGCCCGCACTTACAACCGGCGCTATATTTTCCGCTGACAGGCATCTTTAAACTGGCAATAAATCATTCTCAAATTATTGATTGTTATAAAGGGAGGAAGCGGAAACAGGACACCTGCCAGCGCCACCATTATGCACCAAGTTCGCATCGATATAGGACATGGCGTCTTTTTGTTGCTCGTTGGGATGCAATGTGAACGCGGCTCCCGTTCTGTATCCTTGTTCCTAAATGTACCCTTTGAGACTCACATAATCGTTTTCCTATTTTGTGTTTGTCATCTCAATCGTGTTCAAAATAATACATTATGCCGCATTATGCAAGCATCTGCAATATTTAGATATAAATACCCATTTTATTGAAACCGTTCGCACGTGTTAATGTTAGCTAAGGGTAGCGTTTGTCAGTCGGAACCCGTGGGTTTCGGACTCAATTCTTGTCACCGGATGGTTACTTCAGGCTGACAGGGGTAATAGACAGGCTGAAGGAAGGGAACAGCGCGAATATTAACTTAAGTTTTAGTTTAAGAAGCACCAGCATAAATACGGAGACTTTTCTCAACAAAAGGAAATTCAGCATGAATGCATATCTTGTCGCCTAGTTACCTCATCTGCCTAGCTGTAACTATGCAGTTATAGTGATTTTGGTGCAACTTGATTTATTTTCAGTCACCAATATGGAAGTTGTGTTGATACACCAGGCGATATGATGTGCATTCATGTTTTATTACGTTTTCTTGTTTGGAAAAGCCTGCCTATTTAGGTGGGTAATTCTTACAATGAAAGAGCAGTTGTGACTATCGTTGTATCTTGTCTAGAGAGTGTTTTTCGTCTATGGAATCTTGCGGTAGCCATTTCGCAAATTCTTGCATCAACTAGCTGAAGCTTCAAGATGATGTTCTCGTCAACTTTTACTGAGCTAGCTCAGTAAAAAGCAGCCAACTCAGGCAGACATACATGCCCACTTTGTGGCTACAATCTTTGTTTACTGCCAAATTAGTCTTGATAGAGGCATACTATTGAGCTTTAGCTCAAAACCCCGAATACAACACACTGCGGAAGTTTCCAACAAGCAATCGGGAGACTCGACATAATGCATTCCCTGACTACATCAACAGAAATAGTCTCCAGAGCAAGAGGGTTTACATGAGAATGCTCTTCCACCTACTAAATGCGGCAATTGCGAACGATGTGACAATTAGAAGATGCAGCAAAAGCAAGGAACACTTTATGAACCAACTTGAGTTCCTAGTTCGCGTTGCCAAGGAGCTCATAAATTGCGTTGAACCAGCACAGAGCGCAATGTTCTGAGACTGCTCATGTAATAGGCCTGCGCCAGTTTCTACATAGAACAGATTGCTCTACCATCCGTCTCTGGGAAAAAATATGCGACATCCGCCAGCAATTCGTAAACAAGAGTAACCAGAAGTAAGCCTACGGCTGTCGAACTCCTGCCTATCTAGCAATACAAGGTAATTCTGCAGTCGCAGCGACATCCCTCTGTACCGAGTTCTCCGAGTCCTTCCGCTGCGCATAAGCTGAGCGTAAAAGGCCAATCAGCAACCTTTCACTTTAAATTATTGTTTATTATGCCGTTCTTGCATGTGTGTCTCGTATTTTGCAGGGTATTATTATTTTATTTTCTACTTAAGCCGATCACCTCAACCAACTTACGGATGATGTCCTCATATGGAGACACATTGAAAATATTATGAGGAGGTTGTTCATTAATCAAATAAACTTTTTTCTAGATGCTCGTGACCTGGAAACTTATGTTTGGGCGAAAAAAGCGTTTTTTCATCTAGTGTATTTATTTCGTGAATGAGAAGGTTAAGAATAATGATTATTTGCTGTTTTCCCAACACTCCTGTTGATTTTTAAATACATTCAAATAAATGTGACATCGGGTATCCTGTTTTTGCGGCTCATTATTGTCAAATTGAGCGAAGCCAACATTCTGTACTGTTGATAGCCGGATCGCCGTTAGAAATTCGCATATTCGCCTGTTAGAAATTGGCAAAAGCGGTTTCTTCAGAAAAACAAATTCGGCGCCTCAAAAAATACAGAATGTTGTATTACGCCTTTCTTCGAAATCTTCAAAATACGTACACAGGTATTATTCGGGCTGCGGGAGCAATTTCCATTACTGCCCTGCAATTCCTTACAAACAGAGACGCTAATTGTTCGTCCCTGAGCACAGGGCATAACGCCGTGTACGCGCTTCCTCTATAGCATCATTCATTGTTTATTCAATAGCCGAAATAAACAAAAGAACTCATTATTATATTTCACTCAATCGCCACAAAAGTCCACTTCCAGAAGAGGTATTTGGCGTTCTGTATTTTCATATTAAGTAGACCCCACTGCCTATCCTAGCCTGGAACAAGCTGTGAACACTAATCCATGACGCTGAGAAATATTGTACGCATAGCACCGCGCTAAGCGCGCCAGGCTATGCTGACGACACATTAAAACTGGCAAGATATACAGAATAATTCAAATTCAGATAATTACACGTCCAAGTAGCACTGGTTTGTCGCCCGTACTATTTTGTCTTGTTTTTTTGTTTTATAAACAGTAATTATATGTATTGCTGCGTGCTCCGCAGCCATTTTTAGTTTCATTTCCAAGCTCAAAGAAAATGTGTTTTCCTAACAAAAGTTGTAGATTCAGCACTTTACAAATCTCAGATGGGTGAACGAGATAAGGATTTTTAACAAACCGAGCCAACCCAAGATTAAAAAAAAAGTGTACCGCATGCAGCGTCATGTTAAGCTCACGTCACCAAGTTGGCCTTTCTATTATCTCTTTCCCGCTACTACCTGCTAAGGTAGCGCAGTAGATACAACAGGACCCTGAACGGCGCGCCGTGGTTTCGAACACGGTCGTGACGGCCGTCAATTACTGGAGGTGATATCCGAGTAGTATTACTATATATGCCGTGCTAATATGCCGTGCTATGCCGTGCCGTGCTATTACTATATATGCAGTGGGCATGTTAGCTGGCATCCAGTCGACACCATGTCAAATCCATCCCTGTTTTTCATGCAGTTTGCCCTAATCGTCTCGACCGCGGAAGCCGGCGCTGTGAACACGGAATTCATCCTCGCTGAACGCCT
>JAJIZL010000142.1:900260-927412 GCA_023969395.1 Amblyomma maculatum
TGAACGCCTACGCCAGCACGGAGACTGCGCAAAAGAAAAAGAATTTCCGAATCTGAGTGACTGCTGGGGATCGCCACGTGCTACCTCATCGACGTCATCGACGAACCACGATATAAAAGCCCTCCTGCCATCATCCTTCTTCAGTGGGCATGTCAGCTGGCATTCAGTCGACACCATGTCAAATCCATTCCTGTTTTTCATGCAGGTTAGTAGCAATGTTTCTACAATCGAATCCAATAATATGTGCCTTATCCAGCTGACATGCCCACGTAGAGTGCTTGAAGTTTATTTTATTGGTCGTGACTTCGTATTGTCTCTACTTATGCTGTGTGGCGACATTGAGTCCAACCCTGGGCCACCCACTGAACAGCTACTGACCCAGCTCCTTGAAGGCCAGAAAGATATTCAGCGGAGACTGGGCGAACTTTTGGCCAAATTGCACAAAGTGGAAGAATTCACATCAGCTATAAGTGAATTCAGAGATTGAAGCCGGGAGCTAGAATCACGAGTTACAGGCTTAGAAAGGAAGCTTGTCGACCTAGAAGACCGGGGCAGACGAAATAATGTAATCGTGTTCGGAATTCCTGAAAAATTGAATGAAACTTACGAAGAACTGTCACAGAGTGTGTTGAAAGGCGTGTTCTGTGACAAAATGGACACGAAAGTTGTTTCAGCCGAGAGAATTCATAGAATCGGTCGCAAGCAAACTAACAAGCGTCGACCTGTTATTATCAAGCTGATGGATCATCGTGAGAAAGTTAACACACTGAAAAACTGCTCGAAACTACAAGACACCGATTACTCTATTTCAGAAGACTTTTCGTATACCACGCGGCAGATACGGAAGAATCTCTGGCAAAGCACCGCACAGATTCGAAAAGCCGGTCAGAAGGTTAAGCTAATCTACAACAAGATAAAAATTGGTGACGATCTGTTTGTTTGGGATGACACTAGCAAAGAAAGAGTCCTAGAGCATGGCAGCCGGAATCGAAAACAAAGTGACCAATGAATCGAGAACACTCAAATTCAATCGCTAAAATGTATTCAGTTTAACGCCCGGAGCATTTTGAACAAGTCTGAGGATTTGGAAAGTATAGTAGTGGCGCATAAACCGCATATCATTATAATCACCGAAACCTGGCTGCACTCTGATATCACTGATGAAGAAATTACATCACCAGGATACAGAATTATGCGCAAAGACAGGACTTCTCGCGGTGGTGGTGTTGCAATTCTTTTTCAAGAATATTTCCAAGTAATCAGGCTACCTTTCGTGCAAGGAATTGAATGCGTCATTTGTAAACTAATTCTAAATGAACTTAGTCTTGTTATTGGCGCGTTTCACCGCCCACCACGAGGTGACGGTGTTTTCTTTGAGAAACTAAATGAGTTCTTATGTACTACGAAAGAACAATCAAGTAATGTACTATTGGCTGGAGACTTTAACATGCTGCTCGTCAATTGGGACAAACAGTTTCCAGAGCCGCTCTGCACATCAGCCGAACTTCTTGTAGACATCGTAGTTGATCACAATTTAACTCAATTAGTAAAGCAAGCAAAGCGTAAACAAAAGGATAAGAAATCCATTCTTGATCTTTTCTTCGTTAGTAACAGTGTCTTTCGTCGCGGTCCTCTACTTCAATATTTCGAAGGCATATCTGACCATGTTATGGTATCTTTAAACATTCCATTGCTTCTTCCGAAAAATAAAAAGAAAGAGGTTCGTGTTGTGCCAAACTTCTCGCGTGCTGATGATGTTGCAGTTTTAGACTTACTTGATATTTCATTCTCAGATTTTGTGGTTCTTTACGAATCCTGCGACTGCTCAGTAGAAAATCTCTGGGTTTTCTTTAAGAACCTTGCTCTGAATTGCATTTCGCGTTTTGTGCCTACTCGGGTAATTACCCTACGCGCCAGCAGCCCTTGGATGACGAGGGAACTTGTACGCATGGGACGAAAGATTAAGAGAGTTCGCAAAAAACTTCGGCGAAGCCAGTCGGCAGTTGATCCTGCTAAACTGTCTGATATGCGCTTGAACTTAAAACACAGTATCAGAAAAGCAAAAGAGTATCACTTTAGCGTATCTATGAAAAACTTTCTTGTTTCGTCCCCTGCAAAGTTCTGGCGGCAGTTATCAAAGAAAAAGAAACCTGTGTACAGCGTTGTCGTTGACGGCGAACTGATTACTGATGCGACACAGATTGCTTCGTCTTTCAATAGCTTCTTTTGTACTGTGTTTACGCACGATGATGGTAGAAAGCCTCATTTTAACTCAGCTTGTCCGCCTATTACTGATGTTTCTGTAACTGAAGAAGGTGTTTTCTCTCTGCTTCTCAGTTGTGACGCAAAAAAAACGCCGGGAATTGATGACATACCAAATACGTTTCTTGTGAGATATGCCGAATGGTGTTCCAAGTACTTAACGCTCATATTTAAGAAGTCTCTGTTAAACGCCGAGCTCCCGGAGGACTGGAAGCACGGAAAAATTATTCCTATTCCCAAAACTGAAAATTCATCTCTACTTAGCTCATATAGGCCAATATCGTTACTGTGTACTTCTTCAAAAATACTTGAACATATACTTTTTGGGCATATATCAGCCTTCCTGGAAACCAATCACGTAATTGACGACCGGCAACACGGTTTGCGCAAAGGCTTCTCTACAGTGACCCAACTTCTAGAGACGATGCAGGATTTTGCCGCAGCCATTGATAACCAGTGTCAAATTGATGTCATTTTTTTAGATTTCGAAAAAGCATTTGACCGGGTCTCACACAGAAAGTTCTTGCTAAAGCTAAATACTATCTTTAAAAACGATCTACTGTTGACGTGGATACAAGCATATCTATCGTCTCGATATCAGTCCATATCAATCGGCAATGCATGTTCGAGCCCAGCTTTGGTAAGCTCCGGTATCCCACAAGGCTCAGTACTTGGGCCATTGTTCTTTTTAATTTTTATAAATGACATTGTTAAAGAAATTCCTGTCAAAATCAAGCTGTTTGCCGACGATTGTGTATTATATCAAGAAATACGAACTCCTGTTGACCAGCTTCTTCTTAATGACGCCTTGGCTAAAATTCATGATTGGTGCTCAACGTGGCAGATGAGTATTAATACTAAAAAAACAGTTTAAATGTCTATTACGCGGAAGAAGCGGCCATTAAGTTTCGCCTATATTATTAATAACCATCCCCTGTCTACCGTGGACAGCTACAAGTACTTGGGATTAAAGATTAGCTCTGACCTACGGTGGAACAAACACATTTCTAATATTAAAAATAAAGCTATGAAAAAACTTGGCTTTTTAAGAAGATCTCTCCGGTACTCTACGCAGGAAATTAGGTTACTAGCTTACAAAACTTTTATCCGACCTGTTTCAGAATACGCCTCTGTTGTGTGGGACCCTTATACTAAAGAAAACATTAAAACACTCGAAAATGTTCAAAGAAAGTCAGTGCGATTTATTTATAATTCATACACCGGGCAGACGTCCCCTACCATGCTACTTGAGAAAGCAAATTTGGATTCTTTGCAGCTCAGGAGATACCGCGAGAGGCTTAAATATATGTTCATGATTGTTCACAACGAATTAGGAATTAACAGCAGCAAGTACATTGAGCTCGTCCCGGGTCGTTCGACACGATCCTACCATTCTTTAAAAGTGAAGGAATACTCATGCCGCACTGAAACATACAAGAATTCTTTCTTCCCCCGTACTGTGCGGGAATGGAATGTCCTCAAAGCGAATATTGTAGAGGCTTCTACTGTGGAGTCATTTACGGAGTCGCTTAGGAATTCGTAACAATTTTGCAGCATTCAACATTTTCATTTTTTTTTCCAAGTGCTCATTTTGACGCCAGGCGTCGTCTAATATTGTATAATGTTGTTTCTTTTCGTCGTTCATTTTTTTCGGTATTGTGTGCTGAGTTGCGTGAACCTCAGGGAGGTTTTCTTTTTGTCAAAGTGTATTTTACACCCACTCCTGCTTAAGGCTTTGCAATAAAGCCAGCAGTCTTCTGTAAATAAATAAATAAATAACGCAGCGTAATGAATGCCAAAATATTTCTTGAGCTCTACTAAATATTGTCCCAAGTCACAACTGTATCGTTTCAAACCGAACATTCTATAACTATAGCTGTTGCTTTTCTCCTCAGTCTTGCTTGATTTGCTTTGCAGAAAACGGCATTTTAGTTTTTATTTGTTACCATTAGCTTTCTCTTCTCGTCGACACAAAACGAATTATGAGACACGGCTTTCCACTGGCATATGGCGTGACCTTCGTAAACAACGAGAACGAATATATACGACACAAAAGTGTACAGGCTCTTCATATACTGGGGAATGTCTCGCGGTAATCGAGAGTATCTGCAGTGGCCTGGCCCACTGACCTGGGATTATATATAGGCTGTGTTAAGCAGAGAACACGATGTTATGAACACACAAAGTTGTTCAAAGAACACATTCATGCAACGATAGGTTCATTGTTTACATACGTTTTTACTTGTCCAAACGGGGCAAATTGTTTGAATGGGCACACGATCGTGCCCATGAGGTCCTTTGTCAGACAAAAAAAAAGGTGAAACATTAAACTTTGCTTTGTAGATAGGCTATTTTTCCACCTGCGCTCAATTCCTGCCGGGTGCCTCACAAAGAAACTATCCTTTCTTGTAGGGAAACACACCTCTGTTATCTGCTGTGGTTAGTAATTTTAACTATAATAAATGTCTTACTGTATACAGTGCGTCCTGAGCGCATGCCATTTCCGAAAACTGTGCAGAAATACATTTGTATTTATAAAATCTAGGACTGATGACATACTTTAATCGTGCTCTAAACATAAATTGTTGCAGAGACAAAATTGCTAGAAATATTGGCCCGTGCGGTTTGGTGTACACAGAAAATGTTCACTTTTCTGGAAAAATTATAGACGTCTTAAAAGGCGTCCACGACTGATCCTTAAGAGCTTTAAGATGTGTAAAGTTACCTTCTTGAGTATGTAGTGATTTAAAGTGCTGCTGAACTTTGCCAAAATACCAATAGTTATTCTCTATCCGGACAATGATATAACCAGCGCAGATAGTCGGTTCTCCTGATTAGGCATGGTGGCACCGCAGTGGCAATGTCAAGCACTCCTATCGTTTTCTTCGATCCAGGCTCTTGGTCTCCTACTTTCTTGCAAACGTTTCGTGACGGCACCCAGTCACTCAACCATACCGCAACGGTACTGGAAATGTAGTCTTCAAGGAAAACAAAGATAACGCATTACCCACCTTTTCCATGTCTTATGATTACTCCCTCGTTATTAGGCTGTGTAGAAATGACTGAAAAATAAATTACTTGGATATATACCGTTTTGCGAAACATGGCAAAGACAAAGGCAATAAGCCGGTGACGTGACGAAGAAGCGCAGGAGAGTAATCGAAGCCCCTGCTACTCATCGGTAACAGCAAATCAGAACGTAGGAAAGCAGGAAATGGATGTGGTGAACCATTTTCGCTTTGCTTCGTACTGCATGCTTGTGGCCCAATTTCCGACCTTGGATTCATTTCCTCTGGCTCGGTAGCTCTGTTTGACCTTGATCTACGGAAGACGTTGAGACATAGCGGTGGTCATGTGTTTATTTTTCTTTGAACGCTTCTGGCAACAAATGGCGCCAATGTGTTTCTCGGTATTCTAGACTATGCCTCGGGCAGTAATGGATTACACTGAAACCATTGATATCTTTTCTTTTAATTTTACTGCTGCAACTTACCATTTATAAAATTGCGACCTTTATTTCAAATGTCTGACTAGCAAATTGTCTCCTTGTATCGATATATTGTCGAGAAGGAGGACATACCTACTCCATTTCACACAACAAGCTATTTTTGCTACCATGACACGCTTTCTTATTATTTTCCAGCTCAAAAAGCTTTTTAAGATGCTATAAGAACAAAATGTCTTATCTTCAAGCTGATACATGTCAGATACAACCTATATTTAGTAACTGAAAAGCATGTTCTTATCGTATAAACAAACCTAAAACTTACCAAAGGATTGGTAACTTTTTTTTATGCTATAAGCTTCACTATCTAGCTTTCTGGAAGCTGCAGCTGGTCGTTTATGGGCAGTTTTAAGCACTCGTAACAAAATATTTGGGAACATAAAGGCGTATATATGGAGCTTATGCAATGGGATTCTTTCGATATATGCTCATAGTTAGCCATGCAGGGCGCCAAAACACGGGACCAATGAATATCCTAAACATTGTACATTGCATTCATAAGCACTAACATCGCACAGGATACAAATAGTTCCATAGGTCAGACTACCCATGAAGAAAACCTTACTTTGCGGTTACCCTGGAAGTGTTAGGGACCAACACGGGTGCTTAGCGTGGAAGCAGTCAATTAATAAAACTTTAACACATTTATGACTGGCTTAACAGCGTATTAGAAAATTTAAGTGTAGCTCCCGTGTGGTAAATCTGTGTGCATAAACGAAACTCAAAAATGACTGCACGACATGCAACTAAAACTTTTATTTCAGCACCGCTCCCCTTTTCTAATCTGCAACGTCCTTAGTGGACGCACGACCACGTGTATAGTTCATTTTTCTCCTTGATATTTCACGCAGATTATAGTCTCTTATAATTATGGAATCCTCGCGTCCGGTATCAGCGTGTTCCCCTTTTCATTTTCCTGTTCCATATGGGGTCAGTGATAAGGCTGAAAGTCTTGTCGTTCGCTCTCGTCGCCAGGTGTGCATCAAACATTAACTGATTACAGCGGCCATAAGAGCATCGAAGTTACGCAAACATAATGGCTTTTATCTTCCCTGTCTTTGCCGGCGATCCAATAACGTTTTTCACTATACCTTCCAAGGCTCAGCCCGACGGGGGCACACGAAGGCTTCTACAGCCTTCTCAGAAACTTCATAACTAGCAAAACATTTATTGCGGACCGCAATCCTCCCGGGTTCACTGCCCCAGCCGAGCAGTGGTTCCCAATCCGAACCCGCAAACAAGATTAATTTATCCTGAATTATAAGTTGGCAATGCAACTTTCTTTTCTATCTTCATGGCCGAGCTTGGGCGGATGCTAATTAGCAATTACTCTCTGATTACAAATATACTGCACCTTGCAGGATTAGTCAAAATATTGGACAAACGTCATTCAAAAGCATTGAAGCTAATAATAACCCAGACCAGAAGCAGAAGCACTGTCTGTTAATTGAATAGAGTACGCCTAAATGCTATCGATGATCGAGAGCATACTTTCACTTCAAGAAAAATATTTGCAACCCGACAGCGCAACTTGCTGTTTCCGAACGCGCACATGGGCTTCGTTAGGAACGAACGGTATTAGGAAAGAAGAGATTGTCTCCCCAGTACAATTCACAGCCTCCTTAAATGAACAATCAAGACTACCAATAGGACCAATTAGAAATAACGTTTGACGGAGAATACCTCAGTAATCATAGACTTGCTAATAACTCGGAGGAGAAATCGCAAAGAAAGATTAGTGGCCTAGACCAAAAAAGCGAAAAAGAAGACCTAAAATAATATGTAGAAGATTAAGGTAATGTGCAAAAGCCTCAAAAACGGAGAGCGATTTAAAATAGGTATAAATGTGCTGGAATTGGTAGGCGAATATATCTGCTTATGATAAATAGTGACCGTGAATCTAGACAACGAATGGTGAAATAACTAGCAGAATAAGATTCCAATCTCACAATCTATTTATGACTAGCAGCTCGCCTGTATAGCTCAAGAGGAATGAATGTAGCAGTTGCATCTTACCGGCACTCACCTAAGGGGCTGGAACTTTAGGACTAACGAAAAAGATTCTACTTAAAATGAAGACAACGCAGAGAGCTTTTCAACTTAATGCGGACTGCGTAACGTTGATATATAAGCGTTGTCCAGAGTTGCTGCGTATAACAAATTGCATTCCAAGGAAAGAAAAGCATAGCAGGAGGTGGTAGAAAATCAAACGGGACGATGAGGTAAGGAAGTTCACAGGGGCTAATTGGATGCAGTCAGCACACGAACGCTTATTTAAAGGAAGTGAGAGAGGCCTTCGCTCTGTTGCAGGTATAGGCTGGCTGATGTTCACGATATGACAGGGGCGGTCATAAATTATTACAGCAAGCCATTCCGCTTTACATACAACCGTGCCTTTCGTATAGGAGGTGCAGAACCATAACTTTAACGTGACATATTGCGCTGATGTCCGCTATAGCTATGTAGGTATATATAGAAGATTCTACTAGGCAAAACACGAAGTTGTTAGAATGCAATAGAGTGCTTGGCTTGCTGACTTGCGTGCCTCTATGTGAAAAAGCGCCTTAATTGATGACCTTGAAAACACACCATGCGGAATACCACCTGTTATCCCTTCGTCAGCCAAGCCTCCGAAATATTGCCGCGAAACCTTCAAACAGTATTTGTTGTTTTTTAACAGCCCCCGGCATACAGGCTTTCACTCTGATTCCGGATCGCGTATCAGTTCTGTATTCTTTGTTTCTTATTGCTCGACGTCGCGAGTCACACCTTTATCAGTTTCGTTGTAGCGCAAGATGCACCGAGATCTGTCTCGAAGGTTCCGGCCACTCGGGTGTCTTTCCACAATGTTCCAGCCCGTGCTGGTAGCTGTTTGCGACGTTATCTAGATTGTTCTGTGCACCCTTTAAATTGAGCGTTGACGAGTGTGACGGGCATTCTTTGTTCGACGATCAACGAGCACGTTTGTTTCTATCGCCGCTGCCGAGTTGCTTAGTTCTTTTGCGGGCGCAAGTCAGCCCAAATAAACAGTTTCTTCAGTGCAATCATGGATCCTTCAATTGTGTCGTCGACCTCGTCACCACTACGTGACATCTGGTGGAGGTGCTGCCTTTGATCCTTCAAGCGAAGACCCAAGCCGTGTTCCTGTCGCCCTGGAAGACCAGCCTACAGGCCACCGAGCCAGCCGCCGACTTCAAGGCCTACAACCCGAACACGGTCTGCTGCCTGACCCCATTCGATCTCGGAAGACATCGACGCTGACAATGGCCCAGCCTACAGCACCGATTGTTTTCGTTCAACCCCGTGAGCCCCCCTGCTTCCATGGACTGCCGGATGAAGATGCGGGAGATTGGATGGACCTTTTCGACCGTGTGGCAGATTTCAACGGCTCGAACGACGCCGCGAAACTTAGGCAAGCCTACTTTGTTCTTCAAGGACATGCCCGAGTTTGGTTCGAAAATCATGAGGCAACTATCAAAGATTGGGAGACTTTCAAGGAAGCATTTCTGACTGCCTTTTCAAGCGTCGCCCGAAAGGAAAAAGCCCAGGCCCTCCTTCAGTCAAGACTTCAACTCCCTAACGAGCCTGTCCTAGCGTACGTAGAGGAGATGAAACGCCTGTTTCGCCGCGCCGACCCTAACTTGACCGAAAATGACAGAGTGAAATTCTTAATGCGAGGCATTAAAGAGTCGCTTTTTGCGGGGCTTGTCCGAAACCCGCCGAAAACTGTGGAAGAATTTGAGAGTGAAGCATCGACCATCGAGAAGACGTTGGATACCCGGATGCGCCACTACGAGCGACCACTTCAACCAAACTACTCATGCCACAACCCCAGCACATCTGCAAGCGGAGAGAACCTTCGGGACCTAATCCGGGAGATCGTGCGAGAGGAGCTCCGCCGAATGCTGCCATCATCGCAGCAACCCCAGGTGGCGACGCTCACGGACGTCGTCCGTGAAGAAGTTCAGCAGGCGCTGTGCGTTCCTCAAGCGACGGCTGCGACTGTTCCAGCTCAAGAGGCAACAGCAATGAACTACGCTGGTGCATTACGTCGCCCTGCGCCCCGACGTGATGACTTTCCGAGCCCTCGCCGCTACCGTCCTGTTCCTGAAAACCGCCCCTTGGCCCCCGCCCGCCAAGCCTACCAACGACCCCCAAACCCCAGGAAGTGCGACGCCTGGAGGACTGCAAACAACCGGCCATTATGCTTCCACTGCGGTGAGGCCGGCCACATTCTGCGCCACTGCCCGTACCGACGAATCGGTCTCCGCGGATTTGCAGTCGACGCTCCACGACCACGCCCAGGTGAACGACCACAAGAAATTGACAACTATCTGCGTAGCGGTGAGATTGCGCCACCAAGCCGTCGGTTCAGATCTCCATCGCCGTACAGGGCCCGCTTTGCGTCGCCAGGCCGTACTTATGATGAGAGTATGCGCGGAAGGTCCCCAAGCCCGCGCAGGGGAAACTGAACAGAGCAACCTTTGGAGGGGAGGTCGCTCAACGGCGAAAAGACGAAGATCCTCCGCCGCCGACGACCACTAACGACGACGCAACCGTTTCATCGCCGCTCCACACGACGACATCGACGACAACACGACCAGAGTGCAAGCCGACACCGTCGCCTGGTGTAGTAACAACGGTATGCCCCGGCCATATGACATGAAGGAACGACGGAGCCGAGATCGGACACCAAGGCCCACGTAACTAGCGAGGACAACCTTGACGTCGCCGCCTACCTGCAGCGTGCAGAGGAAGCCCGACGACTCGCATGACTGTGTATTAAAGACCAACAGCGCACCGACAGCCGACGATACAATTTACGACGACGCCATGCAGATTACAATCCAGGAGACCAAGTGTGGGTTTAGACACCAATTCGTCATCGCGGATTAAGTGAAAAGTTGTTGCGTCGATACTTTGGGCCATACAAAATCCTTCGCCGCGTCGGACCACTGGACTATGAAGTCATTCCCGACGGAACATCAGCATCACAACGGCGACGCGCACGCGCAGAAATTGTACATGTTGTACGACTGAAGCCATATAACGCGCGTTAAAAAAATCCGTGGTAGTGTTTAAGTTTAAGTTTCTTTGTTTTGGAACATCGAGGCGATGTTTTTTCAAGGGGGGAGTAATGCCGCGAAACCTTCAAACAGTATTTGTTGTTTTTTAACAGCCCCCGGCATACAGGCTTTCACTCTGATTCCGGATCGCGTATCAGTTCTGTATTCTTTGTTTCTTATTGCTCGATGTCGCGAGTCACACCTTTATCAGTTTCGTTGTAGCGCAAGATGCACCGAGATCTGTCTGAAAGGTTCCGGCCACTCGGGTGCTTTCCACAATGTTCCAGCCCGTGCTATTAGCTGTTTGCGACGTTATCTAGATTGTTCTGTGCACCCTTTAAATTGAGCGTTGACGAGTGTGACGGGCATTCTTTGTTCGACGATCAACGAGCACGTTTGTTTCTATCGCCGCCGCCGAGTTGCTTAGTTCTTTTGCGGGCGCAAGTCAGCCCAAATAAACAGTTTCTTCAGTGCAATCATCGATCCTTCAATTGTGTCGTCGACCTCGTCACCACTACGTGACAATATTATCTACAAAACAAAAACTGCAAATAAGATAAAATAATTCATCGTACTTATACCTGACTGGCTCAACCTTTATGTGACAACACAAGTATGGGCTTGGGGTTTCCAGTGCAAAGCACTCACTGTTACGAACTTCACATGGGGGAATCTTGGCGTTCCTAGCCATACATTAAGCAGGGTTTTGTCTTTGGAAATGTCAAAAATATTTCCTGCTTACTATAACATGTCCGCATGGTTACTTTCATATCGATGTTTCTCTTCAGGGTACCCTTCCTTTTGGAGAAAAAGCTCTATGCATTTGAGCACCAAACCCTATATTGTTTCCCTAAGCCGGTTCTTCAGTTTGGAAAGGTTGGCATATTTTAAAGAGGCTTTCGGACAACTATACACGCTTGCCCTTTCCTAGTAAATATTTTTTAGTTAGGAGTCATTGATCTCAAAACTTGTTGCGGAAAGCGCACAATAATGGATAGTTTATTGTTCACTGTTGAAGAAAGCCGGGGGGGGGGGGGACCTATCACGTTCGCTAATCTCCGTGATATTAATTTTTTTAGTCGGTTCCCTATCTCTGGCTATGAGAATTTCATGCTCACTTTAGGAACCATTATAAATGTATTTCTTTCTCCTGCTCCGGAATTCCAACCCGTCTAATGGAGTTTGATCTGAAAGAGTTGTTCATCAAAGTACGCATTCTCGACAGGGGCGAATATTTTCTGTTGGTGCGTGGTTTCGTTGACTTTAGTATAAATACGCTTCATGATTTTCACTAAGGTGTTGAGACATTGTCTGATCAAACTGCTCAATTTTATCGTATTTTTCTTTCATTCCAGGTAAATTGTTTATTTTGTGACTGATCTTAGAGCAGCCTGTAGCAAATTGTCAAAATCATGAGTATCCGCTGTAGGAGCTAGTGTTCCCCTCCAGAAGTCCCTTTTTACACGTTGGGTAGCGGATTGCTCTACGACATTGAGCACACAACGGTTTCGTGTCCTTAGCTCCATATACGCCGGATTGCGATGCGGAAACTTTAACAAATAGGCTACGTAAGACAGGCTTGCCTTAGTTGAAAACATCCACGTCGATATATTTTATATGTTGTGAACTTTTGAGATTATGTGGTATTGTAAGTACTCTGTGCTAATGTGCATCAGTACAAATACAGAAGATCACAAAACGCGCAGTGTTACGTAATGAAATAACATTGAAAACATTGTATGTTACGAGAAGAATAGTGCATATCTTAAATCATTGACAGAATAAAATAATGAATATTTTTTAAAGAAGGACTTTCTTATTTTAGTTTTAATTATATCACGATCTAAGAGACTACCAGCTTGGCTTCGTTAACAAGGCTAATGTACTATAAATGTTAGTGTGAAGTTTTGGGGATACTGGCTTAATTGAAAATTAGCAATCTGGTAGTGTGGACACTTGCCAAAGAATCCATGTGAGAAGAAACCGCTAAAGCAAGGAAATAGCATTAACGCGTGACACCCTTATTGCAAAGGATAAGGTCCCCTTAAAATGTTTGTCGATGCTGCCGAGAACCTTACAATTACCTATTATTAATTACAATTGTATACCCTAATATTTAGAGTGCTGTAGGTTACAATTTTTTTAATTTGGGTTTCTTTATAAAAATGAGCGTTTTTTGTCTTCCTTGACATTGAGTGTGTTCGCACTTTCTTGAACACACGTGTTGGAAATGTCTGCAGCCATTCACTACGGTGTCTTTCATTGCCATAGTCCTCCTGAGAAGCATTTTTCGTTGAAGTCTAGAGCAAACCAAGATGAAGGCTGTTAAAACCGACCAAGCCTTTTCTAGGTAATTTCTCAATTCGATGTTGTTCGTTTTATTGCTTTAATTCATTTTTTCATTCAGAAATTTAGCCTACAATGAAATTCGCTCTGTTATACTTTCTATCGAGGAAGAAGTTCATAAGATGTGTTTCAGGTTTATCAAGCGTATTTCCAAAATATTCTAAAAAAATACAGCCCCTTAAATATTATCTAAATAACGATCGAACATTTGACGAGCCGCGTATAGTGTTCTAAATTGCCCGATAGTCACAATATTCACTTTTATGCATTTGTCTCCTAGACATTAGTACTTCATGGGATATTACATACCGTCGTTAGCTCTGGAATGAATGTGTGCTCAATCTATAAAATAAATGGATTTGGAATATCAAGACTGAATTATATCTGCATTCGTTTCTGTGCAGTTTGCTAAATATTTGTGTACACCAAAAAGAGTATGTATTAAACGTAGTGTCCCTGAGCTATGAGACCTACTATATTCAATCTTATACGTTTAACATTGCTATGTTTACTTCATTCAAATAGAATAACACCAAGCAACCTTGCTTACAGCGCTAAGGCGACAAACATTGCTTTTATTCATAAGAGAGTCTGACGACCATTAGAGAAATACACTCGTTAGCAGCATTCTGCTAAATATACAAATATCACAATATTTTCCAAGTTCTGTAAGTCGTAGTGACGAGAGACGCTCACACCTAACTCGCCCACACCGGAGTTATTTCTTTCACACTTTTCAAACTTTTCATCCTATTTGTCTTTTTTGTGTCGTTGGACTTGGAAAAGGAGCCCGCGGCCTCAAATCCCAACACGTGGTGTTGGCTTTGAAACAGTACTAGAACATAGAGATCTTCGTAAACCATGGTGTAAATGTCGTCGTGAAACGTTAGTTCATTTGTGAGTTATGCAGATAGCCTCGCTACAACCAACGTCGCGACTTTGTTAGTGAGGACTCATGCTGATCGCTGGCGCCCTCAACCTGTGTGCCAGAGGTGTGGCATTGCGGGGCATATCGCTAGATACTGCCGCCGTCGTTTTCCAACTGTCCAAGATTACCGACCCCACGCGAACATTCACGGACGGCTGCACACCGAACAACAGCGATCCCAGACTATGCCTACTGGGGACTCACACCATTCGACATATTTGCGGAATTCACCTCCTGCATCTGATCGTAGTGTGACGCCGCCACCCCAGCGCCCGCGAAGGTCACCTTCCCCTCGACGTCGTTCTACCCCTCCGCCTCCGGGAAACTAGGGGGCGCGGCCGATGGAGGTGAGGCCACCGGCGAGTCGATGACGTACATACCTCTACCCGTGTTTATGTTAAAGAACAAATTGGAAATGTTGGTTGATGGTGTGAAAACAATGGCTCTTGTGGACACTGGTGCTACAGTATCCGTTATGAGTTTGAGTTTTATGAACCGTTTAGGTAGAAAAGTAATGTTCAGTGGTGACCGTGCAGTTTTATTCCGTGGTGTCGGGGGTGAACCTTTAGTTCCTCTTGGTGTGTGTGCTTCGGATGTTGTTATTTGCGGTCTCAAGTTTAGAGTAGAATTTGCTGTACTGCCTCGGTCTACGCATGATGTGATTCTTGGTATTGATTTTCTGCAAGAGTGTGGTGCAACTTTAGACTGTGGTACGGGAGAGATTGCTTTGAATCCTTCACTACTTTCGGTTCTTGTGGATGACTCGACACCTGAATTTGGAGCATTTGCTGTGGAAGAAGGCACAATTGTGCCAGCGTTATCTGCAGCATTCGTGCGGGTTTTCTCTATTTGGAACCAATGCGAATCTTTTGAGGCTATAGTAGAACCTACGAGATTCACCTGCTCTAAGAAGAGTATCCTTGTGCCTCGTTGCGTCATTCCCGTGACTAAAGGCCCCACTGAGCTATGGACAGTGAACCACTCCGAAGAGCCAACTGTGTTGCCTCGGGGCCTAAAACTCCCCCGTTTCGAGGAAGGCATATCCGGTTCCGTCGCGGCGTTAAACAGCTCTGTCACTGAGCAGCAGGTGCGACCAGGCATGGAGACCCAAGTTACGGCTATGATTAGTAAGTCTATTTCTACAACTGAGCGTCGTATTCTAGTGGAACTACTACTGAAACACGTGACAGTGTTCGACTTTGCCAAGGATGACTCAATGCCACTGCCTACCAGTCGTATTCATCACACGATCAACACTGGGTCCGCCGATCCAATACGTCAGAAGCCCTATTGAGTCTCAGCAACTGAACGTAAGGTAATAGATGAGCAAGTTCAAGACATCCTAAAGCGCGGCGTTATTCAAGAGACCTGTAGTCCTTGGGCACCTCCAGTTATCCTTGTTAGAAAGAAAGATGGCACATGGAGGTTTTGTTGACTACAGCCGCTTAAATACAGTTACGAAGAAAGATGTCTACCCGCTTCCCCATATAGATGATGCAATTGACTGTCTGCACTCAGCTTCATACTTTTCATCTATTGACTTGAGATCCGGTTACTGGCAAATCCCCATGCACATTGCAGATAAAGAAAAAACGGCATTCGTAACACCAAACGGACTTTACGAATTTAACGTTATGCCTTTTGGATTATGTAATGCACCTGCCACATTCGAGCGGTTCATGGATACAATTCTACGTGGACTAAAGTGGCAAATTTGTTTATGTTATTTGGACGACGTAGTAATTTTTGGCAAAACATTTAGTGAGCACAACAGCCGTCTCGATATCGTACTTAATTGCATGGAACGAGCTGGTCTTGTACTGAATGCAAAGAAATGTCATTTTGGCGATCGTGAAACAATTGCCCTCGGTCACTTAGTTGACAAAGAAGGTGTTCGACCAGATCCCATGAAAATTGAAGCCGTCAAACGTTTTACCGTGCCCAAATCAGTAAAAGAGCTGCCGAGCTTTTTGGGGCTATGCTCGTACTTTCGACGCTTTATACCAAGGTTTGCAGACATCGCTTACCCACTTACGAGGCTACTGCATAAAGATACACCATTCAATTGGACCAGCGAATGTGACTCAGCTTTCCGTCATCTGAAGTTTCTTCTGACCTCGCGCCCAATCCTCCGCCACTTCTGCCCATCAGCTCCAATTGAAGTACACACTGAAGCAAGTGCTATCGGTATCGGCGCTGTACTTATACAACGCCATGGACGCGATCAGCACGTGATAGCGTATGCCAGCCGCTCGTTGAGTAAATGTGAAAGAAATTACACGGTTACGGAGCAAGAATGTCTAGCCGTTGTTTTCGCTGTACAGAGCTTTCGTTCCTATCTGTACGGGAATGTTTTCACGATTGTGACCGACCACCATTCCCTTTGCTGGCTCGTGAGTCTTCGTGACCCCTGTGGGCGGCTCGCTCGATGGGCTTTACGCCTACAAGAGTTTAATTTTACTGTGGTGCATAAAAGCGGCCACAAACACTCAGATGCTGACTGTCTTTCGCGCTTGCCGCTTCAAACGACTGATAATGACTCAGACAATTTCGATGAATATTTGGCTGCAATTTGGCAAACCTTCCCCGACCTCCGAGTTTTCCGAACCGAGCAACGCAAAGACAAAACAATAACTTCACTGTTTGATTCCGCCAACGATCCTATGAAGAACACATTTAGCATTCGCGAAGGAGTGCTTTACAAGAAAAATTTCGTCTCGGGGGGAGCACGTATGCTTCTTGTCGTTCCGGAAAGCCTACGTATCACAGTTCTAGAAATGACGCATGATGACGCCACCTGGGAGTGGCCCGAACACTCCACCACACACAGCAGTGATTTTACTGGCCGAAGATGCGTTCAACGATCAAGCGATATGTAGCCAGCTGTGTGCAATAACAGCGCTTTAAGCTGTCGACTTCAAGCCCACATGGAAAACTGCAGCCAGTCACACCTCCAACAGCCCCGTTTGAGCAAGTTGGCATTGACCTTCTTGGACCCTTTCCACGATCCTCTAAAGGAAACCGATGGATTCTTGTGTGCGTTGATTATTTAACCCGCTACTGTGAGACAGCCGCGATACCATCCGCTACTGCATCTGAAGTATCAAATTTCTTACTTCGACTCGTAATTCTTCGGCACGGCTTTCCTGCAGTCCTCATTAGTGACCGTGGACGCAAATTCACAGCGGACATTGTCGAAGAACTGCTTCGCCTCAGCGCCTGCAGTTTTCGCCACTCCACGCCATATCATCCCCAAACGAACGGTGTGGTAGAACGAACTAATAGGACGCTTACCACGATGTTGGCTATGTACGTCGCTGCAGACCATAAGAACTGGGATGGCGTTCTACCGTTCATTACGCATGCATATAACACAGCGCAACATGAGACAACAGGCTACAGTCCCTTCTACCTTCTCTATGCTCGCACGCCTCGCTGTGCCCTCGACACCATACTGCCATTTTTCATTCATGACGAACCCTCTCTTGCTACGACACCCTGCAGAGCTGAAGAAGCCCGCCAGATGGCCAGAGTTCGAATTTTATCTTCACAAGAACGTTCTAAGACCCGCTACGACGCCCGACACCAACAAGTTTCCTATGCTCCTGGTGACTATGTGTGGTTGTGGACACCTCTCCGTAAGCGTGGTCTTTGTCAAAAACTGTTGTCGCACTACACCGGACCGTTTGTTGTGTTAGAACGCATCAATGACCTGAATTACGTCATAGCACGCATAACGGCGAATGGTCGACGGTCACGGCAGTCGCAGGTGGTGCATGTAGCCCGCCTCAAGCGATTTCATACCAGAGGTTCTCTGTAACTCGCCCGACGGGCTTCGTCTGCGAGGAGGGAGATGTAACGCACCTTCGTAGAACGTCGACGGAAGATGAAGAAGAGCGGTCGGGTAGATCGGTGAAGAAGAAGAAAGAGCAAGGGCAGAGGAACGTTTGTACGCTTCGCCGCAGTCCTGTTTGTACCGATCCCTGTAAATAAACCCCCCGTGCGTACAAAGCACGTAACAATATTATATCTGCCTGAAAAGAAACGCCATCGAACGATAGTAATCACTTCCTTCTAGCTGGTCCCCAACAAAGTTCTATTAGATGTGCTTACATACCAACTCCTAACTTTACGCCCTAGTCACAGTTGTCATTTTCATTTTTTGTTATTGTTTTTCGTATATTTGAACAGGACTAAATGTTTCCCAAACTTAGGGGAAGGAAGATGAGCCCGCAAGTCTTTTTATTGTCTTTTAACTCTTCCTAGACATAACTAAGACTGAATTGACTAGGGCGTCAATATCATCGCCATTATATACTACTTTTCACAGTACACTCGAAAGTCGGTGTTTTCTAATGGTGTAAAACGGCCGATAATAATTCAAAGGCCCCATTTGGCGTGGTGCGTTCTCTAGCTTCACAAACGGCTGTCGGCGTTTCTAGTAGCTATGCTACTTATATATTACTTTCTTGACAATATTAGGACATTTATGGTCATTTTCTGAATTCCTTCATCTCTTTATGTAGTCGTTTTTCTTTGGAATGATGAGGCATTGTTGAAACGAAATGCTTTCAGTGCATTCTGCAACTATCAGCGGATAATCAATGGTACGGGTTTTTAAGTCGTCTACAACAAAAACTACTCAACGTTACTTTCATGCCGAAGTCCCAGTGCATTCGACTGGCACTGCAGAACTTAATTATCTCACTCAATTGATCATATATGTGACAAACTCCTTCCTTTGCAGTCACAAGTTTCATGAGATCATCTTTGCTTTGCGATCGATGGCATTCATTTCCAATTCACAATGTTCTTCATGTCGGAAAGCCGCATGGATGTTTGTTTGTTATCGAAAGCGATTATCAATAAAAACAAACGGCGCAGCGCTTCGCTACGGTCAGAAACCCAAACTACCATATGGAACTTTATTAGGCCTGTTTGTATATAAAGTTCACTTCTACGGACTCTAGGAACCCTGGACATTCTTCCTACATTTCTGAAGGCCTATTCTGAACTATGCCAGAATAAAGGATCACGTCGCTGGAGATCAAGGCTTAGGCGTGCTCCCTCAATAGTCTGGATCCCTAATTTCAGTGACAGTATTTCAACATGCTGCCATCCTAGCAACTGAACCATGCAGAAATTAATCTTAGTGAATTGTGTAGTGGCAAATATAGGCGGTGGCTATTCATGGGCAGTGGCTCAATTTACATCTACTTATTAGACCAACATAGGCAGTGATTTCATGAGAGAAAGAGTCCCACAATTTTCTTTTAGCACTTTCAATATTTTCTCGTCACTCATTTTAGGACTATCGATTGCTCTTGTCCTGTTCAAGAATAGCATTAGGGGTAAGGAGAAACGTTTCAAATATTCCACATTTCACATGTGCGGGAAGATGCGGTCCTCTTTTTATGTTTTGAGCAATCAGATATCAGTCACATTTCTTTTCGAAAAGCTAGGTGCTTACGTCAAAGTGAAGCTGTATTGTTTTCATCACAGGCTTTACTTGGACCTTAAATCCGAATAAGAAATTCACATTTCTTCGGCTGCCCTTACTTCAATATCTTTTGTCAGGTAAAGCCCGCGTCGTTCAATCATCTCCGCACGAAGGTTGTTGTGTATATTTAGGGAGCAGATTGGTTCACCGTTCTAACCAGGGTGAGCTGTCTTGAAGCTGAGTGCTGTGCTTATTTAATGTGATTGTTTCAGAGCGCCTTATGTATCTTTCTAACGTAGCTTACTGAATCAGTGCATGTTCATACAGTTTGAATGCTTGCTCATAAGCAGGACGTGGAAAGGGATGCAACTGAAATCGGTCGTAAATAATATAAGTAAAATCATTGGTTTAAAATGTCATGGTGAAGAATTCTGCGTGATTTGGTACAGGGGTGGCCGCATGCCGTATCGAGCCGATTACATGTTGCATTCTGAGTAAACAGATATTGAGTCGTCGCTTGTGAGCTCTTTCTTGGGTAGCAAGAAAACATAAGAACTTTATGGTGGTAGCGTCATGTTCTATGTTTTGCTTAATTCGAGAATTGCAACGTCCTTCTGCTTTCAGTTGTTTCACACGGCACTGACGGAGAGTGCATGGAGCTCTTTTTCTTCCTTCTGCAATCTAATTTAAGCCTATGTGGCTGGCAGGAAGGGGTCCCTTCAGAAAAATTTGAGGATACATTGATTAGTCGGCACTTTCTATGATGTTTGGTCAGGAGTCCTTCTTGAAGAATTTTACAAGGCCCATCATTCCCCCTCCAGCCGCGTACAACGTTCGGATTTCACCACAAGTTTGAATATACCAGAGCTTTGGCTTAAAGACTTTCAAAAGTATACCATTATTATGACGCAGATAAAGACTGGTGAAGAAACATTCGCAATTAATAATAGCTTTACACCATTTGCAGAATTCTATATGGACTATAGAAATTGCACAAAAGTCAGTGTCATACATGTATCTTCAGGAGATTTTTCATTCAGATTAGCCTACTGATTGTGAGAATAGGTTTCTACTTTGGTATCAACAATCAACAATTTCCTCCGTAAACACATATGACCGTGTCTTGTACAACGTTCTGTCCTCACATTTAATTCCTGCGGGTATTTTAAATAATATGGTTAGCGAGAAGTGGTAATATTAGTTTTTGTACAAAAGAATGCCTCAGTTAAACTAACTCTCCTTCCCACTTGATTGTTATAATTTCCCTTTCGGGACTAGCGTCCACATTTTACTCCCTATTCAGGGGAATCTGCTAGAGTGTCGTCCCTCCGCACTTTAATACCGGCGGTTGGGCGCTCGCATTCTGCTGGCTGGCTGATTCGATATTTCGCATTCAAGTTAAAAAGCTCCAAATAGAAGATAACATAGATGATTTCACGTTTTCTGTACTGACAAGCCCAAATTGGACTAATATACTCGCTTGAAGAAGCAGTATGGCATATTTTGAAGTGTTTATTAAGTTGAGGTCTCTGATGTGAATAGTGATCATCACCAGCCTTACTATACCCACTGCAGGGCGAAGGCCTCTCCCACATTTCTCCAATTAACCCGGTTCTGTGCCAGCTGCATCCACTTGATTCCTGCGAACTTCTTAACCTCATTCGCCCACCTAACTTTCTGCCGCCCCCTGCTATGCTTTCCTTCCCTTGGAATCCAGTTTGTTACCCTAAGCGGCCATCGGTTATCCTCTCTTCGCACTACATGTCCTGCCCATGCCCTTTTCCTCTTCTTAATTTCCACTAGAATGCCGGTAACTTGAGTTATTCCTATGACCCACTCTGCACGCTTTCTATCTCTTAATGTTACCCCTACCATTTTTCGTTCCATAGCCCTCTCGGTTGTCCTCAACTTAAATAGAACCCTCTTGGTTAGCCTCCACGTTTCAGTCCCATAGGGGAGTACAGGTACGATGCAACTGTTGTATTCTTTCCTCTTGAGCGATACCGGTAAGCGGCTAGCATAATCTGCGAGTGCTTGCCAAATGTCGTCCATCCCATTCTTATTCTTTTGTTATTTCCTTGTCATGATCCGGATCTGCGGTTACTGTCTGTCCTAAGTAGGCATATTCGCCTACTACTTCCAGTACTTCGCTACCTAATGTAAACTGCTGTTCCTTCCCGAGGCTGTTGAACATTACCTTAGTCTTCTGCATATTGATTTTTAAGCCTACCTTTCTACTTTTCCTGTCTAGGTCATCCATCATTATTTGCAGTTCATCCCCGAGTTGCCGAGCAAGGCAATGTAATCAGCAAGTCGCAGATTACTGAGGTTTTCTTTATCTACCGTTATCCTAACTGCTCCCATTCTAAGTCTCTGAATAATTCCTCTAAGCAAGCTTTGAATAGTACTGGGGAGATTGTGTCTCCTTGCCTTACACCTTTCTTTATGAGAATTTTGTTACTTTCTTCATGAAGAACAATGGTTGCTGTGCAGCCACTATATATATCTTCCAGTGAATAGTGATGACCTACGTATATTGAATATGTTTATTTCATGTGGATGTAAGTGTTACCAAGTGACTTGAGGTGCCTTGAAAATGGTATAGGCTCAAAGAAATATTTAATAAGGTTTTTATTTATAAAATCTGAGATCTTGTATACATATTCATAGACGTCGGGAACATTTTATTGAATATAAAGAAAAGAGACGCATAAAAACCAAAATAGAACTAAGCATAGCAAGAAAATACTGCGGGAATTTCATTAACAGTGAACATTTACGGTGTTCCTTAAACAAATACATTCATTTCTGCCTGCGTCATCATCGTTTAGGTGATTTTGATCAATTATGGTCCTTCGACAAAAGAATATTTAATCTAATCGCTAGTTTACTGGTGTAATGAAAAAGATGGCAATTTCTTGTTTGACGTTTAAAAGAATAGAAAATGGAGTTGTTCTCATTGTAGGGAATAATAAATTGAAAGAACTTTTATCGACACATGTGATTTGTCCTAAGATAGAGGTTTAGCAACGTTTTAGGAGGTTAGTGACTGACGCTAGCCGCTATATTTTGCACATAAATATGGCTGTTTTCTTTCTAATTCTTTTTAGTTTGTTATTATTTGTCTTTCTATAAGGGTTCCAAATAACTACTGTATATTCTATGGCGGGTCTGCTAATAGTATTGTAGACAAGGAGGCGTGTAGATTGTGAATTTTCTGCAGAAGCGGTATTTCAGAGCTTACAGGCATGGCCTGGGAATATTATTAAAGATTTCAGGGCCTAGCATGTTTCTATAGAAACAAACATTGTTTTTGAGATATTCAGACAAATCATACGATTTTATGCCTACGATTAGTTTCGCAGAACTTTATTTGGTTCTTTGGCTTGCGAATTGTAGCTAGACAGCAAAATCCTCTCATATTCAACATAGGCATTATTTACTCGCTTGGTATTTACATACTAAATTTTTTCGCGATTGCGTTTGTCAAGAATGAGCAACAGTCAACCTTAAATTGACTAATAATCAGTTATAAAAATGGAAATTGATTGCGTTGGATCAGGTAGGCTCTCAATTTGAGAACACGTTTTCACTTGTCTGTTTACGCTGGTGAACCAAGAGATATGATTTGCAATGTGGAGCAGTTTCCTTCTAAGAAGGCAACAACGAGCGCCACGATAACAAATCGAACACTCTCGGAACTACCTTCACCAGGTCAAGCATTTTTGTGGTCAGCTTTGCACTCCTGGCGAAATTTACAAATGGGAGGTTTTTAAAGTCTTGATCTCTCTCTTATACAGGCACCCTTCAGCTTCAAAAATGTAAAAATATGTTTTCTATACAAAAAGAGGGAATTGGTATTTTATCACACAGTTTTATTTCTTTAGTTTCCTCCGCACACTACATTATAAGGTAGATGGCTCTGTTCATTTTTGTTCATGTTACTCTCCTGAAGAATTCAACATTACAAGAAGTACATAATAAACATTCCTCGTAAGCAAGAAGAAATTACTGCGAGAAACAAAAACTAATATGGAGTCCGAGGCCTCGCGATGCGCGAGATTTTATTCTTCGTTCGACAAATTTCCTGCTCAGTGTTCGCGACGTCGTAGCGTCCAAGTGTTACTTGGGCCGCCTGCTCCGTTGTAGCAGCAGCAAGTCAGGTTTGATTCCCATCGCCCGAGATGAACGAAGTGCTTCGTAAGATAGTCCCGGGTAGAATAATGTCTTCTTCCTTGGATTTTTCTCCCTTCGTTAAACATTATACAGTTGTCGCCGTCCAGTCTTGGTTCCTATGTTTTTCTTGTGATTCGTTTTTTTCTCTTTAGCTTCAAATATTGTGGCGCAAATGTAATAAGGCGACGGCCGGTTGATCTCTTGATCCAAGAGCAAAGCAGGTTACGTCTGTCGGGCTGCCAAGTGCCGTCCTTCATCGAGCATTAGCGTCAGATTCGCAAGACATTATCAGTGCTACCCTTTAAGCTTTCTTCCTTTTTTTTTTCTTTTCCACTTTGCTTTGTTCATGTGGCCTATAAAAAATTTATATTTTTCTCATACTGGTGAACTTTAGCGCTTGTGTTCAATTGAGGTTAAAATTAGCGTTTCCTTCAGCTTTCAGCGAAAGGTTCCGCAGAAAGCGATATCCTCGTCGTCGTGACATCACTTCATGAAGAAAAAAACTGCCAAATTCTGCTACCCAAGACTGATTTTTTTATAAAACCGCAAGCGCTTTTGGTATTTCTGCGATTTGTGCTGAACAAATGAAGGACCTCGGGCTGGCACTGACGGATTTTACTATACAAAGAGCCTATAGCCCATCAATGTGTGATTAAAACGTACCAATCCTGGCAATATACTTTGCGCTTGTGATTGTGAGATAATAGGTTAAGGTTGGAAAGACGAAATCAAACTTCCCTTTGATGCGTAGATACATCTAATGGGCTTCTTCTCTTCAAACACCTGCCAACAGGCCACCCTGTATACGCAGTGCCTGGTGTCATCGACGGTACCGGAACCATGGAAGAACGCAAACATTATCCTCATTTATAACAAAGGGGATGCTAAGGACCTTAAATATTACAGATCAATCAGCTTACTGTCTGTTACGTATAAAGCATTTACTAAGGTAATCACTAATAGAATCAGGACAACCTTAGACTGCAATCAAGCAAAGGATCAACCAGGTTTGCGGAAACAGTACCCTACTACCGTTCATATTAATACCATCAACCAGGTGATAGAGAAATGCTCTTCATATAACAAGCCCTTATACATAGCATTTATTGATTACGAAAAAGCATTTGACTCAGTAGAAACCTCGGCGGTGATGCAGGCATTGCAAAATCAGGGGGTAGACGAGCCCTATGTGAAAGACTTGGAAAATATATATACCGGCTCCACAGCAACCATAGTTCTGCATAAAAAAAGTAACCAAATTCCCATAAAGGAAGGTGTTCGGCAAGGCTACTCGATCTCCCCAGTACTATTCACAGCTTGCTTAGAGGAGTTTTCAGAGACTTGGAATGGGAGCGGTTAGGGATAAGGGTAGAGGGAGAATACCTCAGTCATCTGCGATTTGCTGATGACATTGCCTTACTAAGTAACTCCGGATATTAACTGCAAAGAATGATTGGTGACCTAGACAGGAAACGTAGAAAGGTAGGCTTGAAAATCAATATGCAGAAGACTAAGGTAATGTTCAACAGCCTCGGGAAGGAAGAGCAGTATACGTTATGTAGCCAAGCACTGGAAGTAGTAGGCGAATATGTCTACTTAGGGCAAGTAGTCCCCGCAGATCCGGACCATGAAAAAGAAATAACAAGAAGAATAAGATTGGGATGGAGCGCATTCGTCAAGCACTCGCAGATTATGACTAGCAGCTCACCGGTATCGCGCAAGAGGAAAGTATGCAGCAGTTGCATCTTACCTATACTCACATATGGGGCTGAAACGTGGAAGCTAACCAAGAGAGTTCTACTTAAGTTGAGGACAACACAGACAGTTATGGAACTTAAAATGGTAAAGGTAACATTGAGAGATAGAAAGCGTGCAGAGTGGGTCAGAGAAACAACTCAAGATAGTGACATTCTAGTGGAAATTAAGAAGAAGAAATGGGCATAGGCAGGACATGTAGTGCGAAGAGAGGATAACCGATGGTCGCCTAGGGTAACAAACTGGATTCCAAGGGAAGGAAATTGTAGCAGGGGGCGGCAGAAAGTTAGGTGGGCGGATGAGATTAAGAAGTTCGCAGGGGTCAAGTGGATGCAGCTAGCACAGAACCGGGTTAATTGGAGAAATATGGGAGAGGCCTTCGCCATGCAGTGGGTATAGTCAGGGTGATGGTGATGATTTTCCTCTTTGCCTTCAGTGCCCAGAACAGCTATTTCTTAAAGCTGAAGCCCAAGAAAAGCTAATTAAATTTATTCCCATACAGAACCACGTCGTCCGCTGGCTGAAGGCTCTGTCTAGCCCCCTTGTAGTAATTGCATGGCAGTTTGGTACACAAAGTTGGGCTTGTCCTATATGCAGTGCATGGTCCAAGATAATCGCATTTCAGGAACATTGGTTAGCATAGTTAGATGAATGTGCATGAACGCTATTATCCACACAGTGCCGGTGGCAGAAGGTTAGAAGAGTTGACAAAGTCTTTACGAAAGGATGCTAGTTATGTTTGCGTTAAAAAAGTGACATTGTAAACATTGAAATTATGATTATAATAACGTTTCCTTCATGCTTCATATATGTCTGAGCTATATGCTTTTTGATGTGATTCAGTGAAATATTCTGCAGAGCTGAAGGTACAAGGCCTTAAGCATATGTCTTGTATATCAGTAAATGAGCATAGAAATTCTTGGAAGAACTCAGGCGATAAATAATTATATTTTTCTGTCTAGAAAGAGAACTCCAGAAACATGTGAATAAATACATAAATATAAAGTCATTAAGAAGCATATTCTGAAGAAATAAAACCCAACAAGCCTGAACTGCAACCTCAAATGTGTGTTGCTAGGGCGGTTGGATCGAAGATTGTCTCAGCAGGAACCGGGTGCAGCATTCTTCGTATGTTGCACCAAACCAGAAAGCTACGTTGTTTCCAGCAGGCTACGACATACGCCGCCCTATGCATAGGCCTTCAAAAAATGCTGTCACGTGACCAGCTGTCATTTTAAATCATTCGCCAAGTGCGCGCAACTAGCTTCATCCTATAGACCACAGCCTAGAAAAGCAGATTTTGATATCTCGAACGCGTCTCGAGGCATTAAAGTGATGCCGCAGTCACGAGGATGTTTTTTTTTTATTGCGCCAAGCATTGTTTACGGCTGGTAAAAATATCACTTTACGTAAACGTTACTTTGAATAAAACAACGTCGCTAGCGGGTTTTCAAAAAGATCTACGACTTCTGCTTTGACAGTTTTTCTCGCAAGCCAATAATTAAAATATGGCTATTTAGCCTTTACTAATTAATAAATTGTAATGAACGAAAAATACTAGAGGTTAGCATAGGCGACTCGGAACACATCGAAATTTTCTTTCACTGTGCTAGAGGAAACCGTATTTTTAAAACTTGGTTCAAGTTACCAGGGACACCATATATATATATATAT
>JAJIZL010000142.1:927812-943247 GCA_023969395.1 Amblyomma maculatum
TATATATATATATATATATATATATATATATATATTCACCTGGGACTTAACGCTTGCCAGCCCAAGGCATAATTGGGGTTTAGCTTAGATTGTGATTGACGGAATGTTTAAATTTTCATTGGCTTAAAGTTGTTCTTCCGAGCTTGGGTAATTCTCCCCGTTTATCAGTGAAATAGCGCTAGAGCAAGATAAGCCTCTAGGAATCTTTCGAGGCACCTAAGGGAAATACCCAGACCAGACTAATGCTTTTACGATGGATGCGCCTAGGAGATAAACTATGTCTTTACTGCGTGAACATTTTTACCTGACGCAAACTTCCATGCACTTTGTCACCTTTTTGGTGTCTCTAGGCGGCTGCAGCTTCTGCGGAGTTTCTTCCAATTCGGCCAGTGCGAAAACCAAAATGCGTCCCGGCGGCAACTACAGCAAATATAGAACGTGGCGTATCTCCTACCCTGACCTATACTGCCGAACTAGGGTTTATATAAGCTCATGTAGAGCCAAGCAATCATGAAAAAATGGACCATGAATCCCTAAATAAGAAAATGTAAAAGTACGATACCCAGGAACTTTGTACTATGGTAAAATCGGCTAGTATTTTTACTTCATCTTTAGAGGAACAGAATCCACCGGTCTGTGGGAACTTTTGCTCCCTTCTGAGCTGTTTCTTGTTTCCTTCTACTACTGGATATTGCCGCCACGGGCAGAAACCATTATAAAGATTGAGGCAAGAACTGCGACTTAACTTGAGCGCGCTTGGGATTCCGGTTCAGTTTTGAGGTTCATAAACTTGGAGTGGTGTCAACACTGCAGTTTACCAGCTGAAAGCGTAACATGGGATTACAGTTTAGGACATCTAAAGGCTTCTATAAAGTTGTATGCTTGCTTTTGTGTCAATGGTTTGAAACTACATGGTTGTCAGCATTGGAGCTAAAAAGGAGGCCCTGGTTAGAAAGCCCGCAGGTTGCTTTTTTGTATAAACCGTTCTTTTTATTTGCTTGACATTATTGTTTTCTTTTTTGTCATATATATCCTACCTCCCATGTCCAGTGGCCCTTCCACTACGCTTCCAACATAAAGCCCGTCTGCAGACAAGACAGCTTTAACCAACATATTTGAAAAAATGCCTAAATAAGGCTCCCAGTCTGCAATAACTAAATTTTCGATGCTGGTTAACACAGCACAGATGACGACCAATGTGGGGCAGAACAACCTGTATATAAAGAATGGCTTTCAGAACACATAAAAATTGTTATTAAAATGTGTCGTTTTTGAAACAAATGCACCAAAAAGTCAAGTGTAATGAAGTGTCCACTTGACTGCAGAATAATAATGTCATATAAACAATATCAAAAGTTGTAAAATCTACGTTTATTTCGCACTTCTCGAGCAAATTAATGTTTTTCCTTCGTCAAAAATTATGAGGTTGCAGACTGAAAACATTATTGACACAAACTAATCTGGAATAGACAATCATATTGTTTTGACAACGCACTCATCAGGATCTACACAGCACATTTTCTCTCGCAGCGGAATGTTTCTCACATTCCGCTGCGATCCAAGAAATCCTAGCCGATGGTTAAGGGGGTATGATCGGGAGTTAGCGTTTGTCTCCAGATGAAATTCTCTGACTGGTGCTAATAAATTTATCTCTCTCTCACACACATATAAATTTTGAGAAGAGAATCACCGGCAGTCAACAAATTTGAAAAACCTGTTGATTAGGGCATTCACGATGCTCTACGAGGTTGAAGTCATAGTTGCAGGAGATATTGCTACGAAGATTGCTACCCCGCACCTGCACCAAATGTTACGTGGTGGCATGACAAGCGATGGAACACGGCTACACAACAGAAACAGAAAGACATGATGACATGACGATGAAATAGGCTTTAATGACCAGCAGGCCTGGCGCGAGCGCTCCGCCCCGCGCCACTGCCCGCTTTGTCATCTTCGTAGCAATATATTCTGGCAAATGCTATTTTATTTGGACAGAGTTTGTTAAAATGCATACCCAAATTTAGTTCAAGGCATCAAATATAATTTACCCGTGACATTCATAACTTTGATTTCAAAATTTGTGTCCTGATATTTTGAAAAATTGTCGTCTCGTTTATATTGCCGCGAAACCTTCAAAACAGTATTTGTTGTTTTTTAACAGCCGCCGGCATACAGGCTTATCACTCTGATTCTGGACCGCGTATCAGTTCCGTAATCTTTGTTTGTTAATGCTCGATGTCGCGAGTCACACCTTTATCAGTTTTGTTGTAGCGCAAGATGCACCGAGATCTGTCTCGAAGGTTCCGGCCACTTGGGTGTCTTTCCACAATGTTCCAGCCCGTGCTGGTAGCTGTTTGCGACGTTATCTAGATTGTTCTGTGCAGCCTTTAAATTGAGCGTTGCCGAGTGTGACGGGCATTCTTTGTTCGACGATCGACGAGCACGTTTGTTTCTATCACCGCCGCCGACTTGCTTAGTTCTTTTGCGGGCGCAAGTCAGCCCAAATAAACAGTTTCTTTAGTGCAATCATCGACCCTTCAATTGTGTCGTCGACCTCGTCACCACTACGTGACAATATTGCGGTTATTTTGAGAGCGCAATATATACGCACCAAGTGTAGCATCGTGCTTGGAAATGGATGCGCGGAGCAGTTCTCTATACACATACTGTTGTTTATATAAATGGTGGCGAAAAATTCGTGAACGAAAGAGGAATGTTGAAATAAATAGAACCCACGCGCGTCAACATTTGCCTATAGCCACATGAAAAATCAACGCTGCATTTTCGAAATGACACGCTGTGTTTCTGATCATACGAGCGAAATTTGGTAGACAATTGACAGATTCCTGCACTATTTTAAAACTAGTGGGTGCAAGAACATCAGATCTGTTACTCAAGTCTGCCCTCAGCATCATAAAATTCTTTTTCTTCAACTTTATTTTAAACCTCATTGAAAGGCATTACTGAAATTATCACATATCACTTGCTATCCTTTGAATTTATCTATCCATCACTATAAATTCATCCGCCATTTTTTTTTCTGCATTTGAATGCGTTATTTGAGAAAATGTAAGCATGAAAGAGGCTCCCTATTGCCGCTGACATTAATTTTCAAGCTCATCAACAAAACCGTAAATTAAGGACATAATCAGGCGCTCATGGTGAATGCTTCCACGTCGTGTATTGCAAACCAAATTGGAGAGTGGTGTGCAGCCTTAGTCATCCGCGTTTTTTGGCCATGCAAGAAAATTTGGATTGATTCACTGGCTTTGAAGGCGTGTCACTCATGATGGAATATGTCAAGCACGTTGTTGGTCCTACGTGATGTATACTTCCAAGGACAACGTTAAGAATCACTGCATCAAATTTTAAGTGACCAAATAGGGAATGATAAAAAAGGACCGCTATCTATGAGGGAATACGCGAACTACACTCGCCAACTTGTTAGCAGCGCTGAAACTTATCTCGGTAACAGCTCTGCGCTGCTTCAGTGTATTGTGTGCTAGTTCACGTACTCTTTTGTACGTGGGTGGGTACAAGGTAGATCCGGGGAAGGAAGTAGAAGCTCATGTTTACAGGCGATCTTAAGCGACATACGAAAGAAGAAATGCGATCGAGAGAAAGAATACTAAAGTTTTCCGGTCCTACAAAGCTGCTTGCGTGTTTGGCATCACGTGAACCTTATTTTCAGTGCTGCCGTAATGCGTAACCATATCATATATGCTGTCCTTTCGTCTTTACGTCTACACATTAAATGTTTGATTCACACTGCCTACGCGACATTGCATGCGCGTATGTAAATGTTTGCATGTCACTACTGATTGCGCCTAACAAGCGCTAAAACCAGCTTGTTTCACACTACGTAAGTAATTTGTATCGTGTATATTGTGTGCAATGATGCTGTCCCTCAGCAAGGTATAAAAGTTCCGAGAGAACGTTCTACTGAAGCGCTTCATTGTGGACGTGTCCGTTAAGGGTGACTACATTTGTAATCTGTGTATTACTAAACCAGTGCTCGTCCAACTGTGTCATAGTTCGCTTCGCCAATGTATTAGGCTCGCGCTTACATTTTAGGGCTATTGTTCTCCCAGACAGAGCTCTATAAAATTATAATTGTGTCATTACTGTTCCCTTTCATCGCAGCTACACTATCTTGCACTTAATATTCAGAACTACAGGTTTCTTACTACGGGTATCCCCGACACCCTGTCCGCAGCATACACTGATATTTGCCATCGCACGGAGTGAAGCCGTTTAATTTCATTAGGCCACCACGCATGCGCAGATGCGCTCAAATCATTTAGATTAAATTACGTTATGCTATGTGGCTCCGACACTGTATGAATCTGCTTCCACAAACGCGAAGCCGTGAGAGGCATATATTTCTGTACTACCACAAATATCGTATCGGCGGACCAGCCTTATTCGGGCCTGGAGTTCGAGTCACGCACTGAGGTACACCCTGAAGCGATGGATATGGGTATCTACTAAAAAAGAGAAGGATGAAATTGAAGCTGCATGTGCACAGGTGTGAAAGATGACGCATCATAGAGCGCTCAAAATATCTACAACTGAAGCAAACGACCAGTACGAAAGAAAAATCTAAAATGAAGTCTGTGTCTAAGGCGAATGGTAATCATCTCAAATAGCTCAAAGTTAACTTTCAGAAGTACCAGCACTGCTTAAACCAGGCCCAATATATTAAGCTACTCAAGGCTCAGTGTCCTACTTCGCGTCAATCATTGTGGGAAGCAAAAGAAGCAGTTTACAACTCGTTAGAAGGTGACCACATTTCGCAGCGCCTGCTTTAAGCAGAGTCATAAAAAACTGCCACCTTCTGCGTGGACCGTTTTATGGAATCAAATTAGGATTTTGTGTTTACACAGGGTTTCCCGATTACAAGTAATGTTTGCATTGATGAAAAATATCCATCACGATAACTTTCTCTGGCGAACACGTGCTTGTGCACGTTGACACATAGGAAGCCCTAGTGGGAGCAGCATGCCTTCTGACTGCCGGCCGGACAGAAACTTGAGAGCTCACAACGCCACTTGTTTTGCTACAGTAAGCTTGGGAATCACTCTGCTGTCTGCTGCCCTTTCCAGAATTAACAATTGAAGCGGCTGCCACACGATGGTGAACTAAACTCTGCTCGAAGAGCCACCTGCTCAAGCTCATAACACATAGCAACCAATACCATGAAACAGACTGCGCCCTTTAGAGGACAACATGGCGGTGGCTACCGGTAATTCCAGAACGCTTAACCTTTTGAATGTGCTTTATTGTGTACCGCAGTGAAAGTTGACGTACCCAAGTTGGCTATACTCACACAGTTTTTCTAACAAACCTACCCAAGCATTTTTCCGCACTGTTCTCTTGTACTGGTGCACCTGGCGGTGGCTCTTGAAACTAAAGCATGTGAGAAGATGTGATCACACTTGTTTCTCTGCATCCGCGCCCTATCCACCTGCTCGCCTTTTGCCTTGCACAGCTGGCACCTGCCGCAGCAGCTCGCGCTGTACACGTAAAGTGAGGACGCGCTGGGAGTGTTATCGCTTTCTCTACATTTTACTCTACATTTAAAAACATAAAACGCGCTTTTAGCGGCAGATGTTGAATGCGCATAATCGCACAGAATATAATGGATAAATACACGCGAGGAAAGGTTTTAATCCATGCATTTGTGTTGCGAAGAGATACTTTGATGGAATTTATAATATATTTAGCATTCGTATTCAAAATGAAATAACGTAGTAGGGAACATTATCTTGAGGTGTGACTCGGAATGAAAATAATTTGGACACATATTCGGACACAAACACAAATAATTTGGACACAAACAACTCACGAGCCATGCATAAGCATACTTAACCAAGCAGAAAAATTAATGTTTCGTTTACTGGCGTTTTCTCGCCAGCATCAGCTAATATATTGAAGACTAGAAGATTGGCTTCTTCACACAGGGCAAGTAAATTCCACAGCACTCTTTGCATTGTAACGACGACAGTTGTTTAATAAACCTTGCTACAACAAGGTAAGTGCAACCGGTACGGTCATTTGAGGTAGCGCCGTCAATGTCAGAAAGCGCAGTAAAATTGCTCCACTACGAAGTTGCTACATATTGTTTGATGATATACTGTATTATTGAGATGTGTGTTATTATATTTAGAGTAGTACTGCTGGGGCTGCTTACGTCATATAAAAGATCTGTGTTTCAAATGTTTCAAACCGGGTCTCGCCTCCCTCCCACCATTTTATGTGAATGAAGCAATAAATGACTTGTTTTGACACAGTAGTGACTGCAATCATAGTTCAGTATCACTCAAGCACTCAACAGCACCTTCTAGCGATCTTATCCGAATTCGTTTGTGCCGTCGCTCTCATTGAAGAAGCTGTTTTGAGAAGTAGCAAACCACGTGACTTGAGCGAGTCTTCCCAAGAAAGCCGACCAATGAAGTAATTGACCCTATCGCCGACCAATGAGTGACCACGAACTCTTGTAGAGCTTTCATACACAGAAAAATATTCATTGAAGCCCAGTGGTATGGGTCGGGTTCGAATTCACGCAATGTTGTTCAACCAGCAAGTCACCGTGGCGGGTACATCAGCAGGTTATAAACATATTTTGACGGGGTGATTTTCAGATAACACCATAAATAAGGTTAAATCCATAGCCACCGAGTTCAAGACCCCCGCTGCAGCAGAGCTTATTGCGGTGGCCGCAGATAAACCTCTGTATTTTTACGCGGCAGCTGCCGGAAGACAGGACATGTAAAGCTGAGCTCCAGCGCACCAAGCTTAGAGTCACAGAACCTATCCATCAGCTAAGTATAGAGTAAACAAGAACTACATCGAGCTAAAACAATACAAAAAGCCTGTCGTTTCGCACTACATTCGGTTTAAAGGGGATAAATCCTGTCAAGTGTGAAGTGGATTATCGGAACCATATTCGATATATGTGTTACTTTGCTCGTTTCTCTGCAGTCTCGAAAACAAAGCATGACTGTTCCTTATTATTGCGGTATAGCTAAAGGGTTCGCCCGAGAAAACAGCCAGCGGTGTCCCGTGCCTTCTCTCAAAACTTCGTTTATTGGTGGAATGCGTTTGTGACGACATATGTGGACGTTTTTCGACGAGCGGGTATCATTCGTGGTACAAAAATATACTTCGTATTGTAATGCGTGCAGTGTTGTTATTAGAGAGATAGAGAGGCTTGGTGAGGAGGCTAGGCGACGAGAGATCAATACTGTCTGCAGAACTAATGTTTTTTTGCCGAATGGAAAGCCCGTGAAGGAGTCCAAGCTGGGACTTCTAATTTAGGTGTCGGCATGTCCTTTAGGTGACAGAAATAATTGAAGAAGATTCTGGGTAAGGGGGAGGGTCGGAGGCCTAGCTGCCAAAATTCCATTTGTCGGAGGGTCAGCCATCATTTCGCGGTATACAGTCTGGACCCCGGGCTTCAGTCCCGTTCCCGTCTGCGTGGTTGTTTTGAGCAAAGTAATAAGGTCCTTCCACAACTACTACTGTTTTTGATGGCAGAATTTCGGATCTGAAACTATTGTTGAGACAGGCTTCATGTTTTTTTATTAGCATCACTAAGCATTTGCTTGTATTTTACCTTGGCCCTTGTATAGTGCATCTAGATCCTGCCTTAACCATCGTGAGTCACTGCTGTCCACCAAACTCCTCCTACATATGTGCCCCCTCTATTAATGATGTCTGGCTCTAGCCGTAAGGCAGTCTTGCTCTTTCGAACAACCTTGAAAGAAGTAATCCCAAAGCCCAAGTTTGAAGGAAGCAGGGTCACCGAGTCTAAATGATTGCGTAGCAAGAATTTCGTCCCGTTATCACACGGTTCATTAAGATGGTTCAAACCAACATGGGAACGTTATCTTCTCGGCAAAGAAAGTAATCATTTGCTTTCGCTTTCAGTGATATTTTTATTTTTTATACATTTCTCGTCATGAATGTTATAGACCACTCTACATTACCCTCGTGCGAAGCGTGTTCATACCATAGGATGAGACTCAGTTAGTGCTAATAGCAATCAAGACAATGTCACATGCAGAGTTTTCAATGGTAGGTTCGTGTTGGCCTGACGTCTTGGTTGAGAGCATCCAGTTCTGGTCAAAGAGATTTGATGAAGCAGAGCGCGTACGGTGCTGTCTATTCAGTTGTGTCCCCTTGAATGCACCCAGAAAAATATTATTTTTGTGTTTACTGTTTGAGATATTATTTCTGCAGAACAAGGTTTACAAACGTGGCTATAAAATATATTGTTGTTAACAGTGAAGAGCCCACAACGCTGGCTTTTCAGCGTTTATAAGCGCTTCATGTCCCAAGAGAGTGGTTTCTGGCTGGGTAGTATTATTAAAGGAATTCGTATATTGGTCCTTGGGGATTACAGTGTTTTATTAGTTATTACGCTCCACCGCCGAAGAGTTGACGCGTTTGAATTGTGGTGCTGGCGGAGACTCTTGAGAGTTCCTTGGACGGCCAGATGATCAAATCAGTCGATATTGTCGACCATAAACCCTGACTGCTCATTGGAGGGTGAAATTCTAAAGTTAAAGCTCAGCTATTTTGGACATCTGATGAGAAGAGAGGAGTCGCTGGAGAAAGATTTGATGTTGGGAAAGGTTAAGGGCCACAGGAGAAGGGGTAGGCAGCGAACGCAATGGTCAGATGGCATCCTCGAGGCGCTGCAGATGAAGTTATGCGATGTTAGGAAGATAGTGAAAGACCGGAAAGCGTGGCGTGATATGGTCCATAGGGTCACTAAGAGTCGGACACGACTGAACGACTGAACTGAACTGATGCTCCATTATAGCCCCATCAGTATTTATATTAGTGACTCGAGTTGCTAGCTATAGTGTTCTTGACTGCGCGGACAATCTGGATGATGGCTTTTGCAGTGTAAGATTTGATGTTGGTTTCCGTCTTCCTCTCGAATAAAACACACTATACTCGCGGTACTACGTTCCGGTAAGGATGCATATCCCAAAAACATCGTTAAGAAGCAATCAGTTTGAACAAAACAGTGACACCGGTGTAGAGGTTTTTTGATTAGATGACCAGCATCATCTCATTAAAGGGCAGCATGTATCATAGTATATTCAGTAACAATACCAACCTTTAACAAACCTTCTATGCGCCGGCGCAGCAAGACTTCAACTTCGCTGCGAGAAGGCATACTGAAACAATCCTACTATATACGGGCATAACACCTAGCCTATCGTTGTTTCTTTATTTTTGCTCGTTTAAACCGGGCAGAAGGTTCACAAACGGATATTTTGCCTCTCCTAGGGGGTAGTAAACGTCGACTGTGTTGCGACAATATATCCTGCACTAGAAGCAGAATGTTTCTCTATCTCTGAGGTTGGTTCCTTCCTCCATAGCAGTCGAAAGAAATGTCCAGTTCAAATGACTTTCTCTCTTTGCGTTCAGACATGCTGCTTTCTTGCAAACGCAATTACCTCGTGATTACCAGCTAGTTCATGAACCGAGCACTAGACTACACAAATCAATTGCTGGAGCAGTGAGCACGTGACCTTACAATACAGCTCCGCGTAGTTCCTGTCCTGCCGGCTTGTTTTACGTGTCATATCCGTGTTTACTCCGCATTTGAAAGCGCTATAATGAATACTCTGAAAGCGAGCGGACGTGTCTCACATTTCTGGAACAAATCCTTGACATGCAAATGAACGCGGCTAGTTTACGTCCTCAATTTTTACTCCATTTCAGATTGTGATTCAAACTGCACATTTCTACTTTTTATTTCATGCCGCTTGCCCGTAATCTAATTCTACATCAGCTGAAAAATATAAACAATTATTTGCTCCGTGATACGAATTTTGTTGATAAATATTGTTCGCACGCGGGTAGTATGCTGCTGAGAACAGTCTTAGGAAACTGTTTTACCTTGAGTTGGAAAAATGTAGCCGATCAAAGATAACAATAACTCCCTTGAATGCGCGAAATAACTGCTTTAAATATTATTTTTTTTCCTAGGACAATTACTGAGTGGAACAAACTTAACAGCGAGACTGTTACTCAGAATAGTATAGTAATATTTGAAATGTACCTCCAAATGTTATAAATTTTATGAATTTGAGTTGTGTTTATATAGAATTTTATTTTTTTCCCACCCTGCTATAATCTGTACTAGAAAGCAGTATCTATAAATAAACATGAAAAACACTTTTAATTTCCACTGAGCATCTCGATGGTACTATTTACACTGTAAACGCAGGGAGAATGTAACACCGTAGTTCTAGTTTATTCATTCTAAAACTATTTAAAGTGACCAATAGGGGTATAAAATATCATTAGACACGCAGTAAACTGAAATAAATACATTTGTACGTAAAATATTTTCTGGAGAAGGGAGTAATATCAGTCGCAACAGAAAATATATTACAGTAAAAATTTAGCATTATCTTTTCTTATGATGGTTAAAAGGTTGGTATGTTAAAAGAAACCTAATTATTACGAATGTGGAAAATGGTTCTTATAAACAGTGATCAAAATATGTGATAACGAATTGCTCATTTAGAATCATGGATAAAAGTGGGAAACGCATTGCACCAGGAATGATTTTAACGTAGCCTGTAGGGTAACCATGTCGTTTTCTATAAGCCCGATCATCTCAAGCGCACCGGAGAAGCCGGAAGCACTTTCTAACCGCACCAGCGGTGAAATACCGCGGATTCAACATCCATGTTTTTCACCTGGACGTCATATGAGGAAGGTGCTGCCCGTTACAACCGCTGCCACTCTGTCGGCCTAACGGATGAGGACATCAGAGTCCGGATCGTCGAACCTACCTCCTAGTTGGTTGTGAGTCGCATAAACCTTACACTATGATCGAACAGCGTGCGACGCTTCCTCCGCAGCGCACTTCCATTCATTCATTACGTCTCGACTCGCTTTCCAGTCTTATAACGAGCGGGCCCACATTCTGGGCCGATACCTATCACATGGGCCGTTCTTACCAGCTCCTTCCTTGTTTCACGAAATGCCACTTCGCGCTAATCAATATTCAACATCTGACATTTTGCTCTTCCTTTTATTTCACCGCGGACTGCAGATCCTGCATAAACATTCGCGAAAAAATGTAGGCTTCAGAGAAGAGGACAAGCAGCCAAACAAACAACAGCGCAAGCTCAGATCGATCGCGCAGGAGCAGCTGTCCTCCGCTCGTTCTTAGGTTTCACTTCTTGGTCACCGATTAGGCGACCTAGGGTCCATGTGTACCGATAACTCGATGCTGGATCTTACTACCGTATTATTTATTTTCTCTTCTCTTCGATGAAATTGCTTTAGAAAACGCGAGTTTTTCTAGAAGCAGGAGTCGTGTGTTTATCTTCGCCAGTCAGCGGCTTTCTGATGCTTTGCGTCCGCGGTTTTGACCACATGCGGATTTGTGAGATGTTTTAAATGTGTTTCAGGTTTTCAGCAGATGGGTGGTAGAAATACTTCTCTACACGGCAGAGAGTGTCGCGGTTGTAGTTAAATTGCATAGTTTAATATAAAGCACTTTGAACTTTTCTTAAAGATAGCTGAGGAAAAGATCTCAGGGCGAGGTAAGAAAAATTCATAGCAAGGCAGGTTTACACAGCCCCGACATAAAAATACAGATCAACGCAAATGTCCGCAGAGCACCTGCATTTTTGCTAGGTATTAGTAACAGTGGTAAGAGGTTCTTCATTACTAATGACAAAAAGCAAGTAAATAGTGTTGTCAGTCTTGCTAACTGCTATCGCAAAAATGTAAGGAGCACGCTTGCTGCGGGGGTAACGTGAGTGACATTAAAGGACTGTTTTCTTTACGGTGGGCGAGGGAGACAATGTCACGCTGGCGCCGCGATAATAAGTGCTCCGCTCACGTTATTTTGTCGTCCCTGGAGCCTCCGCGACGGCGCTTTCACCGACGCAAAGCTTACTGTCACCTTCAGCACGAGCGCCAAAGCCAGTCTACGTAGTGCGCGTGACAGTTGACGTGCATTGAAAGATAAGTAATAGAACGTGTTTGTGCTTGTGCGTAATATGCGTAAGTTAAGCGCAATAATTGAGTATATTCCGCTCGTGTCTCACTGGCGAAGAAAAACAAACAAGGACAGATTTCAAACCTGCTTCAGGCCTCGCGCCAAGCCACGCTCCGCACTAGCATCTTTATGGTTGCATTTCATCTTAGTTTACCACTGTGGCTGTACAAGAGTGTTCAGTTGCTAAGCGGTGTTTTACCATTTTTGTAGCCTGTTCAAGTTAAAATTATTATCGAAGCTAAAAACCAAAGCCAGAGATCAATTGCTGCTTCCAAGCGATGTCTGCTTTTTTCGTCCATTTAGGCTGATTGTGAATTTTTTCTCTAACCACAATAGCACCTACACCTATAAGCCACCACCCTTACTTTACGCAGTGGGAAAAAGAAAATATACGCGTGTTTTGCTGAGTCAACGCCCCCGTTTTAAGCAAAGTCAGAATACGATGCTCGTAACTTGCAGCGCCATCTTTGTATATGTATGCGCAAACGGTATGCGCACGGTATTCTTTCTTTCTATTGATAAGTGGGGTTCAACAGCGGCATTCATGTCGGTAAAGTGAAGCTTTAGTAGAATTGTCCTACATGACCTTCGGTGCAAAATGAAATGTACTGAACTAACTGGGACAGACGTCATCTGAGTAGAATATTTTTCCTGTGGAATTATCAGTAATCCTTATAAATCAGGACTCGTGTAAACTCAGCTGTACGTGATAAGAACCAGTGGCAACAAACAGCAAACGGACCGCCTGATTATATAAACGTTGCTTAAATAAGCCAATAAACGATTATGAACAATGCTCCAAAAATATATAGCAGAAAAGCATATATTCCCTTATTTTAATTAATTTCTTATTGCACTGATAGTTGGGCATGAGACCAAACAAACAGAAGATATTGTCGCTATTACTAATGCATAACAAAATAAGAAAAAAAAATTCAGCAATACATTCTTCCAGAATTTTTACCTAGTTAGTGGAGAAGGACTTTCGCCTAGAAGAAAAATATCGGCGATATTGTGCTTGTTTTTGAAAAATGGGGTCAATTTCCTAAAATGACTTTTTCCAGTAGCTCCTATACGCTCACTATTTCGTGAGCAAATTTATCTTCATGCACATTGCTTCTCAAAGCGGAGGCACAGCGACCTGAAAGATGTGAACCGCTGTCCAAGATATATTTCGCTCCTCAAAGTGAGGCAGGCTACATATCAGCTCCGGTCGCTTCTTATCCATCTGATGGCACACGACGCCTATGCTACGATAATGAATTCCAACAGTTTCAGCAGTAATGGCAGCGTTTGGGCGAGTTGGCACTCCATACGGCCAACATTATCTACTACGTACCAATTTATCACCGGCATTGAAGATTGCTTCGGACAGCCGTGTTATATATCCTCCAATCCAGAGCATGGAGTTTTGCATAAATTCTGTACCATTACTTAAAAATCATTTTCAGATACACTCCTTAGCTGCAGTGCAGCAGTGGTGCAAAGATTCGGGCATTACACTTCTTTCCTAAGGATGTGTGGTCGAAATCTACCGGCGGCGGCCGGTTCGTGGCGGAGGCGAAAAGCAAGGCGCAATGTCAGCTTAAGTTAAAGAAACCTAGGTGGACGAAATTTCCCCAGCTCTCCACTACGGGGTTTATATATCTTTGGGGCTTAGAACCGGGAAAACCAAACTACACTATTCCTTTAATCAATAAGCTTTTAATTTTGAGCTGAATTTACTAAATGGGTAAACGCGAGAAGGTGGAGACATGGTTGAAATAAAGTGCGTTTGAGACAGAGTGCACAAAGAATTTTTCTAATTTCACAGAAACGAACTTCAATTTTCCTAACAAGATCCCTGTTTTTCATATGCCAACTGTCCACATTAGTTATAAGGCTTTATGTCAACCAGCAATAGCTCTAAATAGGGCCATGTGAGGAGGCGCTGAGCTGCGCTTCATTCGGTTTTCTCCTCACATGGCCTTTTAAATGTCGAAGTTCAGTGAGCACTTTATATCTTCAACCCAGAGAAACTCTTCATACAATAAATGTCATTTTTCACAAGTTGCTCTGTTGAAGTAGCCTCTCACAGTTACGATAGAAAAATAAACGTTGTCTTTGACTTTACACCATCAAAGCTTGCTAATTTTCTGAATACATTACCCCGAAAATTACTGAAAGCTGATAATGTCTGGTTTTGTCATGTAGTCAACGATATGTGCTATTTTAGCGATATAAATGAGTATTTGTCTTTACGCTGCTTATAAAAATATGCATTGATACAAGAGGTCCACAGAACATATTTCTTGGAAGTAACTGCCAGTTAGAAATGATTTCATGCAAGCTGACAATGAATGGAATTGAAATTGCATATGAATAGTGAAAAACAAGGACACGAACCGTAATGAGAAAAATTTCGTATTTTTCAGTATATAAGACTCAAATTTATAACAATATTTTGATACAGTATTTTATACAACATTCCGTATTATCTAATTTTTTTTACTCTAGTAGAACGCTCCCTGGAACATTGTATCGTGAAACCTCGGCGGTACTGACTACTGCGAATAGGAAACCTGTGGTCACCTCATAGGCCAAACCATTAGTGATATTGTTGGCCAAAGATGGCGAGTTCTAGCTTTTCACCTTTCGAAACTGTCATTACAAGCCAGGGCCGTCTTACAGCTTTACAGTTGCCATTTCAAGCTTTCTTTGGTGGCTACTGGCGCGATTTCCATTCCCTGCGTGTACTACGTCCGACCCCAGAGCACGATGAAGTCAAGCGCATCGAGGAAGCACTGCTCCAGAATCGTCAAACTTTATCATAAGGCGTCTCGAGATGAAGCGTTTAGAGGCTTAGCGTTTTATGCTAAAACGTGTCGCTGGTCTGCATACGAAAGCTTTCTAGAGCGTGAGCTTTGAAGTTTTTATATCGTTTCTTGCAACTCTGTTGTTCTCACAGGCACAGATAGATAGATGTATTTATTGAAAGGAAAAGGCAGAGAGGTTGGCCGGGATAATTCAAATCTGGCCTGCTACTCTGCACTGGAGAAGGAGAAGGAGAGAAGAAAGAAGGTCATGATGGGTGACGATGTGGGAGAAGGCATATGAAATACATATACAGACACAGTAGCTTGTTTTACAAGCACGAATCAAGTCCGCTGGCGCGCAAAAAACGGCAAAGAGCACGCACTGCCGGGACACCCTTCCCCTTTTCCTGCCAAGGGCCCAGCAGCAGTTCCTTCGACAGAGGCCTCTTGTCTAAACGCTTCAAGGAAGCCGCTAGCACACTTCTTTCGCGCGAATACGCTGGGCACACCAATAATATATGGTCCACAGTCTCTGGGATGCCACAAGTTGAACATTCCGGCGAGTCCATCTGTCCAATTAAATGTAAGTACTTG
>JAJIZL010000142.1:943257-986936 GCA_023969395.1 Amblyomma maculatum
GCCACGTTTAAACGAAGTCTATGTAGTAAGCATGCCTGATGACGCGGAATATAACGAGGAACTTAAAATTTTATTGTTTGATCGAGCCTTCTTAGACGAATGTGTCAGGCGTCTGGCTGGGCCCAGTAAGCTGCTGTAGCATTATTCACACAACTCGTATGAAGGCACGTCGTGTCACCTCTTGAAAAAGGCACAGCTGTTTGGAGGCCATTCATGAGTGCGCTTTTCGCTTCAACATCGGCCTGCTCATTCCCATGGAGCCCGTAGTGGGCAGGGATCCATTGAAACATTATCCTGTGGCCTTGCAGCTGGGCAGATATGAGGAGGTCCATAATGTTTAGTGCCAGGGACTGATAGGCAGTGTGGCGTAAGAAGTTTTCCAAATTTGTAATGCAGTTTTTGAGTCCGTGAATATACACCATTTTTTAGGTGGTTCCCTACATATGTAGCGAATAGCTTCCCGAATGGCTACAAGTTCAGCAGCGGTTGATGTAGAGATATGTCCCAAAAGGAAATGCAGAGTCGTTTTTTGAGTTAGTATGATCACAGCTGCAGCGGATGCCTGTGCCGACACAGATCCATCGGTGTATACGTGCATGTAATGAGGATATTCTGACGAGATGTGCGCCAAAGTAAGTTGTTTGAGTCCACTAATTGGCACCACTGATTTATTTAGTATTCCGGGAACACGAACGTGCACCAATGGTTTATCCATCGTCCAAGGTGGTTGGCACAGAGCACTGCACGATGATCACGGAATCTCGTACACTTATGTTAAACTGCTATAATTGGATAAATATATGTTAGTTTTATACATGGGTGCGTTTCTATGCTTAAAGTCTGTAAATGTAAGGCGTGCGTATTATACATCAGATTCACCTGCAAGTGTAAAATGCCAGTATTACAACGCAATATATTCGAAATTGCAGGAATGGCGCTTATATCGAAAATATATCGAATATGTACCACTATTTAAAAAGGCACATCTTGTGCGCTGTGCGCTAAGGTAAATGGTATTTTAAATGGTATGGCTTGAAGCCTACCTTGAAACACTAGGCTTATTTTATATATTTACTCGAACTCTTTTGCTTCGCGTACAAACAAAACACATATGTACATTCTTTGCTCTACGTCGTATTCTCATGACAGCATATTTATATTTGTGCAACTTTATATTGTTCATGTAATAAACATCTAAGAGAATGCGTTTTGTTATGGGAAGTATACTTGCTTTCATGATGCAACAGTTTGTGAGTCTAAAAATTAAACATTATGCCAAATCCCTGGCTTTTAACAGTTCCTAAACTAGTATAAATTGGACGGGACTTGAAATTAAACAAATGAAATGGCTCACGCACAATATTTGTATCCTGCCGTGGTGTTACGGTAGCTGTTCGATGGTGAGAACAAGATCGCATTACTTCAAGAGCGATTATTTTCGAAAGCCTGAGAAGAGTGTGACGGCGCCAGGTGTTTTTAGTCAATCTATCTCTGATTGTGGGTAGTGAGCTGTTTTTCCTTCTTGAGAGCGCTTTTCCCTCTATGTGTGAGGAACCAATACAAAAAGAAATTGGCACGTGCTCATGTTAAAGTCGACATTAGTGTTCATGATCAGCTTTTATTGGCGTAATAATCAGGCATCGAGAAAAAAATTAGTAAATTGTGCTAGTGAACTTAGTCTGCTCAGCAAAATTTGTAGCTTCCGTTCTTACTGAGTTACAAGATGTTGGCTATGAAATGTCCAAAAAGGTTTGACGAGTTCTTTCCCATGAGCAAAAGTGGGATTACTGTGACACAAGTAGACCCTTGTGACTAGACTACACGATATGCTAAATAACGTCAAGCAGTAAACTTGTAGTTGCAATTTACTTCTGCAGAGTTTAGCCGTCAACCAAGTCGCCCCTCTCACAATGGTGGTTCAATATGTAATGTTTAGTCAGGTAATAAATATTGTTGGTGTAAAAACTAAACTTGAAAGCACACCTTTTCGTCTTTTTATTGCGATAGCAATACCGCGCCAGGTCTCGAGCCGTCTCGAGCCGTCTCGAGCCGTCGCGTGGTCCCGGCGCAGGCCACGCTTGACCTTGAACAGCCGAGGAGGAGGAGGAGGAGGAGCAGGAGAATGAGGAGGAGGAGCAGCAGGAGCAGAAGAAGGAGAAGAAGACTGGTAACTTACGCTAACGCTTCATACTCTTAAAGGATGAGCCCAAGTGTCCCCAATAATGTAGCACCTTACACTGGTAGGGCGTGATAGGGGAATAATATAACCGGCAGAAGAAGCATCCCCCGTTGCTATCGCAGTTCAATAAGGGTTAACCTAAGTTAGAAAACAACAGTTTTTTTTATTAATTCGTTCACAATAGTTTCACTATCCTTTATTGAATCGAGGAAAGCCACGACCCTTCTATCACCGCTTCTTGCGATGAACAGAAGGAAAATGGAATGAATAAAAATATGGTTGATATATACTGGGGAGATTTATTTACAAAGCACACTTAATATGTTGATAAGCTGGGTAGAAATCATGCTGAAAAAGACAGAACATTTAGTATCAACACAATATAGGCCTGACTGAAGAAACATAACTGTCTCGATAATGGCCTTTGAAAACAGCCTTTCCATGCAATTTATTTTTTCTTACTCTCGGAAACCGTAATATTTAAAACATAAGCAGCTAATTAGCCGAGCCGTATTTCATGCGAGTAAGCGAGGCCTTTATGCCTCTTTTAAGGAACAGGACTCGGTCGGTAATAATTATAGACAAAACTGCAGCTGAGAACATATTTACGCCACAATAACGTTTTTCCAGCCCTGTTTCTGACCTATCATGACAACAAGAGTTCCTCTCCCCTTTTGACAATACCAAATTATTAAGCACGACTGAGTTCAACTCATTCCAAGTCTCCCAATGCAGTTGCAAGCACTTATCGTCTACCCCTTCTCAAGTTCCCCTTAAAACAGTGAAACAGGGTTGCATAATATTCAGCAGGTTAATGCTACTTTGATTCTTTGGCTGCTTATTTTCATCGCAAACCAGTACCCAAGCATTCAAACAAGGACTATGCTCTAATGATAGTTTGGCTTTACAAGGCTGTGCCTATAGACGGTAAGGCAGATGGTGTAGATTACGGTGTCGCGACCTCATTTAGTTTGGTGGAAGAATCTGCACGCGCATGGAGTAAACACACCTGTGCGGGCCATCATTTTAAACTGGATTTACATGAATGTTTGACGTTGGCCATAAATTCCACTTCGCTCAAACGCATGTAACCTCAATTCCGACCTGAGAAAAGCAGTTTACGCTACACAATCGCTAATTGGTTTCAAATTACCGGCACATTTTAGTTTGCGCTGAAGACGTTACGCCGCATCCGCACGCACCAATCACCAGAAACGCGTAGGCATGGCTGCCAAAGCGCGCCATATATACAGATTCTGAGCACATGGTGCTAGAGTAATTGTCTCCTGAGGTTCCCCCAATTTAATTGAGAGCAAACGTCCTGGGAGATCGTGTTGCTAGTTAACAAACCTTAGGAAAACAGAGTTTTTACAGAACTGCGCCCTCATGTCTTCCTCTCCAGCATTTGTACCTTCCCTGGGTTAAGTTGTTCGTCATGCCAGAGGAGTTAAATTGTTCAGAGGATGTAGGTTGGACGCAGTTCGCAAAGAGAAGGTGTAAATGGACCGCCGCTAAAGCAGGATTTGTCACCTATCGCTCTCTGATTCTATGAATACTTTCATGCGGGTGGTGCGTTCCCAGCTGCAGCTTTATAAACTCCCATTGAAATTCATTATTCGAAAAATTTCTTACGTTTCCCCATTGCAAGGGTAACTAAAAGCTACAAATAATTTGGATACCACGACACAGCTATCTCTTGCACGCTCAACGGACTTGTCATTATAGGGCAACATTTTTTGTTGCCGAATTAAGAGACTATAAGGGAAATAATGAAAGCTTAGACATACAGGGTCGTTAGCGGATGAAGTGGCATTGAGTAATATCTTTAGGCAGTCAAATTCTTGACAATAATTCGCTTTCACGTCGCGCTTTTTTCTGCTAACCTCAATGCACACTTCCCACGCTCTTGTGATCTGTATTAACAAATCTGTTGGTCCAACTGGACCAAACAGAGCTTATGATCTTCTAACGTCTCGTAGCTGTTTAAAATGATGCGATCAGCAAAATAATGTAAAAATAAAATTGAAGTCCTCTATAAATCTGTGTACAGCGCTGGACTTCTTTGTTAAGCATGCTGATTACACGGTATTCCCTTTTCCCCGCACGACTGTACTAAAAGCTTCCACTCAGCGCCCATCCTGTCTGAGTCTATCCATGCTTGCAACTGAGCGCTGTTGAACCTTTCCCTCTAGTTGAAATGTAGCCCTAGTGAAAAATCCCGTATTTGCTAAACCTGTAATTACCGCTTCTGTAATACCCCGTATAAATCAAATTGCGAGTTAAGCACTCCTGTAAGAAGTTTAAACCGGTTTATAACGGATAGGCCATTTCCGGTATGAATCACAATCCGGGCGGAGCGGTCTGATATGGAGCTGATACCAGACAGGCTATTCTCAGTGTGCATCTAAAAACAGACATTCCGGTCCGATATCAATCTGAAACCGGGTGGACGGGTCCGTTCTGGAACTCTCACAGTACAGACCATGTCCGGTTTAACTGAAACCGGACGAACCTGTCAGTTATGGAACTAGTAACGACAGATATTAAGAAGAACTGAAGAAGGGTAGATGGGGTGCGCCTCAGTTCGTAGATGAGCCAACGTTTCGACAAGCGGACTTGTCTTCGTCTTCTTCATGCCGTGCTAAACATCTTCTTCCTGTCATTCTACCTAGTACTGATAGAGTATTTCCGTTTCACAAATCAAGCCGGGAAGATCTTCAACCAGAATGACAATGACGAAGCAAGCCGGCAAACTAAATAAGCATAAAATAATACGTACATTACGATAAAACTTTTCTGTATATACGGAGTACGCGTTGTTTCACAAATACGCCAAATTATGAAGTCGTCTAAATGTGCGCTATCAAGTACATACACGCATCGCAAGACTTTTGCGCGTGTAACAGTGGCTGCAGCTTGTAAAATCGTGCGGTGCACGTTCATAATTTGCAACTGAAGATATGCTTCCTTCAACGCGAAAAAGCAAGGAAGAACGTTTCTTTAGCGGCAACCAATATACGCTCCAGAATAAATGAAACACATTCTTGACGAACGAAATATGCAGATATGCATATCAGCCGACGTTTCCTCGTGTGTTTACGTCATGCAAAACACGTAGTCGGAAGCGTATTCCTTGACTCCGCTGCTCCGCTGATAGCGTGTGAAGCTAAATATGCAGTATTACAAGTATTACTGCACGGGACGTTTTTGTATGGAGTAAAAATTACAGGCTTTCAAAGACAATGGCAAACACATTAGCACTAGTAAATTACGATGTTGTGAGGTTTGTGAGCATACCAGCTATGCATTATGAAGGTGTGGGACATGGCCGACCCTTTGGGATAGCCAGGAAAAACATTCAGCGTGTTTAAAGAGCGATCAGTGAATTACGAGCAACGCTTCAACATCCGATAAAAATAAAAGTACGAAAGAGCACTGTTCGCCATATAGCGAGAAATAAGTGTAACACCCATAACCACAACCACAGTTCGGTGAATCGTTAAAACCAAAGTTCTAATCCCGGCTTGTGCGTAGCAATCTTTCTTTTTCTTTGGTTTTTGTTTTCATTTTCACTTGCAGTTGTGTTGTTATATAGCTCTGTATAGTTTTTTCCAGCCTGGCGTGACGTTCGTCTCAAGAAACGAAAGTCGCAGGCCATAAAGGAAATTCCGAAATCAGAGTTCTGCATTTTTTCATACCGGCTCAGCCTATACAACAATCCGGCATACCGAACCCGGTACGAAATTAATACAGGATTTTTCAGTAGGGACAAACTATCCCAGCAAACTGATTTTACTTATTGCCATTTTGTGTTTTTCAACCTTGTAGCACATTGCCTCTGTGAGCGAAAAATCACGAGCATGCTGATCGCAGGCAGTAGATGGTTGCTTATATTGCCGAGTACTACGTTTTAACTGTTGCGTCAGTTTACCTTTCTTTTCGAGCTGATGAGTCTTCCTGAATAAGAAGCAACACACCCAGATATAAGTACTTCTCAGTTTTTAAGTGAGATCCCAGTCATCGACAAGTATAAAATGTAAACTAAAAAAGGTTTCAGATAAAAATATTTTGTTTCACTACGCTAAAACAATTTTTGCTGGATTTTGGTAGGTATAGCAAAAAACGCTTACGGAGTGTTCGCAAACTTTGCACAAACGTCGATGTAAATCTGCTGTTACATTAGTTACAACAACTCAGAAATAACAAATATGGTGATTATTAATTGTATAGGATGCAAAGGTATTCGGTTTTTCAAGAGTTCAAATTATACCCCGAGCTTTTTGAGATGCAGTAAAAACTTAAGACGCAATCGCTCTATGGTTTGGCCTTCAGAGGAGTGTTAATTAGGCAAATTATGTACTGATGTCTGGATTCTCACTCGGTCGAAAAAAAAATTTATTTTCCGTCTCAGGAAGTTAATAGTTTCCATATGATGTTGAGATGTTCCAGGGGAAAAAAACAAAAATGCATAACACTATATTCTGGCTGCCCTCGTTGCGCAAGTATAGCCTAATTGCTTGACATGTAACTGGGACGGAACCTAAGGGTGGCTTATGCAACGCATACCTGCTCTGCTGCACAAATATCGACATCTTTCCACCAGTAATTTTGTGGAAATATTGATCAAACCAGTCAATATGCATTTTCAGTGTTGACCGATGACGGCAGAAATATGTAAAGCAGCTGTACTTCCTCCGTAATGCGTAACAATGTTGGCGCTTAATGGCGGCTAGAAAGAAATGTTTAATACCGATTGTCTGAAGATAAATGAGGCCGCTATAAGATGACGGCGCGCTTCCAGGTGTCTCCTTTCAAAGTGTTCAGAAAACGTGTGATCGGCCCACATATTGTTTTTGAAATCTGAGTTGAAAAACAGCTTTTTACAATCGCAGAAACTTCATTCAGGCTTAATAGCAAGCCTATTGGCCTTTATCCTTAGGTTTTTCCAACATTTTTAATATGATCAAGCTATAACCACTAGCGATCCAGTATTGGATCGATGAAATTATAGTGACCGATCAGGATGATTGGTAACCATACATCGCAGCTTGTCGGGTATTTCAGCCAATGAGTAGCGGCGGCATGTGGCGAAGGCTATCGTTTGTTAGGGACCCGCAGCATGGTCTTTCATCTGACTCGCCGCTTAGTTATTTCACATGTGGCTGCCGACAAGATGATGCGAAACCAACTGAAATGAACCATGGAGGGACAAAAAAACCTTCGGGATGAAGATACTTTCAAGAGAACACAGGGCGCAGATAGAATCAACCGGCGTTTATGCACCTCTTAAGGAGACAGCGCGAAGTATTACTAGGTCTTGCTTTATCTTTGAGTACACCAAAAAGCAGGCACAGATTCCTGACTCAGCGGTGGGACACGCCGCACGTTATTGAGACATGTCACCATTAGTGAATCACGGCACGAAGAAATCGAACTCACATCACCCCTCATCCCTCAAAATAAAAGCGAGGAGTGGCGGCGTTCGTTTGCCTTGCGCGCAAACCTTTCGAAATAAATTTTCTCCGGCTGAGCTGTGGGTTGCAGTAAACTGACCAGGGTTGTTTTGCAAGCGTAGAGTCCCCGAGGTTGACAAACGGGATCCATTAACTCTTCCAAAAGAAAAGAAACATCAGACCAATGCTGTATAATGAAGTGTAACGTGTGCAGAATGAACGGCGCAACAAACAAAACTGAAAATAAAAAGCTATGTCGTTATATATGTAAAAGTAAAAGGCTGTTGGTGCGCAACATGCGATACGGAGGCGCGCTTCGCCTTGAATTGCGATGGTTGCGTCAGGTATAAATGCGCAATTCTCTTCATACATACAGTTAGTGAGCTCGTTGAGGGACTTTGTAGGAGTCGAATAATGACGCAAAAGCTTCTGACTGATTCCAGGACGGGGTATTGGCGTCCGAACCCACGCTTGAGCTGCAGGGATGCATTCAGACCAGCCTTACTGAAAGTTGTTGCGTCGATCGTCGTTGTGTAGCGGGTCTCTAAATGTGCAACGGGGCAGTCGTGCTTCATCTGCGCGCTGAAGATAGGCGGCTACGTCAAAGTTTTCCTGTTTTATGGGGATGGGGTGCTGCAGCTTTGTGCCGAGCTTTGTCGTGGGCACGTTACCACATGCAAGACGAAATGGGTTTGACCTGTTTGACCTCTGTATGGAAGTATTATAGGAGACGATCAAGTAGGGTGGAATGGCGTCCAATACCTTGTGTTCGCTGTGGACGTAGTAGTAAAAACATATCTTTGACAGTTTTGTTCAGACGCCTTAAGTCGGTTGCTCCGGAGATGGTAAGCAATTTTACTTCACAGGTTTATCTGGCTGTGCCTCATCCAGCTCGAGATCGCTAGCGCCTGTCCGACCGGAAGCTGACTATGCTCGTTATGAGAACGTTTGAGCCCCTTTTCGAATCTTCACAGCATTGGCTTTGACAGCGCCCTTTTTATTTCATATTTCATAGCGAGTGACAAGGCCACTCATATCCACATGCTGCTGGACGCCGATGTGGAAAAAAGGCCAAACAATTCCTCCCAATGAATTAAAGGGGCCTTGTTAGTTGTTTTATTCGCTTGAAAAATTCTGCGGCTCTAACTGGCGCGGTTTTATGGCAGTTACAACAACTCTAGATACTTTGCGACGTTAGCGGAGAACAGGGCCAATAATATTTTGTATTGAATACAGCAGAGTAGGACGAAAACCGAAGAGTATGGATGCGGGCTCTTCGTGAGAAGCCTGTAGGATCTCTTCGCGAAGGTAAGGAGCGATGATAACAGTTCGCGTGGTTTTGCAAGGTTGAAGGTGTAAAATACGTCTAAAAAAGATGCTTTTTAAGATGTTGGAAACTAGAGTGTGAACATAGAAGCATCGCTGAATGCTTCGTGACAACAAGCTATAACGGTGAGTTTGACACAAAAAGCGCTAAAAATTGAAAAGGACCAGTTTATTCTTTTCGCATGGAACCTTAATAATTTAAATGGCCAGGCACACAGTATTTCTGAACGATGTAAGTTTAATCGCCATATAAGCACGTACATATATTAGGCCCCCTTTATACACTTCGCATTGCGCAGTCTGGCCAATTATTTTGTGTGGCATCGAGGAACGTTTCATTTCTCAAATTTTACAGCGCATGTGTCTGTAGTTCACGTGTTTCGTCTCTCCTAGCGCTGTTTTACTCGATTCTTGCAGAAGATGGTTTTCAGAAACAAAAAATATTATATGGGCACATAACTAAGCTAGGGTACAACATAAGGCCCAGGCTCAAGAAGGGTGTTCTTGTTATCCAAATTTTGGCGAAAGTTTATTACTGTCTAGTCGGCCGACATCAGCATTTCAGCCCACGATCTCGAGGATTGTACGCCCGTTGAAACACATACTCTTGGTTATGCTGAGTATGTAGAGCGCACCATCGACGTGGAATTCGAGAACATATTGTCACGTAGTGGTGACGAGGTCGACGACACAATTGAAGGGTCGATGATTGCACTAACGAAACTGTTTATTTGGGCTGACTTGCGCCCGCAAAAGAACTAAGCAACTCGGCGGCGGCGATAGAAACAAACGTGCTCGTCGATCGTCGAACAAATAATGCCCGTCGCACTCGTCAACGCTCAATTTAAAGGCTGCACAGAACAATCTAGATAACGTCGCAAACAGCTACCAGCACGGGCTGAAACACTGTGGAAAGACACCCGAGTGGCCGGAACCTTCGAGACAGATCTCGGTGCATCTTTCGCTACAACAAAACTGATAAAGGTGTGACTCGCGACATCGAGCATTAACAAACAAAGATTACGGAACTGATACGCGGTCCAGAATCAGAGTGATAAGCCTGTATGCCGGCGGCTGTTAAAAAAACAACAAATACAGTTTTGAAGGTTTCGCGGCATTACTCCTCCCTTAAAAAAAACATCGCCTCGATGTTCCAGAACAGAGAAACTTAAACATAAACACTGCAAACTTTAAACACCACAGATTCTTTAACGCGCGTAATATGGCTTCAGTCGCGCAACATGTACAATTTCCTGGCGTGCGCGTCGCCGTTGTGATGCTGACGTTCCGTCGGGAATGACTTCATAGTCCAGTGGTCCGACGCGGCGAAGGATTTTGTATGGTCCAAAGTATCGACGCAACAACTTTTCACTTAATCCGCGACGGCGAATTGGTGTCCAAACCCACACTCGGTCTCCTGGATTGTACTCTGCGTGGCGTGGTCGTAAATTGTATCGTCGGCTGTCGGTGCGCTGTTGGTCTTTAATACGCAGCCGTGCGAGTCGTCGAGCTTCCTCTGCACGCTGCAGGTAGGCGGCGACGTCAAGGTTGTCCTCGTTGGTTACGTGCGGCAGCATTGCGTCGAGCGTCGTCGTGGGCTCCCTGCCGTACACAAGCTTAAACGGGGTCGCTCTAGTCGTCTCCTGGACTGCCGTGTTATACGCGAAGATCACGTACGGCAAGATGGCGTCCCAGGTCTTGTGCTCAGCGTCGACGTACATAGCGATCGTGTCCGCGATCGTTTTGTTCAGGCGCTCCGTAAGGCCATTGGTCTGGGGATGGTACGCAGTTGTTCGTCGATGGCTTGTGTGACTGTATTCCAGGATGGCTTGCGTCAACTCTGCCGTAAACGCCGTTCCCCTGTCCGTGATGAGCACTTCTGGGGCGCCGTGTCGCAAGAGAATTTGTTCGACAAAAAATTTGGCGACTTCTGCCGCGGTACCATTTGGTAGTGCTCTTGCTTCGGCGTAACGGGTAAGGTAGTCAGTGGCCACGATGATCCACTTGTTACCCATAGACGAAGATGGAAAGGGGCCGAGGAGATCCATCCCAATTTGTTGAAAGGGCAGGATTGGGGGCGGAATCGGGTTTAGTAGTCCCGCTGGTCTGATCGGCGGCGTCTTGCGTAGTTGGCACTCACGACACGTCTTCACGTAGTGGGAAACTTCGGCAGGCAGTCGCGGCAAGTAATACTTCTCCTGGATTCGACGCAGCGTGCGCGCAAATCCGAGGTGGCCTGCTGTGGGCTCATCGTGCAACGCCTGAAGAATTTCCTGCCGAAGGGTTTTAGGCACTACGAGAAGCTGCGCGGTCTTGTTGGGTGCAAAGTTCTTCTTCACGAGGAGGCCATTGCTTAACGTGAAGCATGATATATGTCGCCTGAACAAACCAGGAGGGGAAGCGGTCTTTCCCTCCAAGTAATCGGCTAGCCCTTTCAGCTCAGGGTCTGATCGCTGTTGTTCTGCGAAACTGCTGGCGCTTACCGGTCCCAAAAAGGCGTCATCGTCATCGTCCTTCGGGGGAGAATCGACGGGAGCACGGGATAAGCAGTCTGCGTCGGAATGCTTCCTGCCCAACTTATAGACTACAGTCATGTCAAATTCTTGAAGTCGTAGGCTCCATCTGGCAAGGCGGCCGGAGGGATCTTTCAAATTAGCCAGCCAGCAGAGCGCGTGATGGTCGCTTACCACCTTTAATGGTCGGCCGTATAGGCATGGACGAAACTTAGAAGAAGCCCAGATGATCGCAAGGCACTCCTTCTCGGTCGTCGAGTAATTGACTTCGGCTTTTGTGAGACACCTGCTAGCGTAGGCGATTACTTTTTCCTGTCCGGCAGTCTTCTGGACGAGAATGGCTCCTAGGTCTACACTGCTCGCGTCGGTGTGAATTTCGTTCTCGGCGTTTTCATCAAAGTGGCCAAGTACAGGAGGGCATTGCAGGCGGCGCTTAAGTTCGTCGAAGGCTTCTCCTTGCGGCGCTTCCCATTTAAAAGGTACGTCAGCCTTTGTAAGCTGCGTCAACGGTTCGGCGATCCGCGAAAAGTTTCTGACAAATCGTCGATAATAAGCGCACAGCCCAAGGAATCGGCGCACAGCTTTCTTGTAGGCAGGCGGTGGGAATTGTGCGATTGCAGCTGTTTTCTCCGGGTCTGGGCGAATACCGTCCTTGCTAACGATGTGACCTAGGAATCGGAGTTCTTCGTAGGCGAAGTGACACTTCTCTGCTTTTAGCGTTAGCCCCGATGACTTGATGGCTTCCAGCACTGTCTGTAGTCGTTTTAGGTGGTCTTCAAAGTTTGACGAGAAGACAACAACGTCGTCCAAATATACCAAACAAATTTGCCACTTCAAGCCTGCCAGGACTGTGTCCATTACTCGTTGAAACGTGGCTGGTGCGGAGCAGAGGCCAAATGGCATCACCTTAAATTCATAAAGGCCGGCCGGTGTGATGAATGCGGTCTTCTCGCGATCTCTTTCGTCGACCTCAATTTGCCAATATCCGCTCTTCAGGTCCATCGATGAGAAGTACCTTGCATTGCAGAGCCGGTCGAGAGTGTCGTCGATGCGGGGAAGCGGGTAGACATCCTTCTTCGTTATGCTATTCAAGCGGCGGTAATCAACGCAGAAGCGAAGTGTGCTGTCTTTCTTCTTTACCAAAACGACTGGTGCCGCCCAGGGGCTGTTCGATGGCTGGATTACGTCATCACGCAGCATTTCCTCAACTTGATCGCGAATGGCCTGGCGTTCTCGCGGCGATACACGATAAGGGCTCTGGCGCAGAGGTCGGGCGTGTTCGTCCGTTATTATGCGATGCTTGGCCAGCGGTGTTTGTCGTACCTTCGATGACGATGAGAAGCACTCCCCGTAGCTTCGAAGCAGACTGAGAATCTGGTCTTTCCTGTTGTGGGTCAATGCCGGGTTGATATCAAATGTGGGCTGACGGAATAGGTCCGGTGCGTCTTCCAGCGTTTGGTCGTGGAGGGTGAATACATCTTTGAGGTCCGCTAATTCGTCGAGAAAGGCGATCGTCGTGCCCTTGTTGAGATGCCGATATTCTTCGGTGAAGTTTGTTACCAGAACCTGAGCTTGACCTCTCCGGAATTTCGTGATGCCTCTTGCGATGCCGACGCCTCGTTCTAAGAGCAATTGGATATTTCCTTCGACGATGCCTTCAGCGGTTTCGATGTTGGCGCTACCTACGCAGACTGCGATACTTGATCGGGGCGGGACGTTCAATTCTTCGTCGAGGACGTTTAGAGGGATGTGTTGCATCGACGTCGTCGTAGCAGGATTGGCTTTGTCTGCAGAGAGCTTGATGAGCTTGGATCGCAGGTCGATGATAGCCCTATGTTCATTTAGGAAGTCCATGCCTAAATTCACGTCGCAGGAGCACTGCTGCAAGACCACAAAGCTGGTGGGGTAAGTATGCCCATTTACAGTTATTCTTGCAGTGCATCGTCCCGATGGAGTAATCAGGTTGCCACCTGCTGTGCGAATCAGCGGGCCATCCCAAACGGTGGTAACTTTTCTTAGCTGAGAGGCTAACGGTCCACTAATGACTGAATAGTCAGCTGCGGTGTCTACTAGGGCAGTGACTCTGCGACCGTCGATATCAACTTCAAGGTCACTTGTTCGCGTCCTCGCATTGCACGTGGGCCTTAGTGTCCGATCTCGGCTCCGTCGTTTCTTCAGGTCATGGCCGTGGCATACCGTTGTTACTTCGCAGGGCGGCGGTGTCTGCTTGCACTCTGGTCGTGTTGTCGTCGATGTCGTCGTGTGGAGCGGCGATGAAATGGTTGCGTCGTCGTTAGTGGTCGTCGGCGGCGGAGGATCTTCGTCCTTTCGCAGTTGAGCAACCTCACCTCCAAAGGTTGCTGCTTTTAGTTTCCCCTACGGGGGCTTGGGGACCTTCCGCGCACACTATCATCATAGTTACGTCCTGGCGACGCAAAGGGGGCCCTGTACGGCGATGGAGACCTGAATCGACGGCTTGGTGGCGCAATCTCACCGCTACGCAGATAGTTGCCGATTTCTTGCGGTCGTTCACCTGGGCGTGGTCGTGGAGCGTCGACTGCAAATCCGCGGAGACCGATTCGTCGGTACGGGCAGTGCCGCAGAATGTGGCCGGCCTCACCGCAGTGGAAGCATAATGGCCGGTTGTTCGCTGTCCTCCATGCGTCGCACTTCCTGGGGCTTGTTGGTCGTTGGTAGGCTTGGCGGGTGGGAGCCAAGGGGCGGTTTTCAGGAACAGGCCGGTAGCGGCGAGGGCTCGGAAAGTCATCACGTCGGGGCGGAGGGCGACGTAATGCACCAGCGTAGTTCATCGCTGTTGCCTCTTGTGCTGGAAAAGTCGCAGCCGTCGCTTCAGGAACGCCCAGCGCCTGCTGGACTTCTTCACGGATGACGTCCGCGAGCGTCGCCACCTGGGGTTGTTGCGATGATGGCTGCATTCGGTGGAGCTCCTCTCGCACGATCTCCCGGATGAGGTCACGAAGGTTCTCTCCACTTGTAGATGCGCTGGGGTAGTGGCTTGAGTAGTCTGGCTGAAGTGGCCGCTCGTAGTGGCGCATCCGGGTGTACAACGTCTTCTCGATGGCAGACGCTTCCATTTCAAATTCCGCCACTGTTTTTGGCGGATTTCGGACAAGATTTCCAAAAAGCGATTCGTTGACGCCTCGCATTAAAAGTTTGACTCTCTCACCTTCAGTCATGTTAGGGTCGGCGCGGCGAAAGAGGCGCTTCATCTCCTCAACGTACGCCAGGACAGACTCGTTAGGAAGTTGCAGTCTTGACTGAAGGAGGGCCTGGGCTCTTTCCTTTCGGACGATGCTTGAAAAGGCAGTCAGAAACGCTTCCTTGAAAGTCTCCCAATCCTTCATAGTTGCCTCATGATTTTCGAACCAAACTCGGGCATGTCCTTGAAGAACAAAGTAGACTTGCCTAAGTTTCGCGGCGTCATTCCAGCCGTTGAATTCTGCCACACGGTCGAAAAGGTCCATCCAATCTCCCGCATCTTTATCTGGTAGTCCATGGAAGCAGGGGGGCTCCCGGGGTTGGACGAAAATAACCGGTGCTGTAGGCTGGGCCATTGTCAGCGTCGATGCCTTCCGAGATCGACTGGGGTCAAACAGTAAACCGTGTTCGGGTTGTAGGCCTTGAAGTCGGCGGCTGGCTCTGTGACCTGTAGGCTGGTCTTCCAGGGCGACAGGAACACGGCTTGGGTCTTCGCTTGAAGGATCAAAGGCAGCACCTCCACCAGATGTCACGTAGTGGTGACGAGGTCGACGACACAATTGAAGGGTCGATGATTGCACTAAAGAAACCGTTTATTTGGGCTGACTTGCGCCCGCAAAAGAACTAAGCAACTCGGCGGCGGCGATAGAAACAAACGTGCTCGTCGATCGTCGAACAAAGAATGCCCGTCACACTCGTCAACGCTCAATTTAAAGGCTGCACAGAACAATCTAGATAACGTCGCAAACAGCTACCAGCACGGGCTGGAACATTGTGGAAAGACACCCGAGTGGCCGGAACCTTCGAGACAGATCTCGGTGGATCTTTCGCTACAACAAAACTGATAAAGGTGCGACTCGCGACATCTAGCATTAACAAACAAAGATTACGGAACTGATACGCGGTCCAGAGTCAGAGTGATAAGCCTGTATGCCGGCGGCTGTTAAAAAAACAACAAATACAGTTTTGAAGGTTTCGCGGCAATATTTGGAACGCTTCGAAGCAGTTCGGGTGTTCGGAGCAATATATAATCGGTGCTTTTTCACTCGGTGCAGCGTCTATGCGGCTGAGAATCCGAGCACGCTTGCAATATGGCAGCACTTTTTATCCCGTTGAAAAGTTGAAACTCTTCGCTTAAGAAAACACTTTGTGGGGTTAGTATTATTCTTTGCTCGCCTTTTAAAAACGCACTTTAACCTACCTGTTTAGCAAGTGATCAGCAAGAGACTTAGAGAGTCGGAAGAGCATCCGGCCTGCAGTCTCTCTCAATTAGTAGTGAGAATTCTGATTCTCAAATAATTCTTAAAACAAAAACATCCAACCATTGTTGGATGTTTTTGGCAACGTGTGGCAGATCTGTGGCAACCGGTACTGGGCATGGCCTTACTGATTTGATCCGATTGAGAAAGGAGTGAGACAAGGCTGCATACTGTCGCCCTGCTATTTAGCCTATATGCTGAGTGCATCATGAGGACGGCCGGTCTGGACGAGTGTTCAGATGGCGTGAAGATTGCTGGCAAGCGTATCAACAACCTTAGATATGCGGATGATACCACTTTAATGGCAGAAAGCGAAGTGGAACTTAAGAGATGTCTGATGCGCGTACAAGAAGAGAGTGAGAAGTTTGGGCTTAAACTAAACATTAAAAAAACAAATATCATGGCGTCATGCCCTATCAAGTCCTGGAGCATCAAGGGACAAGAAGTGGAAGCTGTGACAGATTTTCTCTTCTTGGGCTCCAAGATTACCTCGGAAGGAGACTGCAGCCATGAAATTAGGAGACGCCTGCTCCTCGGAAAGAGGGCCATGGCTAGCCTTGACCGCCTAGTAAAGAGCAGAGACATTAGTCTGCCAACCAAGATCCGTATAACTCGTGCCATGGTCTTTCGAGTTGTGATGTATGGATGCGAGAGTTGGACTGTGAAGAATGCTGACCGCCGAAGAATTGACGCGTTTGAATTGTGGTGCTGGCGGAGACTCTTGACAGTTCCTTGGACGGCCAGAAGATCAAATCAGTCGATATTGTCCACCATAAACCCTGACTGCTCATTAGAGGGTCAAATTCTTAAGTTAAAGCTCAGCTGCTTTGGTCATCTGATGAGAAGAGAGGAGTCGCTGGAGAAAGATTTGATGTTGGGAAAGCTTGAGGGTCACCGGAGAAGGGGTAGGCAGCGAACGTGATGGTTAGATGGTATCCTCCAGGCGCTGCAGACGAAGTTATGTGATGTTAGGAAGATAGTGAGAGACCGGAAAGCGTGGCGTGATATGGTCCATAGGGTCACGAAGAGTCTTACACGACTGAACGACTGAACTGAACTGAACCCGTTTATCCGGCCTGAAAAAAATTCTTTAAGCAATAATGAAAATTTTCTTTTAGTCCCCAGGAATTCACTTGCCTGAATATTGCCGTTTAAGAATACAATTTGTGCATGTGCAAACTGTTATAGGTAAATAATGTCACACCGATTACATATATCAGCAGATACGAAAGCTCAGATTTGATTATGGTGCTTATTTACATAAATGAGCTTTTTTAAATGTGAAACGAAAGCGAAAGAACATATAGAGTATAGACAAAAATTTGTAATGGATTTTCATTCATTATATATACGTAAGAAACTATTATATATGAATCAACGTGTGGTTTTCAGCCTTTGAACTGTAAGCAAGTGATTGAATTTTGTTTCCTCATCTGTTTTGAATTGGGCCTGAGGAGCCAAGAAATTTCTGTGATGCTAACGTTAAGGCTAGATGATGTGAATAAATAACAAAACTACGATAAAAGCATGGCTTCTTTACTTGTTCCGAAACCTATCGTTGACGCAGACTGGCTAGCAATGGGATAAAAGAAAATGAAGAAAAACGATTATATCATACCATATTTGTATCCCTCACGCGAAGTGGAAACTGGAACAAGTGCAAATAAAATTAGAATTCAAATTATTATGCAATTAGGAAGAAACAGCATGGGGTATTGAGTTTACCCCAACATCTTGCGCATCATATCAAAGGACTGCACATGGACCTAAATATTATCGGTCTGTATAGTTTAAGAAAGATGGTAATTGTTTTCAAAAAGGGACTTGCGGGCGAAGCACTGACGCAAAGATGTGAATGTGGTGTATAGCACTGCTTAGATCATATCTCCTTACCTAACACTTTTAATTACAGGAATTCGCTTTCTTCATTGAAGGTAATGATTCTAGTACAGTCATTAAAGGTACGATTCGGTACTTTCCCATATGGCTTATCTATTCCCCGGGATTCAATTCTTAAATGCATTAAGCCAACTGCATTTGCCTTGTGTCCTAGCGTGCCTAGAGGCTCGCTCTAGAAAAGAGGGAACGAAAGGGGGAACCCTACCCACAGGAATGAGATTTTGAATCGCCAGCTAGATTCCAAGAAACCTAGAAGGGGTAGTTTACAACACTGCTGGTACCACAAGGGCTTAATTTGTTATTCTAGAGTAAGCATAAGAAGGGCGTAATGCAAACTAAGAACCAAAGATGACTATGGTTGCTTAAAAAAGCTATCGTTAAGAGACGAATTGTATTTTCTAAACGTTTTTCATTGGTGATATATTGCTCACCAATTACTCAAGGCCGTAGTCAACTTAAAAGAAAATACCGTAACTCAACCCATTGATAAATACTATGCCTCAAAATGAACGCTAGATGGAGCAATACGTATTCTTTTGCGCGCTGTCGTGAGGAACTAGAGTAGAATTTCAGTTACAATGGATTAAGTGGGGTGGGAAATGGGCTACGTAGGATATGGCTCACATAATTTCATGTTAGCTTCATTTACATTTCAACAGCAGACATCTAATATACATTTCTGCCCTGGGCGTTATAGCTAACTTAAAGTGTATTACACACATGGTTTTTGTAGGTTGTGCACTGAAAGTTAGATCAGTACCATTAAAGATACGCTTGCCTCGCATGGTAGCAACACATTTATTCAATAGGTACAAACTACCTAAATAATGCCATTACACTCGCGTTCAAGACAAATCTTTATTAAGGAAGAAAATTAACGCTAAAATATTATTGCTTCAACACTTTCATTGTTCTTTACCAGCAACCGGCAGTTAACAAAATAGATGCTTTTACTTCTTTCTTTCGAGAAATCCCTCCACCGATGTAGAAATGAGGCGTCTGACAAAAAGAGCTGATTTTCTACCTTCGAGTGCGATAACGCCGGGTTAGGCCTTATGTCAAGGAAGAATGAGCACCAGTAAGATACCGTCTGGGCAGTGTTCTGCACTAAGGTAATATAGGACAGAAAAGCGGATAAGGCAGCTGCTCAACTGTGAGGCCAACTGAACCTTCGCAGTGGCTTTCATTATGAAGGAAGCTCTTTGCCAGTGGCTCTGCCAATATGCCCAAGGCGGTCACTGAGGAACAAGGAAGTTCCTAGCTGTGTAAGTAATGTCCACCTTGATCAGCGCCCCCTGTTTGCGCTGCTCAAACAAGTAGGCTCCTGTTAGCTTACAGTACACAGGAACAAGCAAACAAAGAAGCCTTCACGCTTGTACTTTATCAACGCTTGTGACCCCCATGGTCGGCGACCACTGTTGACCCTATCTTTGTTCTTTGTTCACGTCGGACTAGTATTATGTAGAGAGTGACTCAGTTCAGTTCAATCGTTCAGTCGTGTCCGACTCTTCGTGACCCTATGGACCATGTCGCGCCACGCTTTCCGGTCTCTCACTATCTTCCTAACATCACATAACTTCATCTGCAGTGCCTCGAGGATGCCATCTAACCACCCCGTTCGCTGCCTACCCCTTTTCCGCCGACCCTCAACCTTTCCCAACATCAAATCTTTCTCCAGCGACTCCTCTCTTCTCATCAGATGACCAAAGTAGCTGAGCTTTAACTTTAGAATATGACCCTCCAATGAGCATTCAGTGACTACCGACGAGAAATACGCGATAGGCATAGTATGTGAGAGGCACTGTCTCAAATACGCGAGAAGATTATATTGAACATAGAAAACGTTCTTGCGCTTTATACACTGTGACCAATTCATTTGAGTGAGGAGTAAATTAATACCGCTTTATTAGTTAGTAACATCGATCACCTTAAAAATCTTATTATTTTGGCTTTAACGTGGTGAAGGCAGAGCGCTAGGCTCAACAAGGATAACATTGTCACGTGGTGGTGACAAGGTCTTAGCACAAAACAAAAGACAGGCGTAATCGCACTGAAAGTAACTCTTTATTGGGCTGACTTGTGCCCGCGAAAAAAAAAATTGAAACAACTCGCCGGCAACGTTATCAACAAACATGCTCTCTGGTCGTCTATCTGAGAATGCCCGTCGCACGCGCCAACGCTCAATTTGAAGGCGGGAAAGAAATACCTGCATAAAGCCGTAGGCCTCACCAGCATAACCTTGAACATTGCAGAAACACACGGGAGTGGCTGGAATCTTCTATATACATCTCTATGCACCTTGCGCGACTAAGAAAATAATAAAGAAGCATCTCCAGATAACGAGCATGAACAAATATTACGGAATCAGAATAAATTCGTGCGCTAGAATCACAGCAATATGGTCGCATGGTGGCGGCTGTCTAAAAACAAGTAAAGTTTTGAATTCTTCGCAGCACTACTCACCTATTAAAAGCCATCGCCCCGATGCTTATAAATTAAACACAGAAATGGAAACAAAATATTTTATTATAAAATTACCAGCGTTTAGTGAATAAGTCTTCAGGCCCACCACATGAACGATTTCGGTGCTCGCCCGGCGGCGCTGGGATGTCCCTGTGCCATCGAGGATGACTTCGTAGTCAAGTAGCCATATGCTTCAAAGGACTTTGCATGGCGCAAGGTATCGGCGTAGTAACTTTTCACTTAGTCCACGACGGCGAATCGGCGTCCGTACCTGCACTCGGTCTCCTGGCTTGTACTCTGCGTGGCGTCGTCGTAAGTGATATCACCGGGTGTCGGTGCGCTGTTGGTCTATATACACCGCCGTGCGAGTCGCTTGCACACTGCAGGTAGGCGACGATGTCGAAGTTGTCTTCTCCAGTCACGTTCGGCAGTATCGCGTTTAGCGTTGTCGCGAGCTCCCTTCCGTACACAAGCCTGAAAGGGGTCGCTCTTGTTGTCTCCTGGATGGCCGTGTTATGCGCGAAGATCACGTACGGTGAGATGGCATCGCTGGTCTTGTGTTCGTTGTCGACGTATATGGCGAGCATGAGCGCTATAATTTTATCCGGACGTTCTGTGAGTCCGTTCGTTAGCGGATGGTTGGCGGTCGTCCTCCGGTGAGTTGTCTGGCTGTACTTCAAGATGGCTTGAGGGAGCTCCGCAGTAAATGCTGTTCCCCGAACCAATCTTGGGTTATGGGGAAGGTACCTTTGACTTGAAAGGGAGAAAAAGACGATGGAAGAATAGCTAAAAGCTAGTGAAAAGACTGATAGAAAACAGGTGAAACGTACGCCTAGTGCGGAAAGCGTAAAGGCTGAGTACACAGTCCGAAAGGGGTCCGGGAGGGAGTAGGGGCACAGTACAGTGATAAAGCACCTATTAACACCCTGAAAGCGACCTGCATAAACATTCATAAATATAGATATCAATATTTAGGATAGATGCATGACTAAAGAACAACAGTCAAATTAGTTAATCGTGTTCATTTATTTCCTGTAAATCGAGAGCACTTCGATATGCTGCGCTCTTTGGAACGCTGTTATCGTTTCGAAACTGCGTGCTCAAAATAGGTTTCAAAAGCATTGAAACATCTGATACTAATGATAAACATCTGATAAGGAACGATATTGTCTTACTTAATGCTTAAATCGTAGAGGTATGTAAAATTGCATGATCATTTTGAATTTTCTGTAGAGCTGCAGTCTATTCAAACCATTCCATTCACTCGAGTCAAGCACGTGTTCATCGAAAAAAATCGCAAGTGTGCAGATTCAAAGAGAACTCCATTCAAGAAAGGCCTTCAGCGTGCCATGTTCCCGCCTAATCTTTTTTAGGAATTAAACTTAATGCACAAACCCTAGCTACACGGTAACGACGGTTAGCGATAAAATAGCTCCCAGCGTGAAATGGGCAGGGAAATTTGCGTTCCCCTCCCAATGCTGATTTGAGAGTAGCGGGTTTGGTTTCCATCGTAATTGCCGAATTTCATGGACGTCAAATCCAGACGCGAAATATTTTACTTTGATCGCATAGCTTGCCCTATAATGCAATACAAGAAATATTTGGTATTATAATGCAATACATGTTCTTTCCTCGTGAGTATTGCAGGTGCACATTTAGGAACATCTTGCAGTCATTGCTTCACAAATAAGTTGCAGGTATCCACATTGTCGGTATAAGGTCACCGTAGAGGATTTAGCCAGCTCCAGTTTATTCTAGGTCTGGTTTGTTAATTCCTGGAATTCTTGAGATGGATGTTTTTTATGTAGTGCTTACAATGGTGACACTAGATTAGAGGATAGTTTACCTGAACGCTCCAAACTATATTTTCCCCAAAACAGATCACATGAATAAAAGTTACAGGTTGTTGGCTGAACAAATTTTTTGCCCGTTCAATTTCCCCTTTAAGTATAAACGAAGACAATTGCGTGCTTCACAGTTTATAGTCCATGTTCCAACCACCATTGTTCCATCAGCCCTGCTCGTGGTCTATTTTCTATGTGTTTTCAGTATATGCATTTATTTTCATTGCATATTTGTATTATGTCTATTATTTCTTCGTGTTCAGGCAGTATCTTTTTGCCCCTGACATTTCTATATTACGTACGGCATACTATGTTTGTAATCCCCTTACCCACTGATGATGTAGGTATATGGATAAATAAATGAAAATGAGCGGTCTACTTTCTTGAATCTCTCTCCCAGTCACAATCCTTGTTGCTTCATGAATACGAAAGTTTTTGTTGTTTTGCCTCATCGCTATCTTGTTAACAGTGCCTTCTTTCTACAAATATTCGTTACAATCTGGCGCCATGATCTAATTAAGCCGTTTTTGTAATATGAAAAGACATCCTCTAACTCCAACAGCAACTTTACCATCAAATGGGGAGATTGATGTTAAAACCTTCTCAAAGCATATCCTGTACCCGAATTTAATCACCATACGACGCGCCTTCACTTCTAACTTTTCCCAGAAGTAAGCAATGTATTTCAGCCAAACAATACAGCAGACAGCTTAGTACTGATATCCCATGAAAACAGGCATAATTCAGAATAGTCTCCGACGTGTTTATACCTGCACTGTACTGGCATTCAAACGCGCCATCCCATGTGAAAAAAGTAACAAATGACCAACAAATACACTTATGGTTAGTAGATTACCGTCCTACATTAATGAGTCGTGAGCCAGACAACTTGCTCAAGTGCTCGTGCCCAGCAACTTGGGTTCCTTTTTCCATCTATTTTATTCACTCAGAGAACTACCCTAATTTATCACCAACCCTTAACAGTATCGGTAATGGATTTCTATGCCTTGTTCACAATATCTCACAACCACCCCTAGATGCAACAAACACCTCATCAATCTTCACTAAGAAATACAGACATCAAAATACTAGGCTTCGAAGAGAGTCCCGAACATTCAGGTCAGTCCCCCAGCCTCCTACTTATGGATACAGTCCTTCAAATTTATATCACTCTATTCATTGCAGCCCCGCTTCACATTCATTGCCCGTAACTCCATGACTTCCCGCCGATAGAAGCGATTTGCATTCAAGGAGTCGTCTCTTATCAACCCTAAGATTCTAATTACGCACATACACCTGCTATCATGGAACTTGTGACCGCTCTGTCTTTTATATAAGTAAAAACTTGTGGAGCCCCTTAAGCATCACCCCTGTCGATTTGCTGTCGTTGCGTGCAGTATTTACAAAAAGCGCCTTGAAGATAAACAAATCGGAGTAGAATGTAATATAAGCTGGACTAGTCCTACTTATTCGAATTTTTTCATCACAACTTTATAGATGCTTTATATATACGTGCCCAGCTGGCAGTTTACTGCTAGTACGTTTCACATAATCTGTTACGAAACGTATGATCATTGCCCTGCAATCCGCTTTCAAAGCTGTCACTCTGACTTGGAGCTTTCTCGTCCACTAACAAAAAAGCTGAGCCGAAATGTCTGTACCTCAGCGCACCAGATATAAAGGAAGGCTTCGTTTGTCGAAGGCTACTTCTCAATGCGATTTAGTTGCTCCTAAGAAAGTGGAGTTGATGACTTGGCATGATTAGCAAAGTTAGCATGAAATTAATATGTCGTAAGCATAAATACCGATTTCTAAGTACTGCAACGATTAAAATCACATCACAAAAACAGGAAAATGAAACATATTACAGCAATAACGGTAATTGTATAAGAGGAGCTTAGAGCAAGAAAGCAAGGCGAGCACACACGACGCCACGCCATTTCAGCCACTTGAAGGACCACCAGGACATGCCGCCAACCAACGCAACCAAAAAACTTAGTCGACATTGAACACTACAATCATAAACAATAAAGAGGGTGTGGGGCGGGGGAGGGGCAATAGGAAACGTGCTCCAAAGAACATTCTATCAAAACTGAGTTTTCATAGACAGGAAATATTGTTTATTACTGCAAGAAATTTTTAAGGGTAAGGAAAGGGTCAAGATATGAAGTTTTGGCATGTAATCCGTATAGATGCACCTACGGTTAACATTTTATTGCATCTATGTGCTGCTATTAGCGTACGCAGTAGTTCGTCGCTGCCGATGTAAAGTAGCGACTTAAAGCAATTGCCGCCCAAAGAGCAGAACCACTACTTCTGACATAAGCTTTTCACTTACACCCTAGCCCCGACATAGGCAGTTCAGTCCTGCTTTTGAAGAATTGGAGACCCGCCACGCCGACCTGTAGCAACCCCTTTGCTTTAGAGGGATGACAGCTTTTCCAAATACACATATATGTGTTTCTTCTAAAGTTCTTTTTTCCTACACTCATTACATTGGCATTACATTGATTGGCGAAAATCTGGGGAATGCGTCTTAAAACTGAAAAAAAAATTAAACCTTATCTCGTCCAAAAGCTCCATGATTTTTTACTTACATGTTAGGTTGGTCACATTTGCAGGAACAAACTAATTATAAGTACTTGGGTGTCACAATTAAAAATATATTATCTGCAATAAATTACATCTTGATAATATCTGTTCTTCGGTCTTGAAAAAATATATTTTTTGCGACACACGCTTAAAAGGTGCTTGACCTAAGGTAAAACTGCTTGCCTATTATTCCTTAAATAGACCTAAACTTGATAAGGCATGCGTTGTTCGAGACGCGTTTACTACGCAAAATAGTAAATGTCTCGAAAGGGTACAGAGAAAAACTGTACCATTTATCTATTCTAAATACTCTCGATACGACTCTCCTTCACAAATTATGCGTGATAATAGCATTGAACTTCATGAACATAGAATGAAAGATTTAAGACTGCGGTTACTTTCTATGCTTTGTAATGGACGTTTTGCATTTGTCTCTTCATTTCATTTGTGTCATTTGACATCTAGGCTTCCTCGACACCATCATGCGAATTCACTAACACCTTATTTTGCACGGACGGATGCATTCAAGGTTTTGTTTTTGCCCCGAACTATAGCATATTAGAATGACTCGCTGCTGCCTGTTTCCATTGATTGATGCATTATTTATTTATATACTTGGTGCATTTTACCACCCTGCTTGACCCTGAGAAAGGTCTGCAGTATGGAATAGATACAATAAATAAATAAAAATGTTCAAAAGCTTCAACACACATGCATAGTTATTGCATGCATATAGCTTAAAAACAGGTATCGTGTTTTCTTAACGTTCGCAAATACCCAAAGGATTTAACGTATGCCAGGAGTGAACTTTAGGCATCGGAATATCAGACTGCATATAGGCTCCACTGAGGATAGTGCCCCATTCAGCAACTCCCTAAGACTCACTGACGCTTGAAAATATTTAAAAAAAAAGTGAGGAGGAATTTACGGTTGTGTATTTATGCCGTAAAAGTATCAGTAGCCTTTGCCGCGCAGAATCACATCAGTTCAGCATGAGTGGGAGGTATTCGCGTTACACATCTGATTGAATGGGTGAAAAAATGTGCTTTCGATGGAACTCTTTATGATTGAACCTATAGTGAAAGGAATTTAGAGCATGGCATCTGACAGCAATACCAGAAGGCTTCATACGCCAGTGCAACTTTCCCTTGTAAACCCATCTACGTATTTGAAAATAATTGATTTCTTTGCAGCATACACCGAGTGACCGCGCATGCTCCTCTGATTTAAGAATTTCTCCCCGCATCGCATAGCAGCAAACTCAGCAGCTTCTAGTTTACATAAGAGTGCACAAAAACGTGTAGTCTCACGATCTATTTAAGGAAAACGTTCACACTCAGAAAATACCGAGCTCTGCCTGCAAACACAGTGCGAGCTAATTAAAAAAAAATGTTTTAAGATCACCTTCTTATAGATTCACTGCTTTCGAATAAGCATGCGTTAACTAGATGTACTCACGTCGCAGCGTGAGTGGTCAATATATGATTACGGGCTCCATTGACCTAGAAGTTCACATTACAGGCGCATTTCTGTGCGGGGTATTAGATCTGAAAGCGCATTTGCTGCGGGATTCATCTAAGTTTCAAATATGCTCACAAACACGTCACAAGAGCTAAAGCGGTAAAAGCGCTTGCAGGTCGCTTCTCATGGTTAAAATGTCTGATGACTGGGCAGTACAGGAGAAAAAAATGTAGGTAAGTACAGTAGTGGCATTATATCGCGCTTCACCTGGCAGGGCGCATCTGATGTTCTCGAACGCACAAGAAAAGACGTCTTCAATGCAATGCACAAAACAGGCATTACGTTTAGCAATAATGGCGGATTGCACTGCCCCAGACGCGCATATAGCTACGTGCAGTTTCAGTGGGTAGCGCCCCTTGGGTGAAAAGAGGGGCACAGCTGTCCGCTTCAGAATATTAAAGCTGTGGAATCAAGAGAAAACCGAAAGTGGGCTTCTTAGAAATAAGGTGAAGAAATTGAATGACTACAATACCGAGGTTCATTTTAAATTATCAATGCCTTCCGAGTTCGCTTTTGCCGCATATCGTCCATCTTCATTTTCTGAGGTTGATTACCTTAGATATTATACGCATGCCTGTTGTGAAAATAGATCTGTCATCTTCTAAATAACGCAGATTAGAAACATTGTGAATGCCTTAGATTTGTCCGCTTGAATATTTGCATACTGATTTAAAAGCTTATGCAAAGAATAAGCTGCATACATTGTAGTGGTTGGACGCAGCCACTTACACTGGAGAAAGTCTAGGATTACCTGCTAATAAAAGTGTTCAGCAGCATTTGCGACTTAGTGGGAGTGGGGTCCTCGTGCATACTGCGACACTCGAAAAAGAGCTTAAGAAAAGAGTAAAAAACAGCTCAGAAAAGTGAGCCGTTTAGCCTGGTAGCTATGCCTTTGGTATTGCTCATAAACGACATTTAAAATAGTTATTCCCACCTGCAGCTCGTGGAAATATATTGGCTATCGAATAAAGGCTCACAACTACACCTGTAGCAACCACATTGCAATTGAAATCTCAAGGCTAACTTTAACAGTGGCCTACAGATCGGAAAGGGTTACATTCACTTTTCATTGTGCCTGCAACCGCTGATAAATGTTCATTAAAATCATAAATATGACGTAAATGCTACCTTCAAGCCAGCTTTCGACGACAGTAAAAAGCACTACAGAAGCAAAGTCGAAGGGCTCTATGTACCACGTCTTCCTCATGAAAACCGACAACAGATATTTAATCTAATTTTGAAATAATTAAATATAAAATAAACATCCTGCTAATTAGCGCCGTTTACATTAACGCGAAAACACAACCAGAAGCGGATATTAGGCCGATACTTTTCCCCTTGTTTTTGAATTACGTAATATTATTGCTAAAATACAATCGCAAACAATGTCTATCCTGTAGGCGAGTAGTACAGAGCAAGTAGACATGTGCGACTATGAACTATGTTTGATATTTCATTTCATTTTATTGGTACATTTTTTTTCCTGACATACCAGGAGAAATGTTTTTCACGAACTTTACGCAAGTTATAATTTAAGACATTTTCTAGATCTGAGTGACAGTACAGGAAATGGACTTTTGGTGTTGGCGACACTTACAAACTTTTGCACTTGGATACTAGAAATCCTTTCAACCCTCTGAAAAGTATACTTTAATTTTGATAGCAGATACAAAAAGGATGTCTGTACCCCCCACAACTAACTACCGCTCATTTCCTCTTCGCTCCATTTCTGGTAGCAAGGACATGAAATTGCAATCTTCCCCGATGCGGTCATCTTGCTCTCGCAATTTATATTCTTTCTTCTTGCAAACAGAAAACCTGGAATTGCGTAACAGGTAACAAATTTGAAGCCTTCAGACCTCTGCTTTCTCAGTGTCTATCTCAAGGCGCACCCTGTTAGCACATTACCGTAGCCAGGTTTAGAGCCATTATACGTTAAAAGAGTAAATAAAATAATTACCGGTGTCATCAATGTATAATCAATTTTCGAGCAAGCTGGTGGTTTAAAGGCTCTTCGGTGAATAACAAAAATAGACAGCTCTAAAAGCCATTACCAGACGAAATCGCAGCCGCGAAAGTCTCCTCAACAGTTCTTGTCGCCTCTTTCAAAAATTTACTTCTTCACCACAGCCACACAAGAAGCGAAAAATGCCTGCAATGCCGCAAGGTGAAAGCATATGTTCATTGTACTTTGCGACCGGCTCCCCATTTTACCGTGCTTCTCAGAGTTTCTTTCAACTTTAAGTTTGAGGCTGGCAGTACAGCATTTTATGCGCATGCGCATTTCTTCTTGTTCGCGTTCAAAAGCACGCTGCGTAACAAACGATTTCGCAAACAATACAATAGATTCCACAAGCTGTCCAAACACTTTCAAATAATACAGCGGATAACAAACATCAATGGGCGTTGGGCAAGGCACCGCGAAAAAGGAAACAGAAAGCCACACAAACGACGCGTTGCGCACTGATGACGATGGGTTGAGTGTGGGAAAAAGTAACTGGAAACAACCTTGTAGTACTTTGTGGGAATAGGCCAATTTTTAGGCCTTTCAAAATTACTTCAAAAGTTTGCAACCGAAAGTTGCGAGTGGGGATATACACGAGAGTGGCTTATATACGAGCGGCAACTTTATCTTTCAAAATACATTTCAATTTCTCCGCGTAATCTCAAACAAGAAATCATAACAGTCTGTTTCTTTTCTTTTGACACTGATGAACGCCAGCTTTTCGTTCTAAGACAACCGCTGCTTGCGATTTTAGGTGGATAACTTTCGGACTATGTACAAAAGGGGACATAAAACCTACAGGAGATTCGACAATGTAGTCTGTTCAGGTCTCTTTTGCAGCTAGGTCAGAGTCGGAACTGTAAGAAGCACAGAATCAACAAGAACTCTGGGCAGCATTATATAAACTTCTCTGAAGACCTCGCTCTCAAGGGTTTCTTATACGTCGTCTTCTTTCCCACTCAGAATGGATTCCCGTCCTGTATAGCGTATTCTCCATTGGGCGAGTATTACGGTTCCAGTATTGGCGAGCCACTGCTGTATGGAATCACATATCTGAATATAAGTCCACTTTCCACGTTTAAGAAAATGAAAGAAGGCGTAAATTTTATTTTGGTTCTCAATTTTTTTGGCCCATTGCAAGATGGCCAGCACAATTCTCGAACTCACATTAATTTAGAACATTGCGGCAGGGCCTTCTCCGAAACAAAATGCTATTTCCAAGACTTTCATTGGCACTGCTTATTGCTTGCTTCACTTTAGAAAGTATAATTTTGTCGAAGAAAGGTTCAAAATACAATAGATGGCAGCCGAGTGTTGAATATTGACTCATAAGGTCAATAGCCTGGGGTTGCTACCTAATAAAATATTAAGGTAGTTGTAGACCCCTCAGAGATGGACTAAAAGAGGTGCTGATAAAGCAGTTCAAAAAATTTCTAGAAGCCTTATTTAAAGCACCTTCCTTGCCTAACATGGTGTTGCCGCTGACATTGTAACGTACGGTAATAAAATCTCTTGCTCACCCACAACAGTTCTGGGTAAATGTCTCTGGATTTGCTGACACACAGGTTCCTACCTTCAGAAATATAGATATGTTGTCAAAACTTTAATGTAGAAGTAATCATAAAAGAATGTAGAGGAGTGCGCTGCGTCTATTAACAACATGTCGTACCTGTTCTCTCCGTCGCTAATAGCTTTGCACGGTTATCCTCCGCGCTGTGTATAAGAAATTTTCTTGTTCGTTCTTGGTGCTCGCACATACACCTGAAACATTGCTCTCAGTCATAATACGTGAGAAAGGCGGTCAAGATTTAGAAAGGCATAAAATTCTCGCAAATATACCGATGTTTAAAAAACAAGCATCAAAATATTTTCTCGAGTATAGTTTTCTGAAGAATTGTATGGCGGTGTTCGAATAGTTTACCAGTGAAGAGCGAAATAATCAACCTCAGCCTATTGATTACTACTTTTTTGTTACCTAGCTGTTAGCTTGCCTTCAGGTCTTCCGCCTGTGCCATGAATATTTGGTCATTGTGTTAGTCGCTGAAAGCACTAAAGGACACAGTAGTAACACGCTATTTATGCTACACTGTCAAAAGAAACTGTGTGTAGCACACGCCATCAAAACAATGGATAAGTTGCACAGAAAATGGAGATTGATTACCTGAGTGCAGTCTTTTTTTGTGTGTGCCACGTTTTGGACGCGCTCGACATTTCATGGTCTGTCAAAAAGCACTACTGTTTCAATATTCTGGTTCCTGGCTACCGAAGACCGAACAGAATTGTTTAAACTCTATCAACTTTACGTATGTTTACAGTGGACGTGAAAACGATCTTCTGAATATCAGCTCTCCAATAATGTTGGAGAGCAAATGCATTTCAGAGAAAGCCCCGACGTGGTGGCGCAGTGGTTGGGGAGCCGAAAAACTGTCGTCAAGGATGCGCGATCGAATCCCGGCCTCGGCGGCCGCGTTTCGACAGCGGCAAAAAACAAGGCACCCGTGGGCACTGCTATGTCAGTGCACGGTAAACTGCAGATTGTCGAAATTGCCGGAGTCCTCCTCCACGGCGTCTCTCATAGCCTAAGTTGCTTTGGAACGTTAAGCCCCATACACCAAACCAAATGAAACTAAACATTTTAGAGAGAGTACACGAAAGAGAGAAATGTCACTAAACTAGACCCGAGGTTGTCACTGTGGCTTAGGGATGTGTGAAACAAATTTGGCGCAAATTTACAGATCGGCGCGGCCTGCAAGAAAATAAACACTGCAGATATTTTTAGAGCAACGGGCGCCACATTTCCGAGTAGATGCAAGTAGTTCGTAATGTTGTGAGTGTCCAAAATACGGTTTTCACTATGCTCGGACGAACAGCGATGGAGAGCTGGAGAAATAGCACCCAGGCAAACGATGTGCCCTCTTGTGGGGAGTAATACAGCATTAAAACATCTGTATTGTTCCAAAAAAAGAAAGCAAAGCACTACAGACGAGGCGCTCATAAAAATAATGGGTCTTTGGAGCAAAAAAAAAAACAGACCTGGAGGTTTCACAGGTTGCCTTAAAATAAACGCCCCTGCATTTTCCTTTCCCTCTCTCCCAGGAATTCATCTACTATTCCCTTCACAACGTGAAACTTTGGACAGGAATGATATACTTTAATGCGTATTGCACAAGAACCTTGACAAGTCTCTACAGCAAATGAAAACCCTCTTTACGGAAATACTCCAGAAGACTCTAATCATGTGTTCACAACCCTCATATCTAAACTAAGGAACTGAGTAGAACACAATGCAGACATACTTCTCTCTCGTCGTGGACGCTGTTTGCGCACATCATAGTTCGAACGCGAATATACTCAATGAAATGTACAGCATTCGAGGGCATGATTTTATGGTCTTTGCACGACTTGTTCAAGCAGGGCATCTTTCTAGAAATGAATTACGACCTGACTGTGAAAATCTCTCTAAGCAAATGCTCCCTTCATGCATAAAACTAAGACAGTTTTTTGACAATCTCAATCGAATCGATTTCAGATAATCTCGTGACTGAGGAATACGACCGAAGAGCCTACAATAATGCTGCAGCCTCATTTCACAATAGAAAATCAATTACCGATGCAGGAGACAACACATTCATTTCAGTCTCCTTCCCAGGGAAGACGAGACGACATCATTCAGAACTTGCCGTAGCAGTGTTCAACATTGCGATGCATAATTTTCCATCCAGGTAAGAGGCTGCTGTGGGAAAATCACAGCACTAAGGGCGCATATATTAGTATAGGGGCGTAAGACTCGAATAGATTTCAGGCGCACTGCAAGGAGCAGCTAGAACTATGTGGCATAATATCCGAGCGGGTGGGTTAACATCATTTGCTTCTTGTATATATAAGTTTTCACTTTGAAAATCGGCTAAAAGTGTACCGAATGTGACCAAATAAAGAAGTCTGATTTCAGGTGTAAGCCGCTTCAATCAGCCGGAATACGTGAATACGCGTTCTGTGAACGCGAAAGACACACACGCCATTACGCTTAACGTTAGCCCCGAATGTATGCGCCGGGAGCAATCAAAACTTTTTCCGTAAATGTTAAAAGCAAGCTTGCCCCATCTTACATGTAAGGCTAGCTCTCACTTACCTAATAGTGCGCTTAAGGTAACGAACCCATTCACTGCCGCAGGAAGGAAATCCTCCGCAGCGATGCGCAATGACGCTCAGAGACTGCGGCCTTGCTCAAAAAAGAGGTGAAAATAAGTTCTGCACCTGATCCCACTTGCGCTGTAGAAGCTGTAGTTGCCCCTGTGTCCCCGGAGGCCTTGTTTTAATGGTGGTACATCTGTTCACGACCGCTCTCGTTAAGTTCCTTTCATTTGCGCAAAGGTGCTGCTCGCGACACCTGTTACGGCATTTACTTGAGGTGGTTCGCGAAGCATTATATTCCCTTCTCTTAATGCGAAAGCGCGTCGTCGCCAAGACCTCTTTTCTCCCCACTGCCATTATGTTTTCTCTCAATCCCTGCCTCATCCAGCCCTACCTTTCCTTAAATTTTGTAGTATTTGAATAAAGGAAGTTTGTCTCCACTGAAGTGTAAAACCGATTCACTGATGCATACCTAAGCACGTGATCATGGTATGCATAGGCACCTTTTCAATGCGGGGGCTCTAAAATAGTTGCTCCCCTTTCTGCATACTCCGCCCGCAGAAAATCTGCCGTTGGCTCTGCAATCTTCTTTCTCGGTGCGGTGAGATAAAAAGCACTGGAATGCATGGCCAGTGCTTTTGCGGGTCACATCGTCAAGCCCCAGTTTCATCCATAGTTTGTATGACGGAGCGAGGTCACATGATGTCAAAAAGCAAAGAGCACCTGCCAACCCAGGTTCCTCGTTTGAGGGAGATGGTGCGATAAGAACTAATCCTAAATGGTTCTCGAACGTCCAGTAAGATAAGCTAATCCTAAGCAATGTTGTATACGTTACACAGAATAAGCAACCGGTTACAATCACAATAAATTATTTTAAATTGTATCCGATTATCGTGGCCAATTACGGTCCCATTAAAGTAACTGAAGATTAGAGAACAGTAATCTGTTACTATTGTATTACATTCATTTGAGTTTGATTACCCTAACACAAATTCCGCCTAACTGCCATCAACCAGTGTGGCTTGCTAGACATTTTCTTAACACTTGCCAATTTTCAACAGAAGTTGTCCAAACTTATTGTCACTGATTTCACAGCGCTGCCTCGTGAAGACGTCAGCCTGTACACTGAACACTCCCTCAATGCAATTTTACAAAAATAATATTCCTTTTATTTTACGAGCCACATACGGGCTATCTAGCGCCTCCGTGGAACTGATACTAAATGGAGAAACATATAGAGCAGCATATAAAACGGAATAATCAGCTAATCCCTACTGGCGATTATAACCAACCATAGCCAGGACACGAATGCACCGCCGAATGTGTCGTCTGTTCTTCAGACTCTTTGCCTACCTCCCATCGTCCTCGGTCTCGGACACGCCACCAAGGAGCTGACATCACCTAAAAAAAAAGTGATTTCGGCCGCTCCCTATTCCACCAAGGCTCTAGCCGGAACCGCTCCATGTCTTCTCACTCCTGGACTCAGAGCTGCCTCCTAAACGAGAGTCCTCTCCCACGAACCGGGTAGTCGCGGCTTCTTACTTCCTGCAATTTCAGCCTCATAATTGAGATTTCCAAGCCCTCCGTGGTGAGATAACAGCTCTTAAAGATAGTAACCACTGACTCCAACAAGATAACTCTCCCTTAAACGTCCCCCTCTTGCACCGGCTCTGCCTTCTCGTGCAACTTCTACCCATCCCTCCAACACCCTCATATCATCTCATCTCAGGAGCCGACATCCGCTCCCCCGCAGCCTCCTGTCATGGCGCTAGAGCTAAGCTACCGCCCACTTCGAACGCTACGTTACTTGTGAAGATGTCAAGGAATTTGACGCTCGCCTAGAAAAAACATTAGAGGCAAATATTGATGCAAAGTTAGAAGTAGAATTCCCTGCGTTCTTTTAGCAAATTCAGCAACAAATGCATCAGTTGTACTAATAAATTCAGTAACAAGTTCAACATCATTTTAATATCTTCAAGCAATAAATAAAAAAACGCAGCACAGACCCAGACGTTAGAGGCGAGGCTAAGGAACCCTCCCCTCCATACGGGTCAAACCATACGAACGCTTGCCTCCCGCTTCAACCTTCCCACTCATCCCAGCTTCACTCACACAACGCCATGGGGCCCCGCCATCTACTTAATGTGCGTCAATACAACTGCAGGATGAGTGCCTTCACGATTGTGGCTGTAAATTTCCAAGGTCAACTACTCACGGCCGGCTCGGTTGTTACAAATGACCCGGAGGAAGCGGAGGAAGCGGCAGTCGCCCTTGCGGTAAGCTCGACCTCAGCCCTACATATTATTAGCGACTCGAAAACCGCAATAAGGAACTACAGCAAAGGCAGAATATCCTCTCTATCACAAAAACTGCTGCTTGCTTCTGAGACGACAAACCGTCCCATTCAGCTGATCTGGACACCAGCACATTCCCGCTTCCGGGAAATGAGGCTGCCCACAATTTCGCCCGAGGACTCGTCAGCCGTGCAGTGGGACAACCCCTCATGAGGTCGGCGAGAGACCGTATGGCTTCATATCAAGAAATTACCCAATACCTTCGACAAACACGTAGCTTCTACCCTCCGGGACACAAATCGTTCTCGAAGGCGCAGGAGGTCACCTGGCAAAAATTACAGACACATTCCTTCCGAAATCCTGTCACCTACGCCCGTGCATATCCTGCATTATACACCCCATATTGTAAATTATGCCAACAGAGGGCCAACCTAGACCACATACTCTGAGCCACGAGATAGCCCTCCGCGGGATCTGCAGCTCTCCACATGCGAGCAGTGGGAGGCCGCTATGCTCAGCTCTTACCCGCAAATCCAACTCCGGGCCATCGAGCGTGCAACCCAGGTCGCCAGAGCCCAAGGCCTCCTGGCCACCTAGAGCGGTAGCCCCTGCTGCCTGACTTCTTCCTCGTCAAATAAATGTTTATCCTCCTCCTCCTCCACCATAGCAAGTCAACCGGCAACAGTACGTAAGATATTGGACACTTCCCCCTTTATAATCGCTCTTCGGGAAAGGCTAAAGCTCTTGGCTATAAACCATACTCCCCCTTGCATTTCGCTGCCCCCGACACTGCTATCCTTATTTAACGCAATCTGCCGGCCGGCCAACACACCTTAGGCAAAGTTTGCGTAGATTTCGCCTTGCTGGAACGGACTATAGACAGTGCAAAAAGAGATGAGGATGTACAGACAGCACAAGCGAGCGCTCGTTTGGGCTCTTCGTACTTCCTCGTCTTTTTTGCGCCGTCTACACTCAAAGGATTAACAGGTTGCCTAAGCGTCTGTTTTTGCTGGAACTCCTTCCTCGTAAAAGGGGTGATAAACACATTTTAATTGTAAATAATAACTCGACAAACGACATCAGACGCGACTTAAAGCCACTTTTTTCATGTCAACAAGCTGCTGCACCAGTCGGATCTTCTAATTCTAGGTTTCAATGCCCACCACCGCTCTTGGCGGTACACCAGCGGTACCTCAGCGGTAACCCAAATAGTACAAATCTCTGGCTGGGAGCACAGGAAATAGGCCTCACCCTTATTACTGACGCTCACACTCCCATTCGTGCAAGAAACAGAGTGCCTGTTGACATTTATCCTAATCAAACATCCTGTAAGAAGATTGATTTATCTGTGGCTCAACTTCGGGATACTCTTGGCAGCGACTACTATATCTTCGCGACGACCATTAGCATCTTCCCGTAGCGTTGAAATGCGTGCCCTACCATAATCATGGCATGATTAAAACAGCGCAACAGGCGTGGATGGAGGTGAAGAACAAACAGTACGGGCGCTGATTTCTCAGCGCCCGTCCTGTTTGTTCTTCACCTCCGTCCACGTCTGTAGCGCTGTTTTTCTATCATGTCACCATACCAACTCGCCCAGATGTCTCTTCTAATACATAATCACGGATTCGGATAAGTTTCGTGAGCTACGCTCTCAGAACGCCTCTGCCTGGATTGATAACCTGGAAGAGTGGGTCTCCATCCCCCAGACATACGTCTCTGCTACTACTGCGGAATCCCCTACCATGGCTGCACAACCTAATACAGACCGCCGGCTGCTCCACGTATGGCAGACCTGCGAAAGCACGCAAAACCGCTGGATGACACATCATAATGGAAGGCTTCTGCGTCAAAAAGCTCACATAGACAAGCAGATCGAGGCTCACACTGTTGTCTTTGCTACCCATCAATAGGGTAAGTTTGCAACAACATGCGGTGCCAGCTCGGGATAACCCGCTTCTGGCTACTTCTCCGACAATTTTAGACGCGAAAGATTACTAGTCAACCCAACGGGCCTGTAAAAGTCTTTAACAGATTGTAAACCTTCCGATTTATAGGCACTCCATGTTCAAATTCCCATTGCTTGTAACAAAGGCATGTTAATTAATTGAAACTGTGTCAAAGGTTCATTTATGATGTGTATAACGACAGTTTCGTACCATGAGAAAAGAGGTCTGTTAGTGATGCGACATCCAGGTTAACCACATAATTTTGGTTCGTTGGGATGGGCCTATGAGCTTTATCATGTAATTGCAGATTTTTAGCATAATTTGACACACTTAGCTCATCCTTTGCGTTAAATGCATTAATTTATGAGGGTGCAATTGTCGTTTCTCTTACATCGGTTCACAACGAATTAGTTTTGTTCACTACCCTGCCACAGAAGCGCCTGAAAGAAAGGCGGTTCGGAGTGGATATTTCAGCGTTCGTTTACAGATTACACAGAAGGGGAACGCTGCGATAAGATAACATGCCAATTGTGAACAGCGCTCGTTGGTGAAAGTTTGGTGCAGACGTGAGCGCGCCAATGGATGATTTCTCACGCAAGCGTGAGGACATTTTGCTCACGTACATCGGTTAGAAGCAAATATTAGCTTGCATGCTACGTCAGTAAGCGATTCACATACCTCAATAAACAGTCGTTCCACTCTGAGTCCTGATAATTTACGTGAATCCTCAATCTCGTAACTTTAAACCATCCATTCCAAATCTCACTCCGCTTTATAATACTTCTTTTTCCCTCTCCTTGCATTGCCAAATACACTCGTCCACAAAGCACGCACTGCGAGATGCTTCAGCTGAAATCAAAGCAAGAAGCTATTGCGGGGCGAATGCATCACTTTTCGTTTTACCTCAAAGTTCTACGAATAACCTATGGACGTTCGTTCGCACTTCAGTATTTTTGATATCTACCACTTTGGAGACACTTCGGAACCTGACACGTGCCTGAGCACTTCCGCCTTCAATTTTGTTTCTGCATTTCGCCTCGGGAAAGCCACTGGTAACAGGCGTCACGCACGAGCCGGAATAAAAGTGCAAAGTTTATCGTCATTAGGAGCAAACTAAACGATGATATTTAAAGTAGGATGCGTCGAAAGCTGCTTCCGGCTGCCCGTATCCACGAACGAAAATTGACGCGAAGCATTCTGCGGACATAACCTAATATAAAATGTTTTCCTTTGAAGACGTCTGCATGAAACATGCCCAGATTGCTTTGATGGGCGCAGGAAGTTGCTTATTTCAGCTTCCCACATTTCTAGTCTTGAGATGGCCATAAGTACTCACGTCGACAACTGCGCACGAGTCTGCTCGGTAATATAGTTTGGTCCAAAGAGAGCGACTGTTGAAACGTTCAACCTAAACCGTAGCGTGCGCTGGGCAGGAAGTTAAGACCACCTATTCAAAATGCATGCCATGTCGAGATGCAAGAATACAGCACGCGAAAGGAGCCAGGATTACTCTTTTTCTCTCAAAAATTGATATGCTTCCCTTCGGCAGCACTATAAGAGTCATCTGCGCATTGCGGAAATGACCTGACTGTTTTGCTAGACATTGCTCCGTCTCAGTATCTGATGTACTTTCTACGCTCAAAGATAAAAAAAGAACTGAGCCAGAGATGTTTTCGTGAAGTTTCCGTCATATGCCCGTTTTCGCAATGCACGATGCGTGGATAAACATGAAGTGTTACCTGCTTTTGATATCAGGATACACACACAGTGGTGAGTATCTTCCCTTCCTTGTCTTCGTATTAATACTATTTTAAAGTAACGGTTACACTACGTATATACTACAGATGCGCTGGAGGTCATCTTTGCGCTTGAGAAACTGATGAAAAGGCTCAGAATATCTTGACTGCAAGATGTAATTTAAGTTTATAGTCAAGATTCGGAAGCATCAGGAAATATACTATCTTGATATACCGTCACCAAGGCTTTGGTTGCAGCAGTATGTCTTCGATGCTTTGGAGGATTCGAGCCTCTTACAGACACCAACATCTTTGTTTTTATGTGCCTCGGAAAGGGCAGTGGACACAATCAAGGAATGTCAACTTCAATGGGAAATCTTTCTACTTTTGCAGAGTTTGGAACATGCACTGTTCACTGCCATTCAGTGGCACGTTCCTCTTGACTTCATTTTAGAATGTTTGCATGCACTTCACTTTCTTAAACAGAGAAATTTCTCGGCAAATTACACGCCCGCTGATGTGAAGGAGGGTAGTGATGGCGAATACTTTTAAAGGAGAGACTAAACGCAATATAAATATCTAAAAGAGTGGAGGATTTCAAAAGCCCTCGGTATTGCTCCCTGGAAGGTCAGCGGACGCGATATTCGAAGGTCGTGGTTCGCAACCCACCTCTGGCATGTTATTGTTTTTTCTTCTGAGTTTTGTAAGTTATATACACGTTACTTTAAAAATTCGCACTGATTGACCCAGAAACTTTCTTTGCTTTCCTTTGTGTCATTTTTTCGGCGCTTTTATGTATGCTATAAAAAAATCCCTCTTTAACCTTCATTTTGACGATGATTATTTGAGAGCGGGATAATCATATATCAATACCCGAGAGTTAAGCACGGTCTGCTTAGGCAGTACTAATTTATTATACATACTAGGGCCAATACATATTACCAAAATGACCACTGTGGATTCCGCACATCCATCAACCCCTACGACTACTGTCATTACTCTATGACGACTACTGTCAATACTTACTAGTTGCATCATGAAAAAGGCCCACCCAGATCATATGTTAAGCGCTTAATTTCAGGTAATTCTCAAGCAAATTAGGTGGATCCTATAGTAGAACGAAGCGCCTTTAACGCCGCTTTTTCGTTTCTTGAATACTTTTGAATTATCATATTGATTTTCTTGTTTTTTTTGGTTGCCACGAAAGCGCAGCCCCTGCCTCACTTCTCAGTGGACACCTGCACCTCTCGCAAAATACGTAAGTAATTTTATAAAATGTCCATCGCAAAGCAGCGTTCAACTTGACTTTAAGATGCATGCTACATAGAAGCGAAATATTGTGACGTCACACAAAACGCTGAGCTACGAACATTCGCGTAACAATTTTTATACCGAATATCATACGTACTCTCTCTGACACCGTTTTTCTCAATTCTGGTTACCGTGTCGGCGACGACGTTTCGTCTGAACGAGCTGTATCGGTTTGGCATAGCAATGGCTTAGTGGAGCTATACTTGCAGGTTCGGCTATGATATGATTACTGTCATGAATTTCACTGAACGCTAGAAATACGTCGCTTTATCAGAATTTATCCAGCTCTTCAGTATTCGATGCTTATTTTTTATTTATGATAGGGGGGCCGCTGAATAGTGCCTCGTGGCACTCTCAGCGGCGGTGGCTGCGCAGTCTGTGAAAGACGGTACCTGTCAAGGTAGTGATTTTTAGATGCGTATACTGCAAAAATTATAATTGAGTGAATTTATTCCATCCAGGATTTTAACCACGCCTTTTGTGGTGTAAGTGGTTCTGTTCATATAAAGCAGATACATACGACGGGGGGATGGATGGTTGAAGGTTGCTCATGTCACCTGGCCAAGTAAATTGCTGTGTTTTGGTTCTATGTATTTACTGCACAATGAAATTTTTCTCCGGCCTTGATTTTCACCACCAATCAGATAACCTCGGTTTGGTTATTTCTTCCTGCTTAAAGCCTGTAGACTGTTTTTTTTTTGCGCCGTCCTTAAGCCTAATACTTTGAAGACGATGGATGAACGTATAAGGCTTTGAATCGGCGGCGGCTTTAGCCATCTCTTCCTGCAGCGCCGTATGATCGAAGGAATGTTCCCCTGAGCGCCGCATCGCCTGTAAGCACAGCGAAAATGTGCTTTGTTGCTCACTTAACTATTACTACCGTAATTTGTTTCTTTCTAATAAACACCTAAACATTAGCTAAGAGTTATAAGCCAATGCATACATTAGGTCCAGATTTATTCGGAGAGAAGCAGTGAGGTTCTCTGGCGGTGTGGTTGCTTGCTCGCCTCCGCACTGCGAAGGAATGGTGTTTGACTCTGCGGGTTTCTGTAAAACGTTTATTATTCCTTTACTTTTGTCTGATTTGCGCATTAAAATCGCAACGCCAATACTGGCTTTTCTGCGACACGTGGTCCTTAACGGTATCGCTTGAAAATGTTTGACTAATCTCTTGACTAAAGTCTTGTCAGCTGTCGCTGATTTAACAACGTTGCATCATTGCATCGGAGCAACAAATAATCTCGCCTATTGTTCTCATCTGAAAGTGAAACGTGACATGTCACTAAATTCATATTGTGTCGAAAATGTTTGTAAAGTTCGAAAGAAGCATTTTGGCACTGCCATAGAGATACATATTGTATTACCACAACTAGCATGCAATGAGAAATTCTTTAACTAAATTAGGCAAATACTTGAAATAAAACAAATGATCCAGAAGTCTCTTCTGCAGCGTGCAATTATGCGCAATTTATTGAAGTTAAAGTTGGAGTAATTACTGCACCAAATTAAAGGGGTAAAACGCCACATCATAATTCCGCTCCCTATGTGCAACTGAAACTCAAGCTTGGTGGTGAGTCGTCGGCCTATATTACTCGCCTATCTACATTTCATGATAGCCGAGTTCTCTTCACTGCTGCGGTGCTCAGAACTCGGAGAAAGAGAGAAGTGAGAGAAAGAGGTGAGGGCGAATTGGTATAGATATCTCTGTCTTGAGTCATATGCAAAAGGACAGTGTCATAGAACGCTTATATTCCCTAGCAATGTAGGTCTTCAATTTCTCCTTTCTCTGCATCAGAAATAGCCGAAGGCGTTAATAAATGGCAAGATACCGGTATCAGTACCTTTATCAAGGCAGCAATGGGCAGCTATCATTGTGTCGTTGTATATATGTGATATCATACGTCGAGCGCGCCTATAAGTGTACCAACATTTCCCGAGTGACGGCTTTTTGTGGGTTAGCTCGGCGAGCCAAGCAACATATACTTCAACGGGAATTGTCAGGCCCTTCAGAAGCAACACATGCACTAACGGGAATGGAGTGAAGTCGTTTGGTAATACTAAACAAAACGCCTTTGAATTGCGCTTAGAAATTCAAATTTATCTTCTGTGACGTGGGTCAGACTATATCCTGCTGGATTTCGCCAAGTTTCTTAAGTAAAAAATTCGGAAGCTTCTTTTCTTCTTTTTATTCGATGTGTGTGAAATTAAAAATGACCCGTCTGATAATAAGTAACCTGAAATATCCCTCCACTTCCAGGCCAAAAAACGTAACCTTCAAAACGTGTGTATTTAAGTGTCCATATTTAGAAACTTTGCTCAAAGCCTGTCTACAATGAGAGACTCAGACGTCAGAACACATTTTTGTCGGAATTTGTCGAAATCACGCCTATGCTACACGAACTTTGATAGTATTCAGCCAGAGCCCATAACTTGGGACATTTCGGTTGTAAGTTTTATTCGTTCTGCAGTTTTTATAGCAGATGGATTCCTTCCACTCTATAGTACAGTCATATCAGTCAGATCTCTGCAATAATCTGTACACCAAAGCACAAGACATTGCTTCTGGCACTGTTGATGCCACCCCCCCCCTCCCCCCATATGTAACAAAATCGCTTCTAGAGCAGAAAGAATACGGTACTTTTAGTCATATGCCGCATGTCACTATTATTACAGCGCATTCAATGTCAGCAGCACTTGCTGTCGGCGAGATTCTTGAGCCCTTTCTAGGTTTGGTGATATGCTGAAAATAAGGCAAGGCAAAAATACAAGATTGTTGTAAATGATCCCCAGGTGGTCGAAATTACTCCGTAGCCCTCCACTACGGCTCCCCCTTCTCTCTATCCACTTTCACTCCCACTTTCCTCCCTTCCCTTACGGCGCGGTTCAGGTGTCCACAGAGCAAGTGTGACAGATACTGCGGCTTTCCCTTCCTGTGAACCAATTTATTATTATTATTATTATTATTATTATTATTATTATTATTATTATTATCATTAGTACCACTACTGCAGATATAGATATCGAAAGTTTAAAATTTACCAGTGGTTATTTTTTTTGCATTTTGGATTCCAATCTCTCCTTGTTCAGGTCACAATTGGTGCCAGCAATGAATAACCTGATACGAGATCACCTCAAAACTGTAGCTTATATGAGGCTAGGAATTCACTTTGCGCTGTTCTCTAAAAATACACTTCCAAATATTCACATTTTACCTAATAAAACATGTCCTCACTATTAAACTACCATTTCAGGATTGTATGAACTGTCTAGAGCGGTAGTTTTCATTTGTACTAACTGAAAGGCTTCATTAGTTTAATGTTCAAACAGAATATGTTGCTGATTCTTATAAAATTTCGTCAACATTAGTATTCTATTTCAATACTTTTTGTAATATAGAAAATTCCCTTGAGTACATTAAGCGAGATTAAAAGCAAAATACTCGCTGTCGCTTGGAGACTCACTATAAACAATGGATGCTATCCAGGTATGCGGAGGAGAAAGTGAAAGCAGCCAGGTTTCTATTGCTTGCAGGTGGAATTGGTCATAGAAGAGTGCAACACTGCGGCTTGTGTGGAGTAAAACGACTTCTTCCAAAACACGGCTGAAGCTTTAGCGCGAATCTAATAAAGACTCAATTTTTAACGAGCCTGTGGTCTTCCTAGATTGACGAAACTATTTGTCTCTAAGTTTTGTTTCGGCTTTAGTGCTTTAATTGGACTAATTAGTGTTTTTGTCGTACATCCTTGAACAATAAGAAGTTGGTCACGTTTTATTTCCGCCCTATGTACTTTAGTTTACTGAACGTTTGAAGCTTAGTGAATTCAAACGCAAACCTAACCCCGAAAACAGCCATGACTAGTGAAATTACATGAAGTGAACCCAAGCGTCGGTGATTTTAAGACGAAAGTTGCTAGTTTCTGCTCACACGAGACGTTTTTGCAACCTTACAAATCTCACCGGCGCATTATATATTCTGCATTTTCTG
>JAJIZL010000142.1:991936-1067825 GCA_023969395.1 Amblyomma maculatum
CTGTGAGTGCGTGCGTGTTTCTTTGTGTATTCGTGCGTGTGTGTGTGTGTCTGTGTGCGGCTGTGGGATTATGACGTTCGCAAATAAAATAAAAATCCTACAGACTGCTGAGGAGCAAATTGAGATCTTCAAGCACAAGCCCTAGCGCCCTGTTGTATTCTCCTAATAGAAAATCTTCGTCTTGTATAAGGCTAACAATACCGCGCGCCTCCTGCGAAACGTGCAACCAATTTGTACCGTATCAAATATCACGCGAAATTAACGTTGAACAATTAACTATGAGATTAGGGCTATGCGATTAGGGCTTAGACGAGGATCTGCTATAAAGGCGAAAATTAATCGACTTCTAAACAGAGACCAATGTTCACAAACGATGGCACTGCCTCTTAGGACGCCATAGTATTATGACGCTCCTGCGTGCTGCTCACAACCCCAACTCAAAAATGCTGAAATCACGCTTCATTTTACCACCATGATCCTGTAAGAAGTGAAAAATTGGTACTGGAAAAAATTGGTTGTAGTGGGTGCGTGAATCGAACAGAATCTTGAGGCAGCGGACCAGCACTCGAGCCAGACGCCTGGAAAGCCTATATTGTTCTTGAACACATTACTTTGACTGGGCAGCAAACATTTGCATACATTTATTATAAACCTTAGAAAGTGTTGGTTTGAAAAATAATTTATTCATGCGTAATTTCTAATATAACTGCCAAGAGTATCAGAAACGTAGAGGGTATTGGCATGATCATATTATGACATTGATTCTGGATTATTCAGTTGCGAACCAATATGTCATCGTAAGCAGTTTTCAAACACCACATGTGCCACAAACTTTACGTACCAGTTCGGCAGCGATCTGCATACTATCCGACGGACTAAGTCAAACCAATGTGATGCGTATGCTGTGTTGCATAGTTTATGAAGCTCTCCTAGTGTGTGAAGCCTCAAGAACAGGAAGTGGTATTCAGTCTCTTGTACAACATTTTTTATCAGAAGCAGAAACTCCGCTGCAATGCTTTAAGGCAAAGTATGATCGATATTTGTATTGAAAAAACTAAAAGGAACTGCCAAGAAATCTAAATTGCCAGATAAAACTCACACAAAGAGCAAGCAGAAGCACCCGTTTCATGGAGATTTTTTTTAAATTTTATTTGGAGAAAAGTTAACAAACTATAAACAAGACAAAACCATCGCCTGTCATGTGCCTAGCGCTGCTTAGCTCCTTATAGTTTCTGAAAACTCCACGTCCAAATTTGGCTTTCAGTAAATAATGGTAAGACAATTATGTGTACAGAGAATTTTGCTTTGCTGCCTCAACTTCGTATTCAAATGCCTGTCTCTACAAGCAATGTTTACCGTGCGTATGAACCTGGTCAGTTGGACTTGGAGGGCGTAGCTAGAAGTCTCATCGCAGTCCAGGCAAATTCCGCTTCCTCTAAGGTGTCAACGACAAGCGTAGGGTGTCTATTCACTTTTCTACTTAATATCTTCCTCTTTTGTAATCTTGTGTGCGGTAACGTTCCTACTGGCGTCTTCATATCCACACCTAGCTATATTGTCATTTATCTAAATTCAAGCTTTTTCACCAAGATTTAGTTGTACGCGAGATTCTTAGCAAAGCCAGAACAACACCATAGTTGTGTTTTGAATAGACAGGTTATTTTATAGAAGCGAACATTCGTTAAGCTTTTTTCGTTCCGGATTTCTCTTTCACATTCACATCCCTGCACAAGGTAGTAGGTCAGAAATATTTAAACGCTGGCTAGGTTCTTTGAGTTTCAGAATAGTGCTGGTAGCTCTGTACGGAAATTTTGCATCTCTTTATTTCAGTCCAGGAAATTTGTTACACTATTTACTTATTGTGTACGTTGAAAACCACAATAACTGAAAACTCGATAAAATTAAACCACCAAATAATATCATCGGTACGAAAAGCAGAGGGGCGTAACTAGCAGAGATCGATAAAGTTAGAACAAAAAAAATTGTGTGATGTCTAACTCACAAACGTGATCTTAGAAGCACCAGGTGAAACTTAGCACTGAGCCTATCTTCAGCTCCACGTGCAAAACTCAGCCGAAAAGATGATTGTTGCTCATATCGCCAGGAATATGTAGAATAAAGGCCTAAATTAGGATACAGAAATATTGCGATCTATGCACGGTAGTTTTCCCACTCATAAGGATCGTGGTTCGAATCACGTTCAAATTATTGAAATGTGCATACTCCGAATCTAGTAAAGAAAGCATACAGGAAATATTTTTTTCTTTCATCGAGACACTCAGTCATATTAGAATCTTTGTGTCAAAATATTTTGAGGCATTCCATAAAATGCATAACATGGCCATTCACAATGTATCAGAGCCAAACATGACTGCCGCAATGCAGGCAAACACTGCCGCATATCACCGCAGTTTGCCAAGGGCACATTGTCGCTACAAGAAATCGGGAGTGGCCACTCTGGAATAACAGTCGTAGTCCTTGAGGCTTTTCCTTGTTTCATTTCTAGTGTCGTTCTTACAAGTGGCAATGGGGAATAGCTCCTCATGACATTCAACCGTGATTGATGGCTTCATGGCATCATATTTGGGCTCCACTTCTGACTTCACACATTTGTCATTCGCAATGCAGGCGTACTTGGCACTTGGTCATTCACGCCAGCGTGGGAGCTTGAAGGCTGTCTGTATTTCGCGGCGTCGTCTTTCCTTTGCCCTCTCTCGTGCTGTGTCTATCCCTGCCGCATTTTATTCAAAACAGACACCCTTTCATTCACGCTCTTGTACGGAAGAAGGCATTTTGTGATTTCATCTTTCCGTTCCCTTCTGCATAATTCTGACTCCGACGGAAACATGGAGCAGTGTTATTTGGCAGGAAGTAAGACGGGTCAGCTTGAATGTTTTTATGTGGGTCATTTTTACCAAGCCGCACTGATAACGCAACAAGCCCTTTTTCTCTAATATGAACACAGATAAATGGAAAACTTTAAATGAGCCCAGTTCAAAATCATAAAGTCGACCAGCCTGAGTTCATCTCAAAACATTCATTTGCGTGTACATTAAGCGAAACCACACTATATACTGAATCCTAGAGAGGATACAAGAAAATCTGATCCCATTCTCATCCGATCATATCTTGTAACATCCATCGTCATCAGAATTCTAAATTTCCTTGTTTTCCCAAAATGAAGAATATATAAAATCGGGACTTGTAGCATGAAACATTTATTGTTCGTCATCGTTATTGCTGGACATAACTAGCTGGTCGCAGTAACTGCTTTTTGTCTTGCTTCAGAAAGCTTTTCTCAAGATGTATACTCCCCATTCTTTCATTTATTATGTAGATTTACCCTCTCAGCTTCGGCCTCATCTGTTCTTTATCGTTCACCGGGATTTATTTTAGTTAGGCAACACAATATATAAAAAGCACGACTCCATCAATATCTCTTCTCTTATTGCCTGCGCTAAAAATGACAAAACTGTTCTCGTAAGCCCGTGATAAATTTTGCGTCCTCGCTGTCAACATGATATACGAAATTCATATTTTATTCATCGCCAGAGAGTTATACGCTGAGGAGGGGATAAAGCATCGCAAAAGATAACGTGAATACACAGTGATCCGGAGTTAGTGGGCAAGGAAATTGTCAGTGAAGAGGTTAGGCTAATATTAGTGTTTTGAGAACGTTAGCTCTGCTACTCCAGCTGCGAAACCAGGGCCCTTTTCTGTGTTAGACAATGGTCTTGAAGCTCGGTCAAGGTTAAACTAGGACTTATCCTGACGACGCGGTTCAGGTGATCACCGAGAAGAGGTTTGGTTTATTTTCTGCGATTTTACTGATTTTTTTTAACTGATTTATTTATAGGAAGGGAAAGGCGCGGTAACTGTCCCATTTGTTTTCTGTGGACACCGCAACCGCGCCGCAAAGGAAGGGAGGAAGATGGGAGTGAAAGTGGAAAGAGAGAAAGGTGAGCCGTAGTGGAGGGCTACGGAATAATTTTCTTCCCAAAGCGACTCGGGTTATGAGAGGCGGCGTAGTGGAGGGCTGCGCAATTGTCGACCGCCTGGAGTTCTTTCACGTTCACTTGCATCGTACCGCACACGGACGCGCAGCTTTTCGCCTCCATCGGATAGGGGCCACCGCGGCGGGGATTCGATCCCGCAGCCTTGGGTACAGTAGTCGAGCGCCCTAACTACTGCACCATCGCGGCTGGTGATCACCGTGAACTGTGAGAGGCACATGCCTCTCTTTTTCTATAAAGCAATTATTTAGCCTCCATTGCGACGTCTTCGCTTTGAATATGGATGCACTGACCGCATTTGTAATTCTGTGATGTATTGAGTGGCAGCTAGTAGGTAATTGCGAATAAAATTTAGCTTTATGTACACCATCGTCATATTACAGCTCGTGCTTTATTTTATTAAATAGGGGTTTCAATCCTTACAGCACATACGTAAAAATGAGGCCGAATAATCAGCGACTGTATCGACAACTCCCGTATATGACAAATTGAAATCAAAGTATACACAGCAATGAAATATCGGACCATAAATAACAGAAAAAGTGTACATAAAATAATAGATAAAAAATAACAATATTTTTCAAATGAATTGAGCAGGTAAACTAGGAAAAATTGAAAAAGGCATATAAACATTTTGTACAAAACGGAACACACCTCAACAATCTAAATGCTGCGTACAAAAAGTAATAAATGCCACGCAGGTGATGAATTAAAACAAGGTGTCACGTACGATTTCCTAATGATAAAACTAAACTTTTGACTTCATTGATAAATCTGATTTTGTTTGCTTGGTGATTGGATCATGAAGAGTATCGAGGTCCAGAGCATGATAGGAAAGAACTGAAAAAAAAATGTGTGCCGGTTTGTCGCTTGCTCGTAGAATTATTAAATTTTGGTTCGTTGCAAACAATATCCAGTTATCGATGATTCGTGAATATGGGAGAGGCCTTCGCCCTGCAGTGTGTATAGTCAGGCTGATGATAAAGAGGATGATGATGATGATGATGAGGATGAGTATGATGATGATGATGATGATGATGATAATGATGGTGGTGGTGGTGGTGGTGATGATGATGATGATTAGTGACCTTTGTGGGATAAGCGACACAGGAAGCTCGACATTGAGTAACTTACGGAACGGTATGCATACGGTACATTTAACGATTTTAATGGCTCTCATGAGATATGTTTATGTAGTAACGCTTTAGCTTTCGAATCATTCGAATTATAAGTATTAATTTTGTGCTCGGATTTCAATCGTTTGTATAATGTCTCCTCAGGCAAAAATATGAGAGTGGGCGAATTCATATTAGAGATTGGTAAAACGATCCACTTCAGGGAGCAGCTATGAACGGCTTAGCTCACTGAAATGAGCTGGCTCATTAGAACTGCTCCACAGCTCACTTCAATCTAAATGTCTAAAGGCTAACTGCCATTGTCTCGCGGTGGGACGGCTCACATAGGGACGATCCTGAAGCGTAAATTAAATGCACCGTGTTTTCTTTAATCGTATGATTTTCATAGCTTGAGTCTGCCTTAGTCCTTTCGCTTCTAATCCCTTCCCTTCCTTTTGCCTTATCTTTTTCGTTCTTCATATTATCTTACAACAAATTTTTCAACTTTCGCACAATTTTTCTCGCGGCCTAAGGCTCCGAGCCTCCCGGTTTCACCCCTTGTTCTCTTTCCAATTGGAAACAGGCTTCTTCCCCTGTCCACTAGCTCCCTTCCTATTTTCGTGCACATAACCACCCCGATTGTTTTTCATTCATAAAATTCATTGATTCAGTCGTTGATTCATTCATGAAGTCATTTTATGTCTACTTCAAGCCGTATTCGCTACCGTTCATGTTTTAAGGTGTGGTTTTATTTTTTCAAGGCATCTGCTTCCTCTTTAGACCACACGACGCGGTTCAGCTGGTGCTGTTTGTATATGAACAAAAAGGATTTTTTTTTCTGCTGGGCTAGCTGCGTTAAGGGCTTTACATTCGAGATTCGCATTGTAAAACAGCTTAAAAAAGTTAGGCATAGCAGGCATGGAAGGCGTTCCAGTCGTGACAAGCACCACAAGACGCACGAAACCGGCGAAGACACAAGAAGCATACCCGCAGCATTGCCGTGTCACGACCTAACCTCACGTGGAGCAGGTGCAGGAGCGTGTGCATCATTTTGTGCGCACTGAGGCATTTCATAGCGCGTGATCATACGTTTCATGCTAATAAACCTTTGCGAAATTCGTGCAGATCAGAACAGGAATCCTAGCAACTGTAGGTCGCCCCGAAGAGGACATGACACCTATTAAGGTAGTACTCATCTATGGAAACCAGTGCTGAGTTGTTTATTTGCCGAACTGTAAATACGCGGAATTCGCAAACTACAAGATAAATACACACAATCAAAACGAATGCACGCGTCCGAACCACCGTGTATTATGTAGTGATCACACAGGAGGCTTCTATTAAACACAATATATTTCAGGCGAATAGTGGGAAAAGAAAACAGGTAGCTCAACTTAAATTTTTGCTTAAATTTCCGATTTCCGTTGAGGTCTTGATTGTATAAAATGTGGCATCGAACGTATACAGATCGATGATTTCAGTCGGGTTCTGGATCCAAGAAATCCTTGTCTATATAAAGAGAATTATACAATATAATGGCATCTTCGAAGTTTGATATTTAAGCGTGGAGGGCATATGTAAGGCAACAAATGGCACTGCGAAAAGGCGAAACCCTTACCTTAGACGGGCGCTACCGACCATTCAGAAGGGTGGCTGCATTCGTTTGGAGGATGCACCTAAAGTCTGCCTTCTTGCACTATTTCCAAGTCAGATGTGGAAGCAGACGCGCAGCTCTTCGCATCACATGAGAGGCCGATTAAGCTTCATATCGCACTCGTTAAGTAAGCCGTGTACAGCTTGGCAACTGAACATTACGATTCTGTGTGCTTCTGGAATTGCCTACATCAAGAGCTTGGATTACCTGCGGTGGCATCACGCAGGTAATCAAAGAAGAACACTGGCGCATGTTCTTTGAGACATATGGTAGCTCCTTTTGTAGACCTTGCTCAGCGCCGCCGACTTCTTGCCATGTCACTTTGGTTTACCTGGGGTACTGCGATCTTTCGAGAGGCCCGTAAACGCAGGCTTTACTGTTACCTTCGCAACACCTCCGCCCTGCTTGCTGAGGGGGCTGCAAACGTTAGAAGGTCACTTAAAATCAAGCAATGACTAATTTCTTGACACGCACTGTGTGCTAGCCCAGTGATCGCTAACCTTAACTGAACCCACCAACGCAGAAGAGGCTTTAGCACCCCGCACTACCACCACAGCGAAAGAGGTGTAATAGGCTTTCGAAACCCACCGCTGTATTCCTACGGTTCCATCCTGCAGTCGTAGACGCTGGGAAATTGAGCGGTACGATAAGTTTTATGTATGCCATCCCTGGCTGCTTCAGGTGAAAAAATTGCTGCAGTCCACTTTGTCTACCTTTTTTGCACAAGACCCTTGTATCTGTCTATAGAGGTAACAGAATTGTGGGCGCTACTGGTAACGTTCGAGTTCCCAGGACTGATCTACATGGTAAGACGTAGGATTATGAGAGACGCCGTAGTGGAGGACTCCGGAAATTTCGACCACCTGGGGTTCTTTAACGTGCACTGACATCGCACAGCACACGGGCGCCTTGCTTTTCGCCTCCATAGTTGCGCTACCTGATTTCTAGGGCTCGCTTCCTGTCTCCGCCGCTCCACCGGGGTGGTGCAGTGGTAAGAGGCCCGACTACTGTGCCGGAGTACCCGGGTTCGAACACGACCTCAGCGGCTGCGTTTAGATGGAGGCGAAACGAAGAGGCGTCCGTGTGCTGTGCAATATCAGTGCACGTTAAAGATCCCCAGGTGGTCAAAATTACTCCGTAGCCCTCCACTACGACTCCCCTTTCTCTCGTTCCACTTTTATTCCCACCTTCTTCCCTTCCCTTATGGCGCGATTGAGGTGTCCACTGAAAACAGGTGAGCCAGTTACCGCGCCTTTCCCTTCCTATAAATAAATCAATCAATCCTGTCTCCGCTTCAGTTATTCCACCTTCCCTCCGTCATCTGATATGAGATGATGTAAATCAGTGGTCATTACGATGCAGCCCTTTCGCACTGACACTGCGCGTGCAGTGATTTACCGCTGCTAAAATACCCGATTGATTTATAGGAAGGGAAAGGCGCTGTAACTGTCTCACTTGTTTTCTGTGGACATCTCAACCGCGCCGTAAGGATGGGAGCAAGGTGGGAGTTAAAGTAGGAAGAGAGAAAGAGGAGCCGTAGTGGAGGGCTACGGAGTAATTTTGACCACTTGGGGATCTTTAACGTGCGCTAACATCGCACAGCACACGGACGCCTCTTCACTCGCCTCCATCGAAACGCAGCCGCCGAGGTCGGGTTCAAACGCGAGTACTCTGGCACAGTAGTCGGGCGTCTTATCACTGCACCACCCCGGCGGGGCCTGCTAAAATACTGAAACAAAAAACTGAATATATAGAATACTGCTATTTTAAGCTGGAGAGTTTGACTACTAGCCCTAATATGATCAACCGAAAATAGACATTGCTTAACCTAAGTATTTTCCTGCAAATAAAAGAGCGCACCTGATGGCAACCAATGAAGGAGACCGTCACAGCCCTCAAGCGTCGAACCACGATGGGTTCAAAGCCTTGTATTTCATGTTTAGAAGCCTGATCAGCCGCCACTTTTTTAACGAGATGGCCGATCATCGCCTTTTGGGACAAAATTATTCGCCCTCTTCGAAAACTAGCAAGAAAACCTAGATGCTTAAAGCGATGACAAAGAACATTGGTCAGTGCTGGACCGACAACGTCCCTGAAACCAAAAAAAAATTCCACAAGGAGACGGATCAGCCGACGATCCGGGGGCCACCACGGTGTCTGCCGTGGTCGCACATGCAACCAGAGGCTCGGGTGGAACAGCCATATGCTATTAAAAAGCCATGTCACCACTACTCGCTGTTCCTTGCACTGGTGACCGGGAGTCGAACTCGGCAAAGTTTCTGATCTAGCGCCATCCGAAGAGTATATTTTTAATTAGTACAGATCTTTACCTCACTCAGGTGGCTTGGCAGAGATGGCCAAAACTGTAGGCTTTGCGAGTATAAGCGGCGGAAGTTCGGTGCCCCGTAAGAGTAGGAACGGCGCATCGCGGCCTTCACCGTCGGAAGGTCATCACCGCAGAATCGGCAGGGCAGAGCACAAGTTTCGTCTTGGGGACCGTGGTCACCACAGCGTCCAAAAAACACACGCTCAGCACTACGCCCGAAAGGGGTCTGAGGAGGTTCATTGTCGGTAAATGCGATACATACCTTTGTAGTCGAAAGTTATGCGATGACCATCAACGTGTGTGTAGTTGGTGAATGGAGACGTGGCTGCCATCTCCATCCGCACGTACCGCGTTCCAGTCAGAACATTTATGGGGCCCCATTTTTACCTCTGTGATGGAAAAGATAGCCATGTTGGCGGAGGACCTGGACGACCGTTTCATTTGTAATGTAAGGCGGCAGGAAAATGCAGGTCACCATGACCACTTGAGGCCCGACAGGAACAATGGGTATATGCTCGCTGTCGATGACGAGGCGGCCGGTATCAACGATTGCAGTCATGGAAGCCATGCTCTGCTCTGTAACTTAGAAGGACTGGGCGCCCATATGCTGGCTACAGTAAATTTCGGGTAAACCAACTATTGAAGCTACCGCATCGACGACGGGTTTGGTGGAGGAAGAATTAACATTTATTCGGTCCGAAATAATTCGGTGGTGCATGCAGGCACCAGACGGGGTGGTTCGCTAGTTGCGGGCCCCATATGGTCCCAGCAGCTCCTGGCACCTGTCCGTCAGTGCAAGCTAAATCGACAGGACGAGGCTGGATAACAAGGTCTCCCATCGCTCAAAGGGGGGGGGGGTGTTTGAGGGAATGGAGGACGGGGTGTCTTGGGTTTTGTTCATTCTGCCAAAACGTGCGGTAAAGTGCCCTTTTCGTTTTTGCAAGACGGAGAGAGCATATCGTGTTCCACAGAGTACATGCGGTTCATCAGTACGGGATGCGCAAGCGGTCCCGCCTGCGCTCGACGCAGGTTCGTTTATTGTTGTCTGGTGAGTTTGGGGTGCGGTGCTGGCTGTCTACACCTTTCCTATCGGTACATCCAGGTAATGTCCCGAAAGCTGGTAAGCGGATGCGGCAGCTCTTCAGGCTGGTGCTCGCCCCGGGGTGACGTTTCTCAGGCATGGTATTCTGAGATGGTGCTGCCTGCTATCTGCGAGTGAGTTGGACCCCCCTGCGGAAAAGTATGTAGGCTGTTTTGAGTCGGTGACCACGGTGTCCACGCTCGGCTGTGCGAGTGCGAGGAGCCACGGCCGCTTCTTCGGCAACTGCGGTGTCTGTTATCTTTATATACGCGCTGACGATCAGCCTGTCTTTTGACGTAACCACCCCCGCTGCATGGTCACTGTGGTTCAAAAGCGAGGCGTCCGCATAGAGGACCCTGGAGGTCTCTTCCAGCTTCCGGGCTATAGCTTTGGCCCGCGCGGTGCGCCTCTGGTCGTTCTTGACCGGTGCCATCCTCCAGGGAAGGGGTTTGGTCTGAATAGTCGTCGTCCAGTCTCCCGGAAGGGCTTCCTTGAGGGGTACTGGCTCAATCTGCCATCATATCTTGCGTAGGACGGCTCGTTTGTGTTTCGTGTGACTGAGCCGAATTCTCTGGTCATAGAGGTGGGCTTCAATGCGATCCTCCACTGTGTTGTGGCCCCATGTCTAGCAGTTTTTACGTGGACGAGTATATGGGCATGCACAGTGCTTGCTTCAATGCCTTACGAAGCATCGTGTTTAAGGTGTCCCTATTCGCCTTCGTCAGCTGGAGATAGGGGCGGAGTAGGTAACGCATAATACGACGAACGCGCGTATCAGGAGCATGGCAGAGTCCTCTTTGATGCCTCGGCTTCTGTTAGATGTCTTTCTAATTATACTGAGCATCTGTTCGGTTCTAGTTTTGATCTTTTTGACGGCGGCATGTGCCTTCCGGTCGGTGTGAAGTAGTAGGCTGAGGATCCTAATCTGCTGTGTTGGCCTGATGGCCGTTCCGTCGATGGTAACGATCACGTTCGGCGACAGATATCTTAGATTTTCCCGGTTGCATCATAAGCAGCTCTGGTTTCTGGGGAGCGCAAATACGTACGCACGACTTTGCGTACTCGTGCGCGATCGTTGCCGCCTTCTGCAAGGCTTCCTCCATCCAGCCAACAGACCCGGCTCGATGTGTCCACACCGTATTATCGTAGGTATAGAACGCGTGGTCCACGTTTTCGATGGATCCCCACAGGCACCTGTCTGTTTGTAATGTAAGACGACAGAAAAAGGTAGGCCACGGTGGCCATTTGAGGCCCAAAGAGAACAATGGGTATACACTCGCTCTCCATGATGAGACAGTCAGCTTCAAAGATTAGTAATGGAATCCATGCTTATCACTGTTACTTGGACGGACTGAGCGCCTGGGCTGAAGCGGCTAGGCAGCCGGGACACTAGTAGAGGCCCCTTGCAAGGCTACCTCCTTAAGATGCTCCATTTCAGCCCTCTGGGGCACCTGCCGCATATATATCCTGAGGTATACTCCTCATCCTGCATACTCTGTGACTAAAACACCAGTCTCTACTATATACTCTGGGATTGCCCTTGAGACACCCTCCCGCAGCGTTGCAGCTTTGGAATCAAACCAGTGGGAGGGCCGCGTTGCTCAGCTCCGACGGGGACACACTGATCCGGGTCATGACAAGAGCCATAGACGTAGCCGAGCGCAACAAGCTCTTGACCACTTGATGGTGCTATACTCCCACAATATTTTATTACTTCCTGTGCGAAGAAAAAAAAATATGGCCGATTTGAATCGTTAATCAAATACGAAGTAGGTGCGTAGCACCGCTTATCCCCGATATACCTTTCAAGCATACAATTCAGCGATTTACACTCTCTCCAAACTCTTCCCTCAGCTCACGCAAGAGGTGGCCAGCAGTCACAAAGACAGACAGCGCCGGCGGTTGCGCTTCCAAAACACACAACACACAAACCTAAGGCCCAAACATTCCGATCGTTGCCCTTGGTCGGTTGCACCCGGGCGGCGGTTTCAAAGGGACGTATGTCAAGGCACCTTCCCGAGAACCTCTCAGCGGCGTGTACCTTTCTGGTAGGAGCCTTCGCTTGTAGTCGAGCATCCCGTTGCCCTGGAGTTTCTACCACACGTTTCTTCCTCTTCGCTTCGGCATCCATTTCACGCCGACGCTCAGTGTCTTGAGCCGTTTCATGAGCAAGCTCAGCACGTTTCCTCGCTCTTTGTGCTCCTAAATTCTTGCACCGTTTAGCTGCAACACCAGGTTCAGCAGACTCACGTTCCCGCAGCCTTCGTAATCGTTGTGCTTCAGCATGTCCAGCCCGGCTAACCTGCGCCGCAATGCCAGGTGGACCGGCTTCGTCCATTGCGACGCGTTGCAAACGCACACACACTTGTGAAACGCTGCACTGCGACGGCCGCCAAGTCCGGAACTGACACGCCCCTCTCTCACTGTCTTATTCTCTAACTGGGTGCATCATGTTGTCGCTCCGCACCCTCAGTGTTAGATCGCGGGATGTAGGCGTCTCCACTTTCCCTTCCTTCTCTCAAGTTCACGGAGCGATGGATGGACAGAGAAAGAGAGAAGCTTCTACTACAGCTCTGCGGCTGCTCCACCTCCTCAATGCTGAGACGCGTGGGTAGCCACCTTCTCTTTCTCCGCTTCCAGTTCACAAAGAAAGAGAGTGAGCGGCTTCGGATAGACCCCGGCAAAATCCGTGATGGCGGCTAGTAGTGCTCCGCACCAGGGAGTACTTGCACCGTGCTCCGCACTAATAAAGTTTAACTTCCTCCTCCTCACTTGACATCACAATGGAAACGGATGCCTTGCCTTTCGCCGCCAGGAAAAAGCGGCCGCCGTGGGGGGAGGGAGCAAGGTAATGTGTCCATAAAAAATTTGTGATGGATACTGTGCCTTTTAATTCCTTTTAAACAAATAGTTATTATGCCATATGTTCAATCGCTATTAACTGAAATGAATTCTTGAAATAACAGCCATTTGCAACGCGAGGAAATAACGTTAAAAGATCATTGTCGGCTACGTTGCTGCACACCACTAAATAGAGCAAATAAAAATTTTAGAACTTGGTCATTCATTTGTCTTCGTTATTTAACATGACCCGGAACCTAGTCACGGGATTAAAGGCGGAACTCTGACATTTTCCGCCCAATGTTTCAGGTGCGTAATGAGCTGTGTCCCTGCGTCCGTCAATGCTTCAGATTTTGCGACCATTTTTGGAGGCTCAATGAGCTGGCGTCGCAGCGTGCTTAAGTATTTTAGTTTTTACGAGCATCTTAGTTGCTGGCGTCCCTGCGAATTCGTGAGCATTTTTAGTAGTATAATGAGCTGGCGTCCCTGCGTGCTTCAATCCTTCAGGCTTTTCGAGCATTTTTAGGGGCTGGCGTCCCTGTGCTCTTGAAGCCTTCAGAATTTGCGAGCATTTTTAGGGGCCTAATAAACTGAGACAATCCTCACATACATTTCTTCACAATTACTGCGAGAAAATTCGCGAGCATTTTTAGGGGCCTAATGAGCTGGCGCCCCTGACTTCTTTAATCATTCAGAATTTTCGAGCATTTTTACAGACCTAATGAGCTTAGACGATCCTTCAAAACTTGCGAGACCGAATTTTCGACCATTTTAGGGGCCTATAATGAGCTGGCGACTCTGCGTACTTCAACCCCCGGGAAAATGCGTGCGTACAACCATTCAGGCAAATTCTGAAGGATTGCCTCAGTTTATTAGGCCCCCAAAAAAGCTCGGAAATTTGCTCTCGCGAATTGTGAAGTACTAGAGCACCCAGGGACACCAGCTCATTTGTCCTCTGAAATTGCTTGCGAATTCGTTCTTGCAAATAATAAGGGAATGTCCCCACCCTGAAAAATTCCTGTTAAGTGTAGGTCACGCGTGCATCTAAATTTTGCTTGTAAGGATTCTCATGTGATTCCAGTGTTAGGCGATTCATGTTCTAAAGGGTTCGTAGTGTGGATCAGGTCGTTGATATCCACCTCCACCACCAAAACGATTGAAAAACGGTTGAAAGGTTCTAGTGAACGATAACAGACCCCCAGTTCACGTCCTCGCTCATTACCGGAATCTTTACTCGGAATGGAATCAAGCACATTTGTTCCCCACCTTATTGCATCATCAATCGGCGCAGCAGAATGCGTGCTACAAACACTAAAGAAAAAATTGTTCAAGTAGGTGCTTGGAGGTCAGGTTTCTGGGGTTCTATGTGTCATCCAGGAGAGTCTTGATAATTTCTGATTGCCTACCGCTACATTCCAAGCAGCGTGACTTATGCACATCCGCACAGTTCTTGAAGCGACATACTTGCAAGAAATTGTCGCTACCCAAGCCCGACTTCCTCAGATCCATGCAACATATGCAAGTACATCTCAAGGAGCAGCGCGATGTGAAACGAGGGACGCAGCTTGCGTTTGATGTAGGGGACCATGTGTTTGTGAAAACAATGCGCGATGAGAATTGTCATGGGAAGAAGGAACACTATGTCAATTGTTGATATTAGTGACCTGCATGGGGACAGTGTGTACTCAGCATCGCTTTGTACACCCCGGCAACTTGCGACCTCGGCTTGCATATCCCATTGCAAGTCCTGCGCATCCAGTGCAGGAAGAGCAATGAATAGAGCCTTCCACAGATGTCCCTGTGCTGGCGCCGAAAACCACGACTGCATCGGAAAAGTCCGCGATGCACCGCCAAATACCAAGCTACTGCAAGACTCGACTGGTATAACGCCTGACACAGGACCGGCGGGTCCTATGGCAGATCTGACTTGCAAGTTGCCACAATCTACCGAAGCCACACTACCGCCAGCCCCCATGACAGCTTCGCAAAATACAACCGTTTTGTGCGAAGCTCTCATCTCTTCGTAATCGTTGTGCTTCAGCACGTCGAGCCCGGCGAACCTGCGCCGCACTGCCAGATGGAATGGCTTCGTCCATTGCGACGCGAAGCAAACGCACACACGCTTGTGCAACGCTGCCCTGCGACGGCCACCACGTCCGCAACTGACACGCCCCTCTCTCACTGTCTTACTGTCTAACTGGGCGCATCATGTTGTCGCTCCGCCCCCTCAGTGTTAGATCGCGGGATGTAGGCGTCGCCCCTTTCCCTTCCTCCTCTCAAGTTCACGGAGCGATGGATAGAGAAAGAGAGAAGCTTCAACTACAGCTCCGCGGTTGCTCTACCTCCTCAATGCTGAGACGCGCGCGTAGCCACCTTTTCTTTCTCCGCTTCCAGTTCACGGAGAAAGAGAGCGAGTGGCTTCGGATAGACCCCGGCAAAATCTGTGATGGCGGCTAGTAGTGCTCCGCACTAATAAAGTTTAACTTCCTCCTCCTCACTTGACAGCACAATGGAAACGAATGCCTTGCCTTTCGCCGCCAGGAAAAAGCGGTGGTGGTGGTAGAAAACATTTATATAGGACAAATACAGGAGGTTATGCGTGCGCTGACCCTGAAGGGGCCAACCCTCACAAACACTAGGTGGAGGTCCCTAGTTCGGGACCCAAGTGGCGTCTGCCGCCGCTCGGGCTCGCCCGACTAAGGCCCATTGGGCCTGCAGGTCAGAGCAGCCGAGCAGGGTCGCCTCCCAGTCCTCCCGGGTTGGGTTGGGGTGAGGGGGGATAGCCGGATTTGAGAGGCAGGCCCACACCATGTGGTAGATGTCCGAAAACACCATCCCACAGTGCGGGCACCTGCCAGAGAAAGCAGGGTCGAAGTGTTTTAGAGCTGCCGGGCACAGCAGTGTGTTGGTATAGAGGCGGAGTAAGAGCCGCTCATCCGCCTTTGAAAGGCCTTTACATGGGCGGGGGTGAAGGCTGTGGCTAGATTGGTAGTAATTTACGATATCTTTGAATGTATAAGCCGGATTAGGATCAGCGTCCTGGTCGGAGGGGGAGGAGGAGGAAACTTCCCGGAGAGAGAGCGCGCGGGCGGCGGCGTCGGCAGCCTCGTTTCCAGCCAGCCCCTGATGAGCAGGACCCCAAATAATATATCGGGTAGCGGGGTCCCCAATGTAGGAGCTATGTTAAAGTATTCGGTAGGCTAGATAAGGGGTCCAGCCCTGTTCGACATTCCGACAGGCCCCTCGTGAGTCGGAAATTATATATTTCGAGTCAGAGTGGGAAGCAGCCAATGCTATGGCGACCTCCTCCGCATGAGTTATGTTGCGGGCCCTGAAGCTAAGACCATTGACTGTTTTCGCCTCGTGGACGACTGCGGCCGTGTACCATCCCCCATGGTGCGGGCCAGAGGCATCCACATAAAAAACACCGGGTTTAGAACCATAATGGCGTGCCAGGGCTTCCGCCCGCGCCAGGCGTCTGCCATCATGGTCTTCGCGTGCCATTTTGGCGGGAAGAGGGCGTACGCGGAGGGCGAATCTCCACGGCGCTGGAATGCGTGCCCGTTCTTCCATAAGTGTCGCATGTTTGATGTGGAGCCGGGCAAGAAGGCGGCGGCCCGACTGCGTCTGCGACAAACGCGTATATTGATTTGTGAGGTGCGCTTCCCTCAATCCCCTAAAGGTGTTCACCATTCCCAGCGCCATGAGGCGCTGGTTTGAGGTATTCACCGGAATATCGATTCCCTCAATCCCCTGAAGGTGTTCACCATTCCCAGCTCCATGAGGCGCTGGTTTGAGGTATTCACCGGAATATCGAGGGCCCGCTTAATGATTTTGCGGAGAATGACCTCGAGGGCATCCTCATCTTGCTTCCGCAGGTGGAGATATGGAGTCGAATAAAGGATTCGACTGGTTACGAAGGCGTTTGCCAGGCGCAAGGAATCCTTGCTTCGTAACCCCCCGCGTATATTGCAAACCCGGCGGACCATGCGGCCCACCTGGTCCCCCACCTTGCGGAGTTTAGCCAATGTGGTGTCTGGCTTGCGGTGTTGGTGAATGAAGAGTCCCAGTACTCGGACTTCTTGTGTTTCTGGAATTGGACCTGATTGAAGAGTAAGTTGAATTTTAGTAGTGAATTTTGGAGAGGGGCGGATGTGCACAAATTCCGATTTCTGTGGGGAGCATTGAAGGCCGCAGCGGCTAGCATAGCGGTCTGCTATAGTCGCCGCCTGCTGCAGGCTGGCCTCAATGTCTCCAAGTGAGCCCTGTGTAGCCCACAGGGTGATGTCGTCGGCGTACAGAGCACGCTGCACGCCCTCGACAGCACCCAGCTGGGCCGGCAGGCGCATCATGGCCAAATTGAATAGCAGGGGAGATAGCACTGCGCCTTGCGGCGTTCCCCTGGTACCTAGGGGGAAGGGGCCGTGTTCGTTATCCTGAATGCGGATGTAAGATTGGCGGTCTGTGAAGACCTGGCCGGGACAAAATTACTGTTAAATTACTAGCTAACCTTCCCGACTCAGCTTATACAACTTTATTGGACTACATCAATGCAATATGGCGAGGAGATACGCCACTCCCCATTGATTGGAAAACCGCTGTGGTCACATTCATACCAAAGGCCGGCAAAGCAATAAACACGGACAACCTTCGCCCCATCTCTCTTACCTCTTGTGTGGGCAAACTTATGGAGACGATGGTGCGGGACCGGTTGTCTGAGTACCTTGAGACACAACATGTCTTCGCGGACACCACGTACGGATTTCGCCCACACAGATCCGCACAGGATGTCTTGCTTCAACTACATCGGGAAGTCCTTGACCCCCTCGAGTGCCCTCATAACGACAGGGTCGTACTCGCCCTGGATCTTAAGGGGGCTTTTGACAATGTAACGCATGATATTATTCTCACTCATTTAAGTCAAACCAACTGTGGCCACCGTGCCTTCCAGTATATCCGCCAATTCCTCACAGGAAAAAGCGGCCGCCGTGGGGGGAGGGAGCAAGGTAATGTGTCCATAGAAAGTTTGTGATGGATACTGTGCCTTTTACTTCCTTTTAAACACATAATTATTATGCCTTATGTTCAATCGCTATTAACTGAACTGAATTCTTGAAATAACAGCCATTTTCAACGCGAGAAAATAACGTTAAAAGATCATTGTCGGCTACGTAGCTACACACCACTAAATAGAGCGAATAAAAATTTTAGAACTTGGTCATTCATTTTTCTTCGTTATTTAACATGACCCGGAACCTAGTCAGGGGATTAAAGGCGGAACAGACAATTTCCGTCCAATGTTTCAAGCGCGTAATGAGCTGATGTCCCTACGTCCATCAATGCTTCAGATTTTGCGACCATTTTTGGAGGCCCAATGAGCTGGCGTCGCAGCGTGCTTCAGTTTTTGCGAGCATCTTAGGAGCTGGCGTCCCTGCGAATTCGTGAGCATTTTTAGTAGAGTAATGAGCTGGCGTCCCGGCGTACTTCAATCCTCCAGGCTTTTCGAGCATTTTTAGTGGCTGGCGTCCCTGTGCTCTTGAAGCCTTCAGAATTTGCGAGCATTTTTAGGGGTCTAATAAACTGAGACAATCCTCACATACATTCCTTCAGAATTACTGCGAGAAAATTCGCGAGCATTTTTAGGGGCCTAATAAGCTGACGTTCTGCGTTCTTTAATCGTTCAGAATTTTTGAGCATTTTTACAGACCTAATAAGCTGAGACAATCCTCACATACATTCCTTCAGAATTACTGCGAGAATTTCGCGAGCATTTTTAGGGGCTTAATGAGCTGACGTTCTGCGTTCTTTAATCGTTCAGAATTTTTGAGCATTTTTACAGACCTAATAAGCTGAGACAATCCTCACATACATTCCTTCAGAATTACTGCGAGAAAATTGGCGAGCATTTTTAGGGGCCTAATGAGCTGACGTTCTGCGTTCTTTAATCGTTCAGAATTTTTTAGCATTTTTACAGACCTAATAAGGAGAGACGATCCTTCAAAATTTGCGAGACTGAATTTTCGACCATTTTAGGGGCCTATAATGAGCTGGCGACTCTGCGTACTTCAACCCCTCAGGAAAATGCGTGCGTACAATCATTCAGGCAAATTCTGAAGGATTGCCTCAGTTTATTAGGCCCCCAAAAAAGCACTATATCGGACTCGTGTGACAACCGCAGCAGAAAAGGCAAAATAAGTAAAACGTCACACATCACAGAGGAATAAGAAAACAAAAAATAACTCCACTCATTTCATAGCAGTATGCATGCTGCCCATACGGACCTGCAAATGAAACAAAACAGGATTTATCCGAAATCGATTGATGGAAAAACATCTCAAAGCGGCATGAACTGCCCTCCAAAAGACACGAGCAACGACACATTGCTAGGGCAGTGACGATAAGATTCTTGGCAGTTGGCACTTGGGCACTGCGCTGTCCGAACAATTCTCCATTGTTGCTGCCGGTCTCGCGTGGGCAAAAATCCTCCCCTCCAAGAGCCACACAAAGTCACGTAAATGATCTGGAAGAAACGCTGCTGTGAGGAGTAACCAAGAAATGGAATCTGCCCTTCGCTTCTGTTCTTGTTGTTAGGACTAAAAGAAGAATGAAAAGAAAATACAGAGGCCTGCTACTGGCTCTGTAGCTGAGCCAACTCCGTTGCCTCGTGCGGAGAGAAGAGAAACTGATTGATTGGTTTAGAGGAAAATAAAGGCGCGGCAACTGTCACTTTTATGTTGACACCTCAACCGTGCCGTAAGGGAAGGGGGAAGGTGGGAGTGAAAGTGGAAAGAGAGAAAGAGGAGTCGTAGTGGAGGGCTGCGGAGTAATTTCGACCACCTGGGGATCTTTAATGTGCACTGACATCGCACAGCACGCGGACAATTCTTTGTTTCGGAGAGAAAAGAAATTAGAGACGGTAAATGAAGAGGGAGCGAAAGACGCGCGTCGGTAACAGCCGTCGTTACGCACCCAAACTATAGCAGGTGCAATGTCGGCCATATACCAGACATACATATATATATATACGGCAGGTTAGCCCGCGCCGCCGCAAGACCTGTCCCAGCCCCGTAGCGCCAGGAGCAGCCACCTATCTTGGTTTCGCCTGCGTTCTGCAGGCACTAGGGCGAAAAGTAAAGTTGAGACCGACTTTACTACTCTTTTCGTCGTGATGTCCAAATCTGAGCAGCATGGCGGGCGTGGCGCCGAAATGCCACCATGCACGAATAAAAAACCAGCCTCCGGAAAGCCTGAGGACTCCTTTTGAGCGGTGTATCAGGGACAAACCCCGTAACAGTTTTGCCTAAAGAACAATTACCCACAATTACGTTACTTCCTAATGCGAAATTTGAGCGCAGCTCATCACCTGTTTCACCTTTTCGATAGATTGAGGCAAAGAGTTCGAGCAAAAAACGTGTGCACAATTACAGAAAACTCTTTTTTTTTTAATTTTTCACACGTATTCCTTCAAGAAACACTCCACTAACAGTTCTCGGCTGTCATGAAAGTATCTATATGCTCGGAGAAATGAAGAGAGGAATTGAGTTATCTGGAGGTTCCTGGAGGTTGTGGGAAGCAGCGCGTGGGCCCGTAGGAACGATGTGCGACGAACAGATAGCAGTGACTGACTGATGCCGCTTACGCTGCTAGCGAGTGAGAACGGGATGCACGCACCGTGATCCGCTGATAGCGAGCTGGCGTTTCGGAAATCGGAGAGCACCCTCGCCGCTACGCAGGAAGAGGGGGGGGGGACCCCCTCCTCATCTTTCTGCACGGTGGCGACGGTGTTCTACGCAGTCAGCCCCGCCGGGGTGGTGCAGTGGTAAGACGCCCGACTACTGTGCCGGAGTACCCGGGTTCGAACCCGACCTCGGCGGCTACGTTTCGATGGAGGCGAAATGAAGAGGCGTCCGTGTGCTGTGCGATGTCAGCGCACGTTAAAGATCCCCAGGTGGTCGAAATTATTCTGTAGCCCTCCACTACGGCCCCTCTTTCCACTTTCAATCCCACCTTCCTCCCTTCCCTTACAGCGCGGTTGAGGTGCCCACAGAAACAAGTGAGACAGTTACCGCGCCTTTCCCTTCCTATAAATAATCAGGTTTTTTTACGCAGTCAGCCCCCGCCGGGGTGGTTCAGTGGTAAGACGCCCGACTACTGTGCCGAAGTACCCGGGTTCGAACCCGACCTCGACGGCTGCGTTTCGATAGAGGCAAAACAAAGAGGCGTCCGTGTGCTGTGCGATGTCAGCGCACGTTAAACATCCCCAGGTGGTCGAAATTACTCCGTAGCCCACCACAACGGCTCCTCCTCTCCTTCCACTCTCACTCCCACCCTCCTCCCTACCCTTACGGCGCTGTTGAGGTGTCCACAGAAACATGTGAGGCACTAGCCGCGCCTTTCGCTTCCTTTAAATCAATCAGTTTAATCTACGCAGTCAGGTTATCTTGACTCGCTAGCGGCGGCAGCGGTCCGTCGCTGCTAGCGCTGCCACTGGCGACCCCTCCTCTCCCCTTCTTTTTCTCGTGCTCTCCGGTTGCTGCGCGCGCTCGTGCCCCCATCATTCGCCGCTGAGTGTACCCCCCCCCCCTCTATTCGTGCGAGTCTCCGGTTGTCGAAGCGCCAGCTCGAACAACGGCGAAGAAAGGGGGAGGAGCCTGTTATGAGGCCGACGTGGCCGACGCCCACGCGAAACCCAGGAACGGGCGCCAAAGAGCTGCGCTCTAAAATCGTAAGCGAGTACCTGCACTCGGCACTGATAACCTTGCAGCAAACGAAGGTAGCGCAGAGCCAGCAGCCGACAGTAGACAGACACAGAAGGAAAGGTGAATCCGCCCCGCCGGGGTGGTGCAGTGGTAAGACGCCCGACTACTGTCCGGAGTGCCCGGGTTCGAACCCGACCTCGGCGGCTGCGTTTCGATGGAGGCGAAACGAAGTGGCGTCCGTGTGCTGTGCGATGTCAGCGCACGTTAAAGATCCCCAGGTGGTCGAAATTACTCCGTAACCCTCCACTACGGCTCCTCTTTCTCTCTTTCCACTTTCACACCCACCTTCCTCCCTACCCTTACGGCGCGGTTCAAGTGTCCACAGAAACAAGTGTGACAGATACTGTGCCTTTCCCTTCCTGTGAACCAACCAACCAACCCTTCGAACGCGGCTGGCCGAGTCTCGCACGGCATACCAGTTCTGTGCGCCCTGCCCTGGATATACGTAGCGAAAAGCAGTGACTACCTCGGGATTAGAATTTCTCCAATCTTCTGAGCCCCTCTTCTTGGCTTCCATGTCGAGCGCGTCAAAGTTCACCGGCATTCTTTAAATTGTTTACAGAAAAGGAAAGGCGCAGCATCTGTCACGTGGAAGACACGAAGCGTCGCCCGGCGGCGTTTGAGCGCATTCGTTCCGGGTTGATCCTCATAGCTGATGGCAGGTGGGTAGCGTCCCATTCATGACGTCACCCCAATTTATTGACCTATTTATTTTAGTATTTAGTACTTTCAAAATGCGCGCCAATCGCATTATCTGTCACTCGCAGAATCCCCTCCCCTAGCACCCTCTCGGCAGACACGCGGAATTATGAAGTGCGTTTAACAGTGTTCTGTGGTGGCCTTCACACGAAAATCAATGTCACAATACGCAGTATACATAAATGGCAAAGCTATTCCTCATGAAAAGAGTCATCGCTTTATTGGAATCGTCATTGATAGGAACCTCTCGTGGAGTCCACATACATACATACATGAACTTTATTGCGAGAAATATACATGGAAAAAAATTAGCGGGTGCCCGCAGAAGCGCAAGCGCTTGTGGGCGGGCAACGGCAGTCACAGCGGTATGCATTCAATATAAAAACGTTGATAGTACACAGTCAGTCAAAAAAGAAAAACAAACAAAAACTGGTACAATGCATATATAGTTTTCTCAATACAATAAATAGCTAAAAGACACTGAAACCTATAGTCAATAAACGTAATGAAATCGGCAAAAAAAAAAGAAAAAAAAAACGAACATAAATTACAAAGAAGCTTAATAGCTTTCTTCGCGACCTGCAATCCACGCTTTCAGTGCAGATTTAGCAGCCTTCATAGAATCGCAACCCAACACATGTGCTGGTAGTTTGTTGAAATAGTAAAGAATATAAAACTGTCGTGTCTTTTTGCCATAATTGGTATAAACCCTTGGTACCTTGTAACGTGCTATGTGCCTAAGGGACTCTGGTTTTTTATCTGGTTGTTTGAACTGGTTTGAAAAGTAATTTCTTAGAATTACCACTTGCACGTACAAGTCATGCAGGGTACTAACACCTGCTTCAGCCATCCTGGTGTTGTAGTCAGCCTTCTCATAAGCAGTTCCATACAGCAAATTAGTGGAGATTCTGCACAACAACTTATCAACCTTCCTAATCTTACAGGGCGCACACGATCCATAGACAGAAATGCCGTATCTAAGCATAGATTCTCCCAAATATTTATACACAGTCTGACGCAACTTTACAGGTGCAGTGTATTTTATACGATACAGCTGCATAGAAAGGGAACGCATTCGCTTTAATAAGTGGTCAATTTGAGACGACCAACACATGTTAGAATCAAGATACAGGCCGATATATTTAACACTGTTCGAGTAGGGCAGCAGCGAACAGTCACAATTGGTACAGTCACTACCATGCAAAAGAATCGACGCGGAAAGATCAGCATTCTTGTGCGGATTTCGGAAACATATCAACGCAGTTTTCTTTTTGTTTATGTATATTTGATTTCCAGAAAACCAATCTACTATTTTTTTGACATCGTACTGAAGTAGTTTCAGTGCCTGTGGGCTTGATTCATGGAATATTACTAATGCCGTATCATCAGCATACTGAAATAACCTTGCATTTAATTTTAAGTCAACCATATCGTTTACATAAATATTAAACAAGAAGGGCCCCAAAACAGAACCGTGTGGTACGCTGTACTGAATATTAGAAAAGGTACTAAATGATTCATTAATTTTTACTACTTGTTTACGATTAGACAGATAGCTTGCAAAATATTTTTGATATGGACCACGGAATCCAACACTTTCCAATTTTTTTAACAAAACAGAGTGTTCTACGGTATCGAATGCTTTCGATAAATCCATAGATAACCCAAAAACACATAAATTCTCATCCAAATTACCATTGATAAAATCGCAGCAATCTTCGAGAAGCTCAACCGTACCAATATTACGACGAAAACCATACTGTGTAGTACTCAAACATGAATACTTTTCACAAAAAGATGTCATATATTGGCGGACAATTTTTTTCATCAGGATGCTAATGACCGGCAGTATAGCAATCGATCTGTAGTTGGTTGGATCCGACTTTTTTCCCGACTTGTAAATTGGTCTTAAAACTGAGATCTTAAGACCAGGCGGTATGTCTCCTGTATTAAAACAACCAATGAGTATATGTAAAAGTACTTCTTTAAGTATGGAGTAATCGCTCCGCAAATCACGCAACCTCATCCTATCGTATCCTGGTGGTTTAGTATCTGGTAGCGTCTGAATAAGGTTCCACAGCTCTTCGTCATCAACAGGTGGAAACGCGGCCGAATTGATTGTTTTCTTGCCTTGGTAGGGGATGGTAGAATCATTAGTTCGCGGTATCAGAGGTATGAAGAAAAGACTGACGGCGATTGCCCATGTTCTCTCCTTTCTAGGAGGCAAGTCCTGGGGCGCGTCAGTGCACTCTATGCTGCAACTATACCGTTAACTTTTCCTGGGTTACATGCGGTACAGCTTTCCAATATTCAATAATATTAGGAAGACGAACATCGAGATCCTCCAAACCGTGCAAGCTCAAGCTCTCCGCATCTGCCTGGGACTGCCAAAATGCACCTCAACGGCAGCAACGGTTCTTCTCTCCCGCGAGCATCCCATAGCTACATATATTGCTGTTGAAACCATGAGGACACATATACGACACCTCACCCGGGTTTCCCTTCACCACCTGGCAACTATCCCAACAATTAGACTACATACTGCATTTGCCAAAACCATAGCAGCTCCTCGTACCTACCTTCCTTCACAGTTCACTCCAGCTTCAAGACAGAGTTTACCCATATGGAGCCTACATGAACCGAAAGTTTACCTATCTATTCCGGGAGTAAAAAAGAAAATGGGTGTACCATTGCCTGCCTTAAAGCAAATGACGTTGGGTCACCTGTATTCTATGCACAATAATCGTGAACACGTCTACACCGATGCATGGCTCAGTTGCTTCAACAAGCTCCGCGGGGTCCGTAGTGATACCGTCGAGGTCCATCGTGCTGAGGATCAAGACGACGTACCCCACCTCTTCAACTGGTGCGGAACTGGCTGCCTTACGTGCAGCTATTGAATACATCGGCCAGGAACTTCCAGGTGTCTGGTCCATTTTTACGGACTCGAAAGCAGCACTTCAAGACGTTCAAGCTGCGCTACGTCGTGGATCACATGAACAACTAACTGCAGAGATCCGCGTGCTATACCACGACGCTACATCAAAAGGTCATGATATAATTTTCCTGTGGCTACCTGGACATTGCGGTAGTGAGGGAAACCACCAGGCAGACCAAGTTGCCCGTTCTGCACACAACGACGGAACTAGAGTGAACATTCCTATATCTAGAGTTGACGCAGCTTGTCGACTTCGTTCCTTAGCGGCGGAGCTAACGCTTTCAGCCTGGAACAAAGGAGAATTTTCCAATCGACGCCTCAGGGAATTAGACCCTGGGCTGCGCCTTCGTGTTCCCCCTAACAAAGGGCGGCGCGAAACAACACTGATGTGCCGTATGTGGCTCGGTGTTGCATTCACCAAAAAATACGCTTATGTGATGAGAATGGCGGATAGCCCTAACTGTGAAAGATGCGGCGGCGAAGAGACCACACAGCATCTCCTTTGCGAGTGCCCTGCTTTTTCAAGCGAAACATATGCGCTGCGTTCGGCTCTTGACCATCTTGACAGCCATCCTTTCACAGAGGAGAAAATCCTCGGCCCATGACCACAGAAGGCGTCTAACGACAAAGCCTTCAAAGCATTTATGTGTTTTATGAGAGACACAAACTTGATTGAGAAACTGTGACTGTGCTCCTCGCCGCCTTACCTTTCCCATCATTCTCTTCTTTCTCCTTTAAACTCCTCGTTCCCCTTCCCCAGTGCAGGGTAGCAAACCGGAAGCTTTCCTGGTTAACCTCTCTGCCTTCTCTCTGTTTCTCTCTCTCTCTCTCTCTCCAAGCATCTTATGATGAGGGTTTTCTGCCTCCCGCTTTCTATTTAAGCCACACAATAATAATTCCTGAAAGCAACGATACTAATCGGTTGAAAACTGTTGAAAGATATTGTCCCATTTCCCTCTGTAATGTTGATTACAAAATTTTTGCCAAAGTTCTTTGTTGTCGTCTGCAGCTGTTCATTATGGACTTGATAGGTTCGCATCAGGTATGTGGTATCAGAGAGTGAATTATTCAAACACACATCTATATTTAACGTTTAGTAATCGAGGCAGTATCAGATGGGACGTGCCAAGTAGCTCTGATTCAAATTGATCCGGTGAAGGCGTTTGATAAAATTCGGCACGATTTCTTGTTTGCAGTCTTGCAGCATGCAAACATTGGTGACATTTTGCTCAAAGGCATAAGTCTGGGCTATATGAACTCGTATACAAGACTAATTGTTAATCAGGAGCTAACGAAACCAATACCACTGGAATCATCTGTTCGTCAAGGATGTCCACTGTCTCCACCGTTGTTTGCCTTATAACTGGAACCTCTCGGTGTCAGTGTAATTATCAGTGCAGCCATCCGTGGTTTCTCTCTACCTGAATGTGAAGTTAAGTTCTTAGCCTAGGCGGACGATATCGCCCTCGTTTGGTCTGACAAAGAATGTACTTGAGGCTTTACACTTGACTGAACAGCTGCGATATATCATGCGCAGCTCTTAATTTAGATAAATCCAAAGGCTTTTGGTTGGGCAATTGGGGCACTGAACCAAGCCAGTTTGAAGGCATATGTTGTGACTGTACTCCTCGTTAGCACCTAGGGGTTCGCCTGCAACAAGGTCGCCACAGCTCAGCCTACTGTGATTCACAAATTGTATCTATGCGGCGACGAACAAAGGCTTGGATGCGTAGGGAACTCTCAGTGTACTAGGGCACAGGTCTGTAACATATTTTTGATTGCAAAGCTTCTGTATATCCTTTAAGTCTTGCATTGTGCGAGGAGGATGGTACAAGTTATATATAGAATATACGCAACATTTGTGTGGCGCTCTCAATGAGAGCCCATGCGGCGTGACAACTCGTTGCTTCCCTTAGAGCATGGTGGAGTGGGCCTTGTTCACTTTTGTGCATCAACCTGTTTCCCGTTTTCTTTTTTTTTTCAAACCAGCAAACCACCTGCTTCTTGTGGCTTCGCTCATTAGTCGTCTTATTCCTTGTATACCTTACTTATTCGACCCGACTGGGCAGGCGCAGGAGGGGCACTTATGATGAGTCCTTAAGGAGGTTGCTGACACTTTCAATTTTCTCACTGGGCGTTTCTCTGTAGATTACCTGTATAGCCTCTCGAAAAAGCAGATAACCCAGTCATTGTTCACTACACCATTGTATCGGCATCCTTATATGGGGTTTTTGGACACCACTGTTCTAAAGCATGTAAGGCAAATGTGCATTCAGGCAGCTGCAAAGATGTCCGTTTTCAAACTAAACACAGCGACGTTGCCTGTCAAGGCATTTATTCATGCTAAGGAAATGTTTGTGCCCTGGACGATGAATTGCCGTCTCTGTAACGTGCCTGAGACAAATGAACTTTGTTTTATTCTGTATCGTGATGCTATGTTGTTTTTGAATATACTACAAAGAAATCTTAAAAAGGACATTGAAATTACACCATATACAATTAGATCTTTTAATCCTGACAAACTCTTTCGTGCCTTATGATCTATTTGTGCTGATGGGACTGTTCAGTCTTTGAAAAAGCCGTATGATGGACAGGCATTCCAAGCTACCAAGATCGTTGATTGATTGATTGGTTCACAGGAAGGGAAAAGAGCAGTATCTGTCAGACTTGTAGCTGTGGACACCTAAACCGTGCCGTAAGGTTGGTTGGTTTGTGGGGTCTAACGTCCCAAAGCAACTCAGGCTATGAGAGACGCCGTAGTGGAGGACTCCGGAAATTTCGACCACCTGGGGTTCTTTAACGTGCACTGACATCGTACAGCACACGGACGCCTTGCTTTTCGCCTCCACCGAAAAGCTGCCGCCGAGGCCGGGATTCGATCCCGCGTCCTTGGGAACAGTAGTCGAGCGTCATAACCACTGCGCCACCCCGGCGGGGCGTGCCGTAAGGGACGGGAGGAAGGTGGGAGTGAAAGTGGAAAGAGAGAAGGAGGAGCCGTAGTGGAGGGCTACGGAGTAATTTGGACCACCTGGGGATCTTTAACGTGCGCTGACATCGCAGAGCGCACTGACGCCTCTTTGTTTCGCCTCCATCGAAATGCAGCCGCCGAGGTCGGGTTCGAACCCGAGCACTCCGGACAGTAGTCGGGCGTCTTACCACTGCACCACTCCGACGGAGCGCGTTCGTAATGCAAAATCTACTTTTTCTGTCTGCTTCCGTTTGCTCCGAAACCCTTAGGCATTTAAAGAAAGAACTTTAGGACCTAATGCTGATTCGGGTATTTAGTTCAGGAAGCCAATAAGGTAGACGCGCGACCTGAGGTGGCACCATGAATTTGCTTTGCAATCACATTAAGCGGGGCTTCTCGGTCCTTCAGAAGAAGGACGGGACTTTTTGGGAGGATGTTCCTCCGGGCGATCTTGTAGTTGTTGTTGTCCTCATTAATGGCGCATACCCACAAGGGTGATTGGCCAAGACCAAGCGGTGATTACAGTTTCTGATATTCCATCAAAACGCAGCCGCCGAGGTCGGGATCGAAACCGGGTACTCCGGCACAGTAGTCATGCGTCTCACCACTGCACCACCCCGGCGGGGCTACCAAGATCGTGCAAAATCGTGTTTCGGGAGCAGTGTGCTTTGGTGAGGCGTGTATATGCTGCGCGCGAAGAACCTCCAAACTGGATGCCGTATCTAGATGCGCATGTTTGTTTCCCAGAATTCTGATGTTTTGATAATGGTGCATTGTCAGGCTAGGGGTATGATGAGCTCGTATTAAGCAGCCCGGTAACTTTAGACATGACCAAGTTTCAGTAGGGGAAGGTTTTGTTTTTTTTAAGGAAGTTTCCCATGCAATAAAGAAAAAGAAAAAAAACGCGGAGCATGACTCAGCGGTAGAGCACTGGGCTGGTGATCCAAGGAATGGAGGCTCGATTCCCGCATGGAGACTAATTTTCTTTTTAATGAGGATGAGTAGCACACCTCTTAAGCGTTGCTAGGCAACGCCGGTAGAGCTTGGCGAGGGGGCTGCGCAGCTGGTCTTGGCTGTGACGTCACGGCACACGGCACACAGCATACAGCTTACAGCATACGTGAAGTTCGGCTTCGACCCTCGTAGTGAAGCTTTTCGCTTCAAAAATAAACTGGAAAAAACTGAAGGGAACGTAAACCTCTGAGAGGATGATACGTTACATGTGCGAGGTACCATATTCGGCCGCAAAAAAAAAAACGTCTGGACAAGGTAGCGTTTCTCCAGCATGGGTAGTTTAAAAGCACCTTGTCTAAGACTGAACAGCATAACGAAGCTTCTATTCCATGTGCGTCATAATCAATGCCAAGAATATGGATTATGGCGCTGTGAGTAATTTGTAGGGCGCCATTGATGCTTGCTTGTGCCAGCCAATTAAAAGATAATTGTTTTTGCTAAAATTCAGAGCAGCCCATGACACCTTCCCGTACCTGTCGAAAAGATGAAGGCAGCGCTGCAGGCTTGCTTCAACACACAGATACACCTTAATGTCATCAGCATAAGCAGTTACTCGCAGCGTCTGACACCCTTCGAGAGTGAGGCCACGGATACTTTGGTCTGTAATGATGGCCCTCAAATAAGTCTCTAAGCTGAGAGCAAACAAAAGAGGCGGGGAGAGGACAACCTTGTCGGACACCGCGGATCACAGGGAAACAGCACTTTCCCACGCATACATCACCAATGTAGTTTGAATGCCATCATAGATGCTTTTAATTAAACATATGAAACTTTGCGGAAACTGAAAAGCATCCAGAACGCCGAATATATGCCCATGTTCTAGCCGATCAAAAGCTTTATCTTGATCTAAAGAAACAAGGATAACACTAGTTAAACGTGTATGTTTGTACGCAATAATGCCTTTAGTGGTTTGCTGCAACCTATGTATTTCCCTGCCAGGATTAGAGCACATGTGATGGCAACCAATATGGGAGGACATCACGCCCCTCAAGCGTCGAACCACGATGGCTGCGTGAGCCTGTAGTCTACGTTTAGAAGCGTGATCGGGCTCCATTCCTCTGGACGACATGACCCAGGATCACGTTTTGGGATCAGAATTATTCGCCCTCGCCGACATCCGGCCGGAAAATCTAAATGTTCAAAACACTGGCGAAGAACATTGATTATTACTGGACCGAAAACGTCTCGGAAACGTAAATAAAATTCTACGAGGAGCCCATCAGGCCCAGTTGACCCGCGTTTCATTGACTCTCAGGCTGTCTTGACCTCTTCTGAAGTGGGAAAAAACAAAAAATTACCGATGATTACGTTACTTCCTAATGCGAAATTTGAGCGCAGCAAATAAGCTGTTTCACCTTTTCGATAGATTGAGGCAAAGAAATCGAGCAACACATGCATGCGCTATCACATAATTTTTTTTTATTTTTCACACGTATTCCTTTAACAAAGAACGGCAGCGGCAATTTCGGCTCGGGCGGTGCACATATGCAGATCCGCCGCCACCGATCTGGCTCTCTGATTGCCACCGCACAGGGGTTGCATTGGAGGAGGAGCGAAGAAAGGAATTAAGTTCGAGCCGGCGCTTTGACAACCGGAGACTCGCAGGAAGTGGGGGGAGGGGGGCGGCGTGTACACCCAGGGGCAAACGATGGGGGCAGAAGCGCGCGCAGCAAGCGGACAACGCGATAAAGGGAGGAGGGAAGAGATAGCAGCGACTGACTGATGCTGCTGACGCCGATAGTGAGTCAACCCCAGCTGCGGAGTTGGTTTCAGGGACAAAGCCGCCGATGCCGACGCAAATATGATACCCTCGCTTCCGCAGCACCAAGAACCAGGTCTAGCCGTGGGAAGGTGGTCACGTATTCGTCGACGTGCCGGGGCCTACGTGAAATAACCGGCGCGTCGGCAACTGAAGAGCACCCTATTCGCCACACAGGAACAGGCGGGGGGGGGGGGGTACCCTCCCCTCCTCTTTCTTCATGGCGGCGACGGTGTTCTATGCAGTCACGTTATCTTGACTCTCTAGCGGCGTCAGCGGCATCCAGCGGTATCAGTCGGTCGCTGCTAGCGATGGGGGGATGAAAGGGGGCGGAGCTGGTTACGAGGCCGACGACGACGCCGACGCCGATGCGAAACCCAGGAACGGACGCCAAAGAGCTGCGCTCTAAAACCATTTATAGGAAGGGAAAGGCGCGGTAACTGTCTCACTTGTTTTTCTGTGGACACCGCAACCGTGCCGTAAGAGAAGGGAGGAAAATGGGAGTGAAAGTTGAAAGAAAGAAAGAGGAGCCGTAGTGGAGGGCTACGGAGTAATTTCGACCACCTGGGGATCTTAACGTGCGCTGACATCGCACAGCACACGCACGCCTCTTCATTTCGCCTCCATCGAAACGCAGCCGTGAGGTCGGGTTCGACCTGGAGCACTCCGGACAGTAGTCGGGCGTCTTACCACTGCACCACCCCAGCGGAGCGCGTTCTTGAAGCAAAATCTACATTTTCTGTCTGCTTCCGTTTGCTCCGTAACCGTAGGCCTTTAAATAACTTTAGGTCCTAATGCCATATGGGGTATTTAGATCAGAAAGCCAATAATGTAGATGCGCAACCTGACGTGGCACCATGAGTGTGCTTTGCAATCACATTAAGCGGGGCTTCTCGGTCCTCCAGAAGAAGGACGGGACTTTTTGAGGAGGATGTTCCTCTGGTCGATCTTGTAGTTGCTGTTGTCCTCATAAAGGGCGCATACCCACAAGAGGTGATTACAGTTTCTGATATTCCATTGTGCAGAATTGAGATAACATTTTTATGAAATCCGGATCCCTTTCAGTGATGGTTGAGGGTGGTGCATGGGCTTGGTGAAATTTTAATTACTGAGAATAAAAAATAGGTATTTAGGAATAACATAAAGTATATCAGCAATCAAAGAAACACTTAAATAATCAGTTATGATGGAAACCGTTTTGATTCTGAAGAAACTTTTGTATGGCAGCTCACACACACCCATCTTTACGTCCCAGTATAGAAGCGCCAAGGAAACCGAACCACTGACGACAAGTGGCAGCTAAGTTTCTGTAATGGCATTTCTAAACGCTGCCTCCTTAGCGATGTATATCGGCGGCAGAAGAGCAAGAAATCTTCAATTGTTTCTGGCTCGTCACAATATTGGCACAAAGGGGTTGCGAGACCAGGTCTGTAGTTGTAAAAGTTTAGCTGAGGAACACAACAATGAAGTCGTGTGAAGAAAACTTCAAGTTTGCGAGACCGCCAGGTTTTACCCCTCCAAGGGAATAGAGGGTGATTAAAATAATTCAGGGAAGCAAGGGCATTAGTGCGAAACTCTCGCTTTAAAATATAAACACTAAAGCGTGGCGCCATGACTATCGCACAGGTCGGAAGGAGCTAAAAAATCGGACCACTCATGCCTGTTTTCGCTAAAGAATCAGCAGACTCGTTGAAATGAAGCCCCCGTGACTAAGAACCGAAAAACTATCCCTATCGATTTAACATGAGGAAGGATCAGAAATTTAAATGTGCGAAATAACTTCGACGGAATGGACGCAGATAGGGAAGTGCACATCGATAATGAATAGGTAATTATTAAAACAGTAGAATAAGAATTTGGCAGTCTACGCAGGGTAAGAACTACAGCTAATAACTCCGCTAAATAAATTGGGTGAAATCTGGAAGACGGAGACAAAACGTCCAACCAAGGAACCGAGAGAAAATGCCCACAACCACCATTGTTTTACTTACCGAGGCATCAGTCGAAATCATAACATGTGAGCAAAAGATCATCAAGTAGTCCTTTAGTATTCCGTTTACCAAGCCGAAATGTAGTAATTCGGCTTTACGTGGATAAATATCATCTACAATTATGTTGACAAATGATGTGATTGGTCCTACCGGAACAACGTCAGCCATTCGCACATTTAGTGGTCCCAGCAAGGCACGAAACAACTTTGAGGAGATTGAAATGTAGACCACCTTACAGTAAAGAATTCGCTTGGATGAGCAAGGAAATAAGCTTGGTCACATTTCGCACCGAACTGCATAATTTTGAGAGTGTTCGGAGTGCCAGAAGCCGAGAGTGCGAGTTGTGGCAATCGTGCTTCAAGGTATAAAAAATTGTTGGGCGCAAACTTAGGGAGTCCCAAATAGAGCCGAGAGCTTCTCTCTCTGAGTAAAAGATGACGCAGTTTATAAGCGGCGATTCCAGAAAACACAACACAGTTAAATTCTAAAATAGGCCGAACATACATTTTGTAAATTATCAAAAGAGCGTGACCATCTCGGGCCATGACCGACCCTGAGGGCGACAAAACACATCGCTTATTCTCGTCTTGCTGGAGATCCATGTCCATATCACATTCATTGAGTGTAGAAAGCGTCGGAGAGTATCCGACACCAAGGCTGAAACAGTCGCTGGAATCATCCATATCCCGTCCTTTGTTCACAGCCACGGATTCCTCCTTTAAGTCCTTTCGCAATACCGGTAGCTTTTTCACGCATCCCGTTGCATCTCCAAGGCTCCACGAGTCTTTGAGACGCCAGCAGTGACGGGTATAGCCGTAAGCTCCATGACACGACTAGCCGGCGTTCCAAGGTTGGTTGGTTGGTTCACAGTAAGAGAAAGACGCAGTATTTGTCACACTTGCTCTGTGGACGCCTGAGCAGCGCTGTAGGGAAGGGAGGGAGGTGGGAGTGAAAGTGGAAAGTGACAAAGGGGAACCGTAGTGGAGGGCTACGGAGTAATTTCGACCCCCTGGAAACCCGAGCAGCTAGGCGAAGGGCGGAACGCACAGCCAAGCGGATGGAGCTCCCCAAGGACTGGTCCAAATGGAGGAAGGTCGACGCCTGCTGCCGCCGACAAGCCAACCGGCGGGGTCGAGAAGGCTAGGCCAGCGTCTGCCACAAGCTACAAACCGCCCGACAGTCAGCGACAGCGTGGCGTCTCTTCCGATGTCTCCTGCAGGTGACAGTCAATCGCCATCATGTCCTGGGCGCCGCCATTGCCAGAGGGGTGTCCTACCAGGTGTTAGCCGAGGAGCTGGCAGACCACCCGTCCAAGGCCGCCCGCCCTGCCCTCGGCCCTCTACCAAGCCCTCCACTACGTTAGCCTCAGACCCGCCACTCCCTTCCTGCCACAGCAATCTCCATGGTCACTGCTCAGTGCTCGGATCCAATCACCACCCACGAGCTTCTTCGGGCCCTCAACCGGTCCAAGAAAAAGACGGCTCCAGGTGCAGATGGGATCACCCTCCAAATGATGCGCAACCTAGACACCCCAGAAAAGGCCCGCATCCTGCAGGTGTTCAACGAGATCTGGGAAAGCGGCATCCTTCCCGAGAGTTGGACTACTGCCATCGTGGTCCCTATCCTCAAGGGGAAGAAGCCCCCCCCCCCCCAGCAGCTCTAGTCCTACCGCCCCGTGTCCCTGACATCCGCAGCCTGCAAGGCCATGGAGTCCGTGGTCCTGGAGCGCCTCTCTTCGATTGCACGGGTGAAGAACGTTCGCCCTGAAAGCCAGTCCGGGTTCCGGAGACACAGGTGCACAGCGGACTCCATCGCGGACGTGGTGTCCACCCCGGAAGAGGCTCAGTACATGGGCGACGTCGCCTTTCTCACCCTTCTAGACGTCGAGTCTGCCTTCGGCCATCTACCACACCAGGCCATCCAACCGGCTCTGGATGACCTGGGAGTCACAGGTAACCTGCGTGTTTTATAACAGCCTTCCTTTCCAATCTTCCCTGCAGGTCCGGGTTGGACAGACCCTGAGCTCGCCTCGCCCCATCAGCACCGGAGTGCCCCAGGGGTCTGTTCTCAGCCCCTTCTTGTTCAACCTGGTCCTGGCCGGTCTCCCGAGCGCCATCAAACAGGATGGGGACCACAGAGTGCTGACCTCGATCTATGCCGACGACGTGGCGCTCTGGGTCCGGGCCCCAAGAGGAGGATGATCTCTGCTAAGAATGCCCTGCAACGAGCCCTCGACTCCGTGCAGCAGTTCCTTCTCGACAGGGGGCTCAAGGTCTCTGCCGCAAAGTCGGAGGCCCTCATGGTGCATCCTTCGGGAGCACGAGTGTCAGCCCATGCGACCACCCTGATGATCGACGGCACCAGCCAGCCCTGGAGACGCCAGGTCAAGTACCTGGGGCTGTGGATCGATCACTGCCTCACATTGAACCCTGCAGACAAGGCCTACCTGGGTCATCTGAACCGGGTTGGCCGAGCCGCCCAACGTCTTGCAGGGGCAACGGCTGCTCAACATCATGGGCAAGCCGGCTGTTTGAGGCGGCCGCCACCTCTTCCATACTTTATACCCTCCCTTTTGCTTCCCTCAGGCCCACGAGAGTGAACATCCTGGACGGAGCACGCAGGAAATGGATCCGACGCCTGCTGGGAGCAACGCAGTGCTCTAGGATTGCGGCAACACTGGCGGAAGCCGGTGTCTATCCCCTGACCCTGCAGCTCCTCCAGAGAGGCCTCACTCACGTGGACCGCCTTCACCACGCCCCTGACGGAGCTTCCCTCCTGGCACGGCTGCGCAGCGCCCTCCCATTCACGGATGGGACAACTGACGGCTGTATACAAGGACTTCATCGGAAACACCCCAGGGTATTCCATCCTAACTCCTCCACCAACACATCCACCTTTACAGGTCACCCTTGACCTGGAGGTAGTCAGCAAGCGCCGCTCCCCAGTTGCTGCCCTGGGCCAGGCCGCCGCAGCCCTGATTGAAGAGTGCAAAGGAGCACCCGCCTCTTCACCGACGGCTCGGTCCTGCCTTCCACGGGCCAGGCTGCAGCGGCTATGACGGCCCCACAGATGGGGGTGTCCAGCTCTTGCAGGCTCTCCTTTCCAGGCAGCTCTACTGCAGCCGAGCTGGCGGGCCTCCACCTGGCAGCGGACTACCTAGAGACTGGTCAGCCCCCAGGCTTCTACACCATCCTGTGCGACTCGAGGCCGGCACTGCAGCTCCTGCGCAAGCCGTCCTGCTTCCAGCTGTCGGCTTGCCACCTACGAGCGCGCCTCCAGGCCCTGGAGGATTCCGGCTTCGCCCTCTCACTGCACTGGGTCCCGGGCCACTGGGTCCCGGGCATCCAGGGCAACGACGAGGCCGACGCACTTGCCAAAGCGGCCGACTCCGACCAGGTAAGTATGACTCACCATGTATCTGCCTTTGACTTTTCCAGGCTCCCCCTCAAGAAGGCGGTGAGGGCCCTGCACCCCGATCGGCGCATCGCCAAGGGGAGGACATTCCACCGCCTGTCTGACAAGCTCGCCCGCAGGGAGTGAGCTCTCCTCCTACGCCTCCGCACCGGAGGTTCCTGGACGCCCACGGAGCTGTATGTCTGTGGCCGGGCCCCCTCCCCAGCATGCCCCTCCTGCGGTGATGCAGGAACGCTGGGGCACCTCCTCTGTGTGTGCCCAGCACACGCCCACCACCGTCGCAAGATGGAGGTAGGCTACCGGGCCCTCGGACTTCCTGCTGCCACCGAGGACCATCTGCTCTTCCCAGCCAGGAGCCCCCTGGCAGCCCACCGGCTCCTGCTGGCCTTCCTGGAGGAGTCCGGCCTGGCTGCACAACTGTAGCCTACCACCGGGCCTGCTGACCTGCTGGCCACAGCGTTGGCGACGGAGCCGATGACGAGGACGACGACGAGAGCGACTCCAAGATGATGACCCCCCCCACCTCCCCTTTCAACATCCCATCTCCCCTTCCCCCCGGACACCAAGAGTGCGGCCGCGAATTAAGGCCGGCATAACCTGTGTCCGGTATCCCCCCCCCCCTCCGAGAATAACCCAAAGACCCCTACCTACCTACCTACCCTGGGGATCTTTAACGTGCGCTGCATCGCACAGCACACGGACGCCACTTCGTTTCGCCTCCCCACGGGTTTTTTATTGCGAAAGCAATACTGCTAGCACTTTTCTGCCGTCGGTGGAGGTCGTTCCTTTGCTCCGGCGCACCACGTGACAGCGTGACGTCACGACCAGAGGAAAGCAGGGGCCCCGACTCGTCTCTTCGGCCGTAGTCGTTTTTTCGCTCGGCGCGGCGGCTACCACGTGACGGCCTCCTCAGCCCGCCGTGTGAGGGCGCTCGCTAGGAGAGGATAAACGGGGCGCCTGCGGCGCGCTCCGGATGAGCCTTAGCTTGGCTTAGTCATGTTGCACAAGGCGTCGCTGGAGCGACGTGCTGCGCGCAAACGCCGGCACCGTGCCGAGGAGACAGATGAAAGGCAAAAGCGGTTGGCTAAGCAACGCACCTATGCTCCTGAATGCCAAGCCCGGCGGCGTTCTACAAGTTCAGTGAGCGAGAGTAGTTTCATGGACTATGAATGCCAAATAATCGTCTATGAGTAGTGCAGAGCGAGTGTACTACCCAATGGAGTAGCAGACTTGGTGATGTATAGACATTCGGATGACTATGTAATTACCAGTCTTCAGACCAAGAGTCACTACTTTACGGACCACAAAAGCGTGTTCATTGGAATAAACAAAGTGTAGAAAGCATGTTGTGTCCAGAGTGAATCCTTTAGTTGCACAAAAGGTGAAGCCATGCCAAACCAGCAGCAGAGCCATGCGCAGCCAAGGAGGTATTGCTTTCGCAATCACTCAGGCTTAACCAGAGCTAAGCCACAGCTAATATGTGGTGGCTCCAGAGCCTTAGACGCCGACTACAGCTCCTTTCCCTGAACTCTATGCTTGGCCTAGACGCCGCGAACTTTAGACATGCACAGCGTTTCAGGCGGTGATGTGGAAGTAGCTACTTCGACAGCAGAAGGCTCACCCGAAGATCTGGCTGGCTTGGCAGAGGGAGCCCGCACTGTAAGCTTCAAGGGTGTAAGCGGAGGCAACGCACTTGCCGCCGCGTCCAAATGGAAACGGCGCACAGGCAATGCCACCGTCGCGTGGTCATCACCACAGCGTCGACAGAGCAGGGCACAACTTTCGCCTTAGTGACCATGGACACCACAGCGACCACAAAAACGCTCTGAGCACTGCGCTCTTATAAATGGTCCGAGAAGCCACACTTCCGGCAAACACGCTGCATACCTCTGTAGTCAAAGGTAACGCGATGGCCAGCGACGCGTATGTAGTTGGGTACTGGTGACGTAGATGTCATCTCCATCCGCACATACCTCGTCCCAGTCAGAACGCCCTTAGGGGAGCCCATCTGGCCCGCAGTGACGGACAGGACTTTGCCATGTCGGCTCAGGACCTGGAAGAGCGTTTAGTTTGAAACCAAAGACGGCAGGAACAGGCAGGCCTCAGTGGTCACTTGTGGCCCTACTGGAACAATTGGGATACGCTCGCGGCCGATGACGAGGCAGCCGGCTTCGACGATTAGAGTCATGGATGCCATGCTCTTCACTGTAACTTGGAAGGACTGGGCGCCCATATGCTGTACACAGTGGACTTGAGGTAAACCCACTATTGAGGCCGCTGATTCAATGACGGTATCGGGACTGGTCCTCACAGGGACAACTATATCGAAGATCAAATTCTCCGGTGGATTCCATGGCGTTGAAGGTGACATGGCCACCAAGTCACGGGGCACTCCCAACGTGAAACAAGCAGGGATTCTCCCCACGGCTATTATCCCGCCTGCATCGCACTCATCGCGTGCTGTGAACGAACACCTACGCTGCAATTCAGTGTTGGTAGTTAAGCGAGTATGTTTTTGCTATGTTCTAGGTCACGATTAACAACTCAAGTTTATGCACAAAGTAGGTTTCCGAAGTTATCCCCTGCGCTCGAAAGAATGCGCCAAATCAAAGCTGTCAATAAATTTATAGCACTTGCTTTATTGCGACACCAAAGATTGTTATTGTCGTTGGTGTTCTGGTCAAAACTCATGTAAATTTCATGTAATTAGCCGCAGCGGTCTGGGTTAGATTCCTCATTTTGTGTGCAGTAGAGCTGCCCAACCACTGGACCATAAGTGCGGGGCGTCTTTTAGTGCTGCAGCACGAATACCCGCATTCTTCTAAAAACACATCTGAAGATTTTCCCTTTGTCCTTTTCGAGTGGGGACTGGCGAAAAGAGGAACAGAGCTCCGTCACTGAGAGCCTGCTCGTGTCTGAGGTCTGGTGAACAAAACGTCCTTTGTGGTTCTGGGAGCAGAAGAATGGCTGCGAGCGCGTACAAAGGAAGAAGAAAGACGGTTGTGGAACGCTCGACATGCGCGAAAGCGGCACCGCATTTTGACTTCACCTACATGAGTCCAATAGACAATCCTGTCGATCACATTTCATTATTGATAACAAAACAAAATAAGTACTTTGCGTGGTGTCAACAGAAATAATTCAATACGTTTGAAGCATACCGTGGTTGTGAGGTGCCTGACTTAATGAAAAATTATAAACTAGTGAGTAAAAAAAACATTTTTTAGGCCTTGCAAAGAGCGTAGTGTATCTTTAGAAGCCTTCATTATTTGGCAAGTTTCAGGCTGAAAATATGATATTTGCTTCATTGCATTCATTGCATGCAATGGCACTGAAAGAGGTTTAAGGGGGAGCCTCAGATTCCAAGTAGAACCAAAGTTTTGACAAGGGGACTTGTCTCTGCCTTCGCCCAGACGAAGGAAAGTCCCCTTTTATAAACGTTGGCTCGGCTTGCGAACTGCGGCTACCACTCAACCCATTTTCTGTGCTTTTCCATTCCCTTTTTGCGTACGTTATTTCTGTGAGTATAATATAGCTTCACGATGATTGGTTTTCTTCTGTTTGGAACTCTGAGAACACGCACAGGTCGAGCTCCACCCTCGCGAAAAAATCTTATCCGATTCCTCGCTTAGACCCATAGTTATGAACAATTACCGTCCGCCTCGCGGGCATGCGCCCAGGCTTACTGAAAAGCTATGTTGGATGTAAAGCACACAATAATAGAAGGGAAAGACGCGGTAACTGTCTCACTTGTTTTCTGTGGACACCTCTACCGAGCCGTAGGGGAAGGGAGGAAGGTTGGATTAAAAATAAAAAAAGAGAAAGAGGAGCCGGTAGTGTTGAGCTACGGAGTAATTTCGACCACCTGTGTACAGTGAACTAGAATATGTAACCTGGGGATCTTTAACGTGCGCTGGCATCGCATAGCGCACGGAAGCCTCTTTGATTCGCCTCCATCGAAAGGCAGCCGCAGCGGTCGGGTTCGAACCCGGGTACTCCGACACAGTAGTCGGGCGTCCTTCTACTGCACCAATGCACTACTCCGGTGGGGCAAAGCTCACCATGTAAGTACTTTTTTCTGTATCTTATATGAACCGTCCTACTGCCAGGATAACTGCTCGAAATCACGCAGTCAGCAATAGTCAGTTACAAGTCAATTGTATGCCCGATTTTTTCAAAACAGCTAGGTGACAATGTTCGCACACAGTACGGATTTCCTGTGTTTCTACCTAGCGGCGGTCGAGGTGGTGAACACACGCAGGGTAGTCACAAGGGGCGCCCTCCGGCGGGGCATCCCTACTCTTTCCGTTGGCTTCCTTCGTAATTGCTTAAAATGCTTTGTCATCCGTGGTCCGTGGGTTGGTGTGAGGAGGAAAGCTATACGGAACCCAAACGCACATCAGCACTTCCACTCCTCCAGCTGCTTCCAGGGTAATGTTTGAGACCCAAGCAAAAGCTTTAGTAAGGCGGTCATGAGCCATGTGAGAACAATCAGTGGAGTAAGTACATTTAACTTTGTCTAAATGACGCTGAAAAAGACAATGCAGAGCGGAAAATACTACACAGGAAATGAGCCTGAAAACACAAGATAATAATAGATATAGATGCACGTAGCTTTTTTTTTTTTTTATTCCCGGAGCATTGCTAAGCGCATCCTAGGGAGCCACTCCAGAGGAGTGGCTCCCTAGCCTAATTCAACAAACAAGTGGAAACAAAATCTGTCAGCTGGTTGCAAAACTAAACTGATGTAAATATATTTCTTGGCTACTTTTATCTCACTGTACATCCCGGCAGTTTATTAACGTGCTAATCACCTCTTTTTATATGCTTCACTTTGAATGTCATCTTCATTTTTTCAATTCTTTAGACAAAATTTCTTTGAGGCAGTTTATTAGGGCTTATTCACTGTCACAAACCATTAAGCACTCGTTGATTGTTCACCTAAACATGAAAAGTTGTGGAAAATATAAATAAATAAAGCACAGCTTTACTAAAAGAGTACAAAACAACGTTTCTGTTTTCGTACTTGTTTCTAACAATCGCTTTTTGAGTAGAGAAGGTCCACTCTGGTAACCTGCTGCTGCGCCGCCATGTTGTTCCATCCTGTAGGACAAACATGGCAAAAAGAACTTCACAGATAATTTGTTTTAGATTTTTTTTTGCGGGTACATCCAACGCAAAACGCTTGGTTAGAAGAACGGCTAGTTAGGCCATTTGTTACTGCCTCATAATGAGCGAACTGCAATAGGTAAAAATGTAACGAACGTGAAGCCCTATAAACGTACAATGACGTACGAATGTCGGGGCTTTCCTGGTAATTATTTTTCCGTTATTAATTAAATTGGTTCACAGGAAGGGAAAGGCGCAGTAACTGTCACACTTGCTCTGTGGACACCCGAACCGCGCCGTACGGGAGGGGAGGAAGGTGGGAATGAAAGTGGAAAGAGAGAAAGAGGAGCCGTAGTGGAGGGCTACGGAGTAATTTCGACCACCTGGGGATCTTTAACGTGCGCTGACATCGCACAGCACACGACGCCTCTTCGTTTCGCCTCCATCGAAACGCAGCCGCCGTGGTCGGGTTCGAACCCGGTATTTTTCCGTTCCTGAGTTTGGTTTTCTTTTTCTCCGGGAAGTGCTGATAGTTTCAAGCCCATTGACCTTGAGAGATTCACCGTATACAAACCTACACATTCGTACCCAACTGTTCATTCTAGTGTGCTCATTTCATTGAAATCATTAGGAAAAAGCGCTCATTGGCCGGGGGAGGTTCACCTTATACACAGCGAAATAACGATACCATAATATTCGTTCCGGTGTGCTCTTCCCTTTGAAATTAATACTAGAAAAAGCGCATTGTAAACAATTGGTGCCCTTTTTGTACAGTTCAGAAACTTTCTTTTGTCAACTGGCTTGAGCACAAATTCCAATATAATTTAGCAAGCCTGGTAACTATGAAGACAACTGAGACGCGAAACGCTCGCCGGCGAAGGCTATTTATTATTTGCTTTATATATAACAGTTGCACATTCTTCGAGTCCAATAATATTACGCTCACTTGCATCACAAATAGTGCTTGCACCTGGTTATTCCAGTTTTTAGTTAACTAAGCTTGATTTTTATAGCTGCAATTTTTATAGCTGCAGTTATAGCTGAGAACCACAGAGCTCAAACTGAAATGAAGGCTTTTCCTTCGAATGTAATCGTGAGTTTGACATATGCATAGAGGTCTCTTTAAACCACCTGAAATTCTAACATATTATTTGCGCCAAGAATTGTAAAAACATGGCATAATCAAGGGAGCGCGTAATAACAGTTTTCGATGTTGGCGGCTTACCGTCCTATCGCCAGTGTGACTCAGACAGTGTGTGTATTTTCCGTATAGCAGGCAAGTTCATTTAAGAGTTTAGGGACAGATTGATGACGGAATTTGGCCAACCAATTGAAATATGTATGTATATATATATATATATATATATATATATATATATATATATAATTGGTCTACAGCAAAAGAAAGGCGCAGTATCTGCCACACTTTCTCCAACAATTGGTTGGTTGGTTGCACAACGTTTATTTCCATCGGAAATGCGCGTCATCTTCCCTGCCCCCGGGATATGTGCCTTGGAAGATGGGGAGTCGTGCGCCCGCGGATTAGAGGCCGGCCGGTAGCCCTTGGCTTCTTGCGGCCTCTTCCGCCAGATGGACGGTGCGGTGCTGGATCGCAGGGTCCGCGCTTTGCAGCAGTGTATCCCAGGCTTCTCTACTTGTAATATTTTGTCCTATCGCTGGAGATTGTGGGCACTCCCAAATTGTGTGGTCGAGTTTCCCTCTCGCCTCAATGTTTGCACAGATCTTTGTCCCTAAGGTCTGGTAGCGCGTGAAACACCGACAAGTATGCGTTTTGACGGTACACTATCGCTACTATCACGTGGCATTCCTTGGCACGCGTTCATGGATGGAATTGCAAATGGCAGGAACGCCAGACAAGATTAGACTTGCGGTTGGTTGCTTCGAATTTGGCGGCTAATGACATCACTTCTCTTTCGACCAATCAGGTGCGCCGCCCGCGCGGACAGCTTTTGTCGACGACAGTATGAGCCAATAAAGGCTTTCGCCTTAATATGTCCCAGTGTTCTCTGATATGATCAGTCCTTGCTTGGGGAGCTTAGAGATCGTACAAGCGCAACCACTCAAGATATGCATTGGCTTGCCTCAGCACACCTTATAAAAAATCATGATTAAATAGCTATTGGCAGTATACATTCCCACAAAAAATGCGTGTGTATTCACGCGCCTATTTACAAGATATTATAGTTTTCCATTGAAGATCATTCTGGATGAGCGAGTGGACTGCAGCTTTACAATTGTAGTTGGCTGTTATTTATAGCAAATGCAACCAGACTATCCCCTCCTATATCTCCCCTCTAAACTACAATACTGATCACTCAAACGTTTCTGCGCCTGCATGTTTCTAAATGCTAAAAAACTTCATTGTGCTTGTTTAGCGACTTAAGCAACGTATTTGTTCATACATCTGACAAGAATATCAGAAATATTTTCAAAGGTACACACACGGATTTGTGTCACCAAAAGCATAGACTTCGACAGTGGTGATACCCACTGAGAGGTCAAGTCTCCAGTTCGTTTTAAGACATAATTCATCAAACGCTAGGTAGATTGAACGTCGTCAAGAAGCAATTTCGCATGTATATATGAAACTACCTGAAACATGGCGCATTTCAAATCTTCTACATTTTCTTTACAAATTATGGAAAGCTTTTTACTTAACACGGCGTATCAGTCTCTGGCATTAAACGTTGATTGAAAAATGCACTGCGTTAAAAAGACGATGACTACGCACGCAAAGAACAGGACAAACGTGTCCTGTTCTTTACGTGCGTAGTATTCCCCAACTCGCCCAACTTTCTACTTTACTGCGTTAGACGTTGCTCAGCTCCTAACAGCTGCTCGTGGCCAAATCCAAACATGATTGCATTTAATTAGATCCCTCAACACTGGGGCTCAAATGGAAACGACGCTAGTTTTATGCCTTTATACAGATATTTCGTGCATCTGTACCTTTACGCGTGGATTTCCTCACGGAACAGAAAATGGCAACATTAGTGTGGTGCTTTTCAAACTAATGTTTCGGCCGTCTGGGGCTGCGCCCTCTAAGCCGACGTCGTAGCCATATTTTCATACAGCTGTTAAAGAGAGAAGTTGTAACCGGTTTTTTAATGGGACAACCGTTCGCAGGCCTCTGCAGAAGCAAACAGCGCTCTCAGCATTAGCCTGTTAAATATTGTGCCATTCTCGAGACCGCACACAACTTCGCGTCATCATGCGAGCTTATAGACTTGCCATGGCGTGAAAGCCGCGTTAAAGCTTGCGATTCACGCACATTTTCACTGACGAAGCGGACTATTCAGAATGGCACACTTGTGGTATTATTGAAATTGTGCAGCGTGCTTTAATCCTTTTGTGCCGCATATGTACGTAAAAGGATAACTCCACGCTTCCTTCGCTTGGACAAAGAGACTCACTCTGACGCCTTGCTACTGGTTGCTTAGTCTGAAAAATGGAAGACTGCGCAAGCACCAGCTTTTTCTCCTTCTTTAATGACGTGATATTCGACACGCGATTATGAACATAGTTTCTGTATATATTTTCGCACTTCTCACCCCGTTGTCGCCCAATACGATATCCTTCTTCTCTTCCACTTTCCCAGTGTAAATTAGCAGGAAAGATGTTCAAATTTCCGGTCGAACTCCCGGCCTTTTCTTGCAATTAACTAATCTACCTTGCGTAAGTGAGTGGCAAAATTGCCGTGTTTGCAGCCATGAGAGGAACACAAGCTTTTGCAGTGTCAATAAGGAAAAAAATAAGGTTGTCTGTACAAGGGTCTCTGTTAGTGTAGAATGTTGACAATATTTGTAACAATGTGCAGGAAGATAAAGCGACCACTAATAACTGCCAATAAAAGCCATATCTTTCTTGCAGGCAAGAGCTTGATGCCGAAGGAAAAAATAAACAGTCTGGGCGCTCCGCTGTAACCTCACTTTTCTGTGGTTTATGTCAGAACTGCTGGAACTCCTGAGGTGAAGCCTGCACGCACTCACGACTGTGCAAATATAATTTCTTCTTTGTTAGGGAAACCAGTATCTCTGTAATGTTGCCATCTCATGAGGAAACGTTGGTTGGTTGGTTTGTGGGGTTTAACGTCCCAAAGCGACTCCGGCTATGAGAGACGCCGTAGTGGAGGACTCCGGAAATTTCGACCACCTGGGGTTCTTTAACGTGCACTGACATCGCACAGCACACGGGCGCCTTGCTTTTCGCCTCCACCGAAAAGCGGCCGCCGAGGCCGGGATTCGATCCCGCGTCCTTGGGAACAGTAGTCGAGCGCCGTAACCACTGCGCCACCCCGGCGGGGCCATGAGGAAACGATGCGCCGGCAGGAAACAGTACTGCTAAAATAAAATAGATATGAAAAGGCGAAGGAATGCTGCATCTAAGCTTTTTTTTTGCGGGCACTCGCGCCATCCTCATGGCCGAGGTTTGTGAATGTGGTATTTTTTTGCGTTGTGCCTGCTCTTACACCCTTTGTTCGCCCACGGGTGCTGCGCCCAGTTCCTGGACCGGCACTTACGACGGCTGGTTGTCGGAAGTGTTGATTGCTCCTAATGAAGGACCCGCGCATCATATGGGTCTTTTGGGTCTTGTATCTTACCTCCTACTTGCCGCAGGGTTCACTTTGAATGCTTAGCTGTTGCTCTTTGGAGCATGGAAAAGGCTGTCTCCTGAACCAGAAAAGCACAAGGGACCTTTATTAAGTACGCCAAGGGAATTCAGCGAACTACTAATTATTTCTTTTTGTCGGGTTCAGTGAGTATTGAGTAACCTAACTGCAATTTTGAACACCATATCTATTTTGTCATCGTGTACAAAGTTATTAGAGAAACATAAACCGCGGTAAGGAAATATGAGCTTTACCATATTTATGGCATGAAAATAGCCTTGTAGTAAGTGTAACATACCACCAAATTAGTTTACGACTATTATTTCGAGATCCGAAGCAGGTGCGTTTAACTGCGGTAAGTATGCTGTTCTCGGGACGACTTCGCCATCTCAATCCCAGTCGAAAAAAACTACACAACTGTGTCAAAAATACGACAAAATATCCTGTAGTTCTGTCGTAACCATCACATTTTTCTGTAGTTCTGTAGTACTTTTCTGTAGTTCTGTAGTTTTTCTGTAGTATATTTCTGTTGTCTGTAGTTCTGTAGTACTTTTCTGTTGTAACTACAGAAATTTCTGATGTTACTACAGACTGTTCTGTTGTCACAACAGGTTTCCCGTCAAAAACCGCACAGAAATTCTGTCGTGCATCAGAAAATTTTCTGTAGTTTTTTCCGACTGGGATAAGTTAATACTAAAAGGAGAAGATATTTTTGTATTTGCGGACCCATAGGAATGTGCGAAGTGTGTTCTTGCTGTCTAAACTCAATCGATTACCAACTTGCCCAAGCGTCTGTTTTGGCATATTTGCATTCTGCTTCTCCCTAGTTTTCATTTGCACTGAATACGCCATTATACACCTATAACAATCACCAAGAGAGGTTTTACAATATGCTGCCATCTTTTAAAATTAAAATCTTTCTGAAGCTTGTTTTATACAAACCTGAACTTTTTTATTTCATTTAGAAGTGCCGGTATTTCTTTGTAAACAATGCTTTAATTTGTTAAAACGTGACATATTGACCTTTATAGAGCTTACTCACTGACATAGAATATACTTTTGCGGGGCTAGAGGGCCACCCATTCATACAGTTAATAATGACGGAGACAGACAAGGGCAGAAAGAAGGATACATCTATAGCATTGAATTTTGAGTTAGTTTTATTAGAAGAGAGAGTGTTCGGGCTCAGTTTCGTATCATGTGGAAAAGTGGAAGTCAAAGCGTCACATGGTGTCCTGTTTATTTTTCTTCCCCGCTTTTGTGTCTTTGGTTGCTTGTTTTCTTTTGTTTTTGTCAATCATCTATTCTAAAAAATTGGCACATGTCATTTCATGTTTTCACTTTGGCTGTGTCGCATTGTACATATTTCAAAAAAACTCTTCTAGTTTATAATAAAACTAAGCGAAATTCGGCGCTGTTTTCGCCTCCTTTTTATACATGCATGTCTGCTCCAAATGTATCGGTACTGTGCAAGTAAGCCTTGCACAACATCAAAATAAGTTTCATACAGTATAACGTATTAATATTTTGAGCTCTAAATATTGACCCAACGGCGTTTTACCTTGCCTCATGATGGCTGTTAGCAATGGGTGATTAGACGGAGACCCACGCCGAGTTTCTGCATACTCAATGCCGCAGCTCAGTGCACTGTCCCTAATGCACTAATTGAAGTGTTTTCGCAAAGTGGATGGATATTAGCCATCCTACTTCTTGCCTGGGTGTCCCAAGCACTGATGCAAAAGACCAGGCGTGTGTTATTGACATAAGAGGCGCATGCATTAGGCAAGCCTTGCATCACAATAAAGAAGGACAAAAGATATTGTCACCGACAGATTTGGTAACCAGCAGAACCGAGCTGGGCTTCTTAATGAAGCGAAACTCGAGAGAGAACAGGTCGACGCTCAGCTACGTACCAAGATATGGTAGGCCACTTGTTGCCGCCAAAAGATGAACAGCGGTGTGGCATTACCCCATCCCTTCCAATAGGCATCGACCCGGTGCTGAAAACGTCGAGGCACAATGGAAAAGCTGGGCAGGCTATACGGGTGGATGTGGCTCTGATTTTGACCATCAAAACGGTTTAACAGCGATGGATGCTGCCACTGAATCGAAGGATTTTGCTCATCAGTTCTTGCTTAAACGAGGTTCGCGTTTAATTTAAACTACCATCGGGACACCGTATCGGAGCAGAATGTTGTGCATGAAGAAAGGGGCAACTTCGGCTGTGGTACCACGGCGAATGGCCTTGGTCTGAAAGTAACGGCTGAGGTAGTTAGTGGCAACCACTATATACCTGCTACCCACGAAGGACGCCGGAATGAGCCGATTAAGTCCATTCCCACTTGTTGAAATGGACATTTTGGGGATAGTTAGGCTGCAGGAGCCCAGCTAGTTTAGTCGGTGGTGTGTTCCATCCCTAGATCTCATGGCAGGTACTAACGTAGCGGTGGGCAACGGGAGCTAGCCTGGGTCAGTACTGCTTTCGGCGTATCCGTGCCAGTTTGCGAGAAAAATTGGGATCGCCGGAAGAAATGTCGCCGTGGCACGCATGAAGAACTTGGTCATGAAGCGTATTTAGGTACTACAATCAGATAAGCAGTTTCTGCTTGACTACCGTTCTTTTAGAGCATATCATCGCGCAAGCAAAATGATAATATACCGCGCCTGAAGAGCCGAGGAGGAGCTGGCACGGTTCCTTCGAAGTAGTGAATGAGGGGCAGAAGTTCGTGGTCGGCCCGCTGCTTTATGACTTAAGTGTACGTCGTGATGACATCGAGGAACGCTGAATCGTCTTTGGAGCCGACCGTGAGGCAGAAAACAGGGGCGCGAGACAGAAAGTTAGCATCGTTGTGTTTCTGGCCGGACTTGTGCACGATGGTAACATCGAATTCTTGCAACGGAAGCCTGCATCCAGTAAGCCGCCCCCAAGGACCTTTCTGGTTTCCCACCCAACATGTGACTGATAGTCGCTTACGACACGAACGGGCGGCCGTACAAGTACGGATGAAATTTCATGGCTGCCTACTCAAAAGCGATGCACTCCTTTGCCGTACTTGAATAATGAACATCAGAACGGGACAAAATTAGACTGGCGTAAGCAACGAAGCGTTCCGTACCGTCCTGCAACTGAACAAGTTGCGCACCGAGGCTAACGTTACTGGCATCCGTGTGCACTTCCGTGCCGGCCTCTTCGTTGAATTGGCCAAGTACAGGCGTACATTGAAGACGGGATTTGAGTTCTGTCAAGGTTTATTCCTAGTCGTGGCCTCAAAAGAACGGTTCGGCGTCTTTTGTCAGGCTGTTCACAGGCTCGGTTAGGGTAAATAAATTTTGAACAAATCTACGATAGTATGCGAAGAGGCCAAGAAACCTGCGCAAGCTCCGTTAATCCGTTGGCTTGGGAAATGAAGCTACAGCGGCCGTCCTTTCAGAGTCTGGGCTAAGGTCTCGAGCGCCGACAATGGGGCCGAGACACTTCAGCTCTTTAAAAGGCGACATTTTTCGGGTTTGAAATAGAGACCGCCACTTCAGGCCAGAGAGCACTGTGTCCATTATTCGTTGGCCAAACGGGCGGACATCAAACTCATACAACCCATCTCGCGTAATAAAGGCGGTCTTCTCTCTGTCTCGTTCATCAACCTCATTTTGCTAATTCCACTGTGGAAGTCAAGTTGCAAAGGTAGGTGGCATGACGAAAGCGATCGAGGGAGTCGTCAATGCGCGGCAGGAAGTACAAATCGTTTTTGTAGCATTTTTGAGGCATCTGTAATTAACGCAGAACCTCAAGGTTCCATCCTTCTTCGTAAGAAGGACAACAGGTGAAGCCCAGTGGCTCGTTGACGGTTGGATAACATCGTCTTGGAGCCTTTCTGTTACTTGACGGCGGATCACGTCAACTTCTTTTGAAGGATGTTGACATAGTGTACGTTGGTCGCCGGCACCAAAATTCGGTGCTTCGTTAGTGGTGTCTGTCTGACGTTGGAGGTAGATGCAAAACAATCGCGGAAGTAGGTGATAAGATTCTCCACGCAGGGTTTCTGACTGGCCAAGTGGTTTGGGTTCACATCTGTCTTAAGGGCTATAGACGCCGCATTGTTGAGGTCTGACGTGTTGGAAAAAGAGCACTGGTTCGTACACTCTCCAAATTCGTCAAACTATGCGACCATCATTGTTGACCGTGAAATTCTGAAGATCACACAACACGTTTGTCTCTAACTTTTCAGCTCACCCATGAACAAGTGCGACAAGGCCCCGAGCTATACAAACTTGTCCAGTGAGAAGCAGTGGCATGTTCGCTTCAGCAAAGCCTCGCATGTCGGTGCTCTGATCACATGCGACTGTAACGAACTTGGTCACGTGTGGAGGGTTGGTTATGGGTTCGTCAAAGACGTGCAACATTGTTTTCAGGAAATCCGTGTTGAAATCAATGGCTCACTTGGTTTAAAATGACACCATGAGCAACTCCTGAAGGTCTATAACCACATTATACTCTTCAAGAAAAACCATACCGAGAATCAGGTCTTTTGAGCCCTTTTGAATAAGGCAAAAGTGCCAGTGAAAGTAAACATGGGAATTTTTGTACAGCAAATGCACACTCCAATAGCCGTCATCACACTGCCACCGGTGGTGCTCATCATTGGTCCAGACCAAGCCGTCGGAACTTTACGGAGTGCCGTGGTGAGCTGGCTCCTCATGACAGAAAAATCGGCACCGGTATCCATGAGTGTGGTGACATCACAGCTGTCGGCGGTCACAACAATTTTACCGGAAACAATGCGTTTGTAAGTTAGTCGGATCGCATCGTCGCCGCTCAAGCCCTTGCGTCAAATCGTCGAGTGCAGGCAGTTGAATCTGAGCTGTAGCGGCGACTTCATCTCAGGACGTCACCGTGTTAAGTTTCCCGACGAGGAGACGTGCCTCTGAAAATATTTAGAAAATATTTAGCACATCACCTCCACATACCATAATATATATTCAAGCAGTCAAATGAAAAGACGTAAACTTTAGCTGTATGGACGTAGCAGATGACAAGAAGGCAACGGAATGTCTCGGCCTTTCGGTCAATAGATAGTTACGTTAAAGTTTTTCTCTATTCTAAGGGGTTCACGCATTATACGTCATTGATGTTACGTGAATATATGAAGTTTTGGGAAAAGGTGAGCCGCACAGGAAAAATATATTTCATACCAATTAAAGGGATGAAATCCATCAGGAGTAAACACCTGAAAAACAATGCCTGAAAAATAAATGATTGATATATAAGCACGTTGGCAGTGTAGAAAAAATACACCTTAGTCAAAATTTGATGAACTTTTTAGTGCACATCACCTAATATTCTACGAACAAATAATCGGTAATATGTGTTAAATAAAGTTAAATTGGTTCACAGGAAGGGAAAGGCGCAGTTTGCCGTAACGAAATTACTGTCTTGGCCAACGGGCACCACACAACACTTTTTTATGCATTATCAAAGACAACTAGATATACACTACCGATATCCTCATATCTTACTTGTGCAGTGTCACCCCCGGCATGAAAGCGGTTAGCAGAAGTAGCAGCATGTAGCAGAAGCCATGCAGCCAGTTGAGAATATATGATATTGTCACATTTGTAAAGATCTTCTCACGAAGCGAGGCATGGAAATTAGACATGAATATAAGTTCTCAGTGATTTTGCGGCGTATTTTAATGTTTCAAAATTCTTATAACTAAAATATTTTCTCCCAGTAGGCCTTAAGAGGGAGGGCTTAATCAGCTTTAGGGGAAAGAGCTAATATTTGAGAGCCTCTTCTAAAGAAGGAGTTATAGGAGGAGTACTTCTGTCAGTGATGTGGTCATATCGTAGTGTGGTTTTAAGAATATTATGCACTTTGCGCGTAATGCGCTTGATTTAAATAAAACGTGATGCCTATAGCTAGCTCTGCTTTCGAAGTAACAACTATAGCTGAAGCCTTCATTAGTGGATAGATGGTCACTACAGTACATAAGGCCTCAAACCTGAACTGTCGCCTTAATATGCTTTTTGAAACCGAAATAAGACTCTTAGAATGACAAGTTTCTTGCATGTTTTCTTGCATATTCCATGTTTTCGAGAAGCAGTGAAATATAAGATTGCTCGGCCCACTCCAATAGTAAAAATTTGAAACCCGCGAAATATAGATTGCGCGCTCCTACATTCGACCTTATTCACGATATAATATAGTATAAGACCTTACTTTCCATGGCCTCCATATTTCTCTCTCGGTGGTTGTCACAGCGCACAGAAGTGCGAAGTGCAAGCTCAGCGGGTGGACTTACCCGAGCTAAGGAAATCATTTCTTTTCAGGGACACTGTACTAAGACAAATAATTAGCCTAGCTGAATTTTCGTATCTAGCCATAATTTCAATGCACAATTACCGTCCACCATATCGTTAAGAATTCTAACAAACATTGCCGGTAAGAGACTGCGACCTAATAAGCGCTGCTGTTTGTTGGTCCTAGAATAAAAGCTACAAAAGGCCTTAAACAATTATATGTGAGTACCGGCGGGGCTTTCGTTTCATTGCACGCGATTTTCACTAGCTCATGAATATCGAACCTAGAATTAATTTTCCCAAGTCGCCATGTCTAAGTGCGCACTGATATGCAAATGAGAAACGTTCTCGTTTGACGCAATGTCAGTTACACTTTGAAGAGAGGCAAGTCCTGTAGAATATTGAGTTACTTTCTAGCTTGTGAACTAATCGCAGAAATTTCACATAAATGTATAATTTTGACGTTTCCTCTATATCAGAACGGAATAGAAGGGAGGTTAACTAGGCGATGCCCAGTAGTCTACCTTACATATTTATAGGTGGATAAATGGCAAATACGACAAGAAAGCGAAAGATAACTGAGGAATAGGTGACATGAAGCTGGGGCTGCGCCGCGCGCGCTTATTCCTTACTGTCAAAACGCTAAAATGAAAATAAATAAAAAGGGAATATTTTCTGTCCGTTTAAAAAAATAAATCAACACAAAATGTCTTAAGAACATCATATCATCGAGGGTATCTTCATAACGCGCTCTAGAGTACCTATTTTGTTTCCAAAAAGTAAGCGCCCCGCCGGGGTGGCACAGTGGTTACGGCGCTCGACTACTGTTCCCAAGGACGCAGGATCGAATCCCGGCCTCGGCGGCCGCTTTTCGCTGGAGGCGAAAAGCAAGGCGCCCGTGTGCTGTGCGATGTCAGTGCACGTTAAAGAACCCCAGGTGGTCGAAATTTCCGGAGTCCTCCACTACGGCGTCTCTCATAGCCTGAGTCGCTTTGGGACGTTAAATCCCATAATCCAATCCAATCTAAAGTGTAAGCAAAGGCTGAGCCTGCATGGATACCAAATGAAACCTTTAAATGAAACGCATCGCATGTGCAAAGCAGACATGTGCACATACATGGCTTTATTACAATAGAAGCTGTCAGAATTTGTGCTTGGATTTTCCCCCATTGCGGTAAGGCTCTGTAATTCATTAAAATTGAATTGTGTGCATAGTGCTAGACAACGAAGGCAGTATTTAGGGCAAACTTCAGAGGTGGTCCCTCGCTGGCTGTCGCCGCGAATCTCCTTCCAAAGCCACCGCACCAAATTCCCGTTCGGGATTTCTTAATCAGGAACCATCCAGACAGATAATTAGAAAGCATCGCGGTGCTCCCTGAAATGCCTCATCTCGCGCAGATGAACCGCTTGAGTTGGCAGACCGCCATTGCTGCGCGTGGAACCAACCGCACGGATCGATGGTTTCTCTATAAGGGCAGAGCGTTTGCAGTGGAAGGGCTGCTAGGGCCCTCGAGCGGCTATAATTTTGCTTCTTTTTATTTATCTTGAACAAGTTTGCGCAGTTGAAAAGTACCTTATGACGTCTGTTCAGAGCTTTAAGCGATTACAACAAAATGTCTCACCTTTATTCACCACCCACCAAACTGTCTGCCAAATGCGATCATCTAACAGCCTCCTATGCTCCATGTGAAATTCGCCATGTTGTTATATGCACGCCTCAATACGGTCCCAGACGTGGATCCCAACGTCTGCAGCTTAGGCCAATAGCGGCCTGTCCTTTACGTCATGTAACGTCATTTTGACATCACTATATGCATGACGTATTTCCGGCTACCCATCATATGCCTGGAATAACATCAAGCAACCTTGGAGTAATATCAGGCAAACGTAACGTGAAGCAACCTTACTTTGGGTAAGTGCGCGTTCATGTCAACGGCCAGCCAGCTCCTGCTGTGACATTAGAATTAGCCTGCCATGACATTTGAATTCACTTACCCTTATGCCACGGGTAGGAGGTGCCACCCGGGTCGCTCCTTTCGTATGGGACGGTGATATCAGAATCCGCCTTCCAGAACCCTTTGCATTCACGTTACCCCTAGGACACGCAGGCACTTCGTACGACTTGGTTAAAGCGGCACTTTATATGTAGGCTGGCAACTTACGTTCTCGCGTCATACCTTCAGAGGTTGAAGTTAGTGTTCCCAATAATGTAGCATCTGACACTGAAAGGGCGAAACAGGGGAATAATGTAGCCGGTAAAAGAAGCTTGCGTTTCCATATAGGTGTAACCAGAGCTGAACCAAAGCAATTTTTGTTTTAACACTCTTTAATGAATTGAGTTTTTGCCGTTAGTCTAGATTGCATGTATAAAATTCAAATGTGTAAAAGGCTCAATGTTAGGTGTTATGAAAACTGAAGCGAAAACTTCATTATGGCAGCCAGTTCGAGCCTTCACCATCAGTGTCGGTGGAGTTTTGAAACGGTGGCAACTAGGGTCTCTCCTTTTGTGTGGAAGGGGGACATTATGATACGCCTACCATGACATTTGAATTCATGTTCCCCGTATGCCTTGCAGGCCCGTTAGTTACAGGCATAAATTGAATTCTGCATAAAACGCCGGCGAACTTTGACGCGTTCAACGGAACGTTGTGTTCCATGCAACGCTCGCTCACCGGCAGACAAACTTCCGCCGCTCCACATTCGTTTAAGCAGCATTGAACACTCTCGTTTTTATTAATTGGGAATATTTGAGGAGGGAGCAAAGACCTCTGTGCATAAAGAACATTCTTGTTCGGCAGTTCTGCTATGATGCAGTAACTGGGAAAAGTTACTGGAATGTAAAGAGAGGTGCTTCTGCAGCGTACATGACGCATTTATCTAATATTGATAAGCAATGTTCCTTGTCTCTTGTGAGAAGTGCTATTCATGACCACCTAACCAATAAGTAACAGACCTCCATCAAGTGTAATAGAATGAATGAATGTAACGTGGAAGCATAGAAACCGACGAGAACCTCTCACTTCACATTGATCAGTGAACGAATGTCTACAATAAATTCACGAGATAGAACGAGCTCTGAAACAGGGCCTCAAACCATACCCAATGTAAAAAAGGCATTGTTCCTAAAATTGTGGTGAAATTCTTAGAGACCATGGGTGACCATGTTGTGCTAGCTCTCTTCGAAAAGCGGGGTGGCATTTTTAATTTGGCGCATCTTAATAAATAGCTTCTTGTTGTCCATTCCTGTCATACTGACTCACGCTTCAGATATCATTTTTGGTGTGCGAAAGTATTACGCAATGGTGAAAAAACACTGTGCGAGTTTAGGAGCGGATGGGTTTTGAAGAGCCACAGAATTTTAGCCGCAGTAGTGCCACAGCGCTTTTCTGCCAACATGCCAGTGCTCGACTGTGACATGTATTAATTTTGAAGCAATTATGAAATATTATAAGACACAGTTATGCATACTGGAATGGGAATGATTCCAGTGTCTTATGCGCTGTAAATTACGCTTCCAAATGTATCATTGCACTCTCAATGAGTAGCTAAATTGCTATATAACACGAATCAGCTGCGTGTTTCAAAATGATTTGAGGCCACTGTGAAATATTACAGGCTTCGTTTCGTGAATATATTGAAATGGTTTACATTTCATAAGCGTAACAAATGTTCGCCTTTGAGGTTGGATTCTGTTTACTACGAGTAATTCAGCAGTCCATTGAAAACCAGTGAGGGGCGCATTTAAAAAGCTTAAAAACTAAAATATTGTAGGACACTCTGAAAATATTAATACAAATGATCTAATCTTTCCGTTTTTATTAAAAATTCCGTATTGAATAATGAGGAGGTGTATAAAGTAGGTGCTTCAGTCAAACAGACGGTACTTTTTTGGTTATAGGGCACTAGATTATACCCTTTAGGAAATATTGCGAGTACAATTGATTTCTTTTGTAAGGGAAGGAGAACATGGTAGAACGTCGCGTACAAATTCTCTAGTGAATGTAACAATACCGGTGTAGCAGATGTATTTGGAATGGCATAAAAGTTTTCACATCTAAGTGTGAACAAATATCTTTTCTAGCAGCATAAGAACTCATGTTATATAAAGCTGAAAAATACGGCTTGATAATCGCGGACACCTTCACCTTTGTACACAACGTTAACTTGAGAAATAGGAAAACAACACGGTATCAAGAATCGGAGGGCACCATTCCGGAATCAATTACCAAGAACCTGAGTGGGCAATGTCAGTGAAATCTGTTCAATCCATATAGGCACCTTCGACAGTAGTTTAGAAGAATATGACGAATTTATTTCATGTCGAAAAATATCTACTAGTAAAATTAGAAAAGCTTCTTTGGCATTTCCAATTTTCCGTAGTTTTTGCTAGGCTTATTCTTCCGTACTGCAGATTACATTATGTTCAACTCTCCCACTAAACCTTGAACGCCACAGCTGTTAGCTTCGTGACTGGTATTTAGAAATGCAAAAAGAATAATAGTGCATAGAAGCCTCCACACAATAGAATATAGTGTTCAAGGCGCTGGATTTCAAGGCAGCCACGAGAACATGTTTCAAGCTTCGAGCCACTAGAGAATCTTGCAAAAGAGAAAGTTAATCCTTTTCGGTTCACTAATTTCTGCGTCGTTTTATCTGCATTGTTGTCAACAGCCCCCAGACTGCAAAACAAAATATCTGCCGCTTTGTGAAACTTTCACTTATGTCTATGCTAACAGCCACAAGAACTTTATCTTGTAGAAGTTTCACTCTTTACATTCGCGTGAACACAAAAGAGAGTTTTCCAGTTAAGTGATTCCTCGTCCCTCGTTTTCTGTTGTGTTATCCGCCAGCTTAACAAGGGATATATCCAGCGTCCACATCCTTCAAATTTGACATTTCATTGTTGCACAAAATCTTGGAAAGCGGAGAGATTCCCTTGTGTGTATATCACAAAAGAGAACCTTTCAAGGTAGCATTTTTGGCCAAAAATATGTTTGTGAATTTATTGCCCTTCTATGCCATGAAAAAGAAGAGCCACTTTCAAGGGCGCTCATGTTGTCCGGAAGGCTTCTACAGAGGCAGTGTTGTGGGGCGCCACTTGCCGATCTCTCAGTCTGCAGAACAGCAAAGCTCTTCTACCAGACAAAAGGGATCTTTAGGGTGTATCCACCCATCGCTTTGTATGCACAAAGCAGCGCGCAACTGCTAAGAACTATGGGCTCATACGTACATCAAATATTGCAAAAAATAGGCTGCACTTCCAGATTTTTAGTTGGCATTTTTTTCAATGGTTCTTAATTTCATCGTAGCCGTCGGGCTTTTTGTGCTAAGAGAAACGTTGTCATTACGGGGTAAAAAGCCAATTATTTTAAGTCCGTCTTTTTGTTTTCCTCTTTCAACAATCTAGAAATAAGACATTTTTCACGGCACATCCGGCTCATCAGCATGGAATGGTGACTGAAAGTTCTAAGTTTGTTATAGTTGGGTGAACGCCAGAAATTGCAAAATATGTACAAGTTCTAAGCAAAGTTGGCGGCAATACGTTTTCGCTAGGAGCTGAATTTCAGTCTTTTGACGAGGCGATTTAACGGAAGCGCGCAACCCGTCTAAAACTATGATGCATATCTTGCTCTCTCCTGGCGGTGGGCCAGATCTGTTAACTGCTCCGAATGCACATTGTTAATACACGCAAGTATTGCTCGGAACATCTAGTTTCACCCGGTACAGCACTTCATTTCATGCAAAGCTCAAGGAAAATATCTCCCCAGGAGCAAAGACACTACCTGAACATTCTAGGTCAGCAGTATCGATTAATGGTTTATCGACGGGCTTCTTCACTTCTCAGTTCCCTATCACTGGCACAAAATAAATTTTAAAATATTCAAAGAAGATTTGATATAGCGATTAGTACTGTATTGACTCGAGGTTTCTTCCCTGAAGCGCCTTGCCCCCAGGCTGTGAAACTACGTCCAGAGCAACCTCCTAGCTTTTCTGCCCAAATCATTTCTTGACGCAATGAACTGGAAACACAATTGTTGGTACAAGCTTCATTAATGCTTCTTGTAGCAATTTATATTTTCATTCTGAAGAAAAACGCGGGCACTCACGTTGTCCGGAGGACCACTAGATACACAGTTTTGCGGGACGCTACTTGCCGATCTCTGCTTAGTCTGCAGAACTGCAGTGTTCTTCGCCCTACAAGAGACTTTATGGTCTATTTACCCATTATTTCGCGTGCACAGAGCTGCAAGCAACAATTATGCAAGGTAGAACTGATATCATGTTAAAATAATGATTTTTGTCCCACAATACATAAGAGTACACATTATAGCAATAGAACAAAATGCCAAATTTTGGTGTGGTGGGCGCAAAATTGGTTTATGTCGTTTAACGCAGGAAGGAAAGTGTAACAGGGATAAATGAGCACCAAATTTATACTTATCGCCTGACTGTTTTCTACAAGCTGCCTTCGATCGACTCCAATTGCATGTCGCCTATTACATAAACAGGCCCTTGGCAATTCAATAAATCTCAAATCTTTGACTTTTTCCGCTTTTTATGTTATAAAAAGATTGCTTAAAGAGATATGGTACTGCTTAAATGTGAGAATGGAAAAGTATCATTTTCTGTGTGCAGCCATTGTGCAGCAATTGTTTTTAAAATCAAAACCATTTGTTCATGTAAGTTTCTTGTGTGCTTCATGTACCGGAGACCAGCGATTTCCGGACTTTGTCGCTACGAAGCGACGAGAGTTTCTAAGTTTTAAAGGCCTGTAGATAGACACAGTCGAAGTGCATTCTACGATTATGTGTCAGGCAGTGAGTTGAAGCTTATAGACCCGTTTTATTTTCGACGACTATTATTACTGCAGATTTAGTGCGCACCCAAATCACACTTTGGTTACTTTTACCCAACGCGTTCACTAATAAACTGCCTAATATTCTAAGTACCCCTACAACCAGCTACCACTCGTGGTTTATGCGTAGAGTTCTCACCTCACATACGAACGGCGTGAATACTAATCCTAATGACAACCAATTTATTTCACAGCATATCTTCATTTCTGGCGTCGCTATGTATATGAACATCAGCGATTGATGGCGCTTCCAACTTCAACAACGTTAAGTGCTACCGCAAACACTACCACCATAGGTACGTTCGCGGAATAGCGCAAGTAATATATTTTCAGTACAAGTCGTTACCATTCTCAAGATACCGCATTATATCGAACACCAACTGAAACTTGCATATAAAGTCCCACTATAATCAATGTGTACATTGTGCATGTGCGATCTTGGGTAGCGTATCAAACGCACGATGCAATAATACTCGAGGACTGGATCCAATTTTGCCCTCAAATCTTAAACTGAAAGGCGGAGCCCAAATTGGCAGTACGTGTCAGCTTCGACATGTCATGTGGTTCCGTCACGTCACACAACCCCTGGATTAATCAATTCACTGCGATGTCGCTATGACCTATGACCTCTAAGTTGCATGCTACAGATTTTCCTATCGCAACATCGGCACAGCGGACGCTTGATTTTATGCTCAGTACTCCTTTAACGCTATGCCGTTAAATGAGCTTACTGGTGAAACTAAAGTCGCTGTTTTGTAACTAGACGTTCTTGTTAGATTTTTTTGTCGGGTTTAATGTCTCAAAGAGACTCTAGCTACGATAGATGCCAGAGTGGAGGGCTCCGGAAATTAGGGCCAACTGCTGTTTTTTTTACTGTGCACTGACACTGCATGGCACACGGCTGCCTTGCTTTTCTATTTCATGGAAAAGTGACCGCCGACGAAGGGATTCGCTCCCGCATCCTTGGATAGAGTCATCGAGCGCCCTAACCACTGCATCACCACGGCAGGTACGTTTTTATTAGACACGTTTCAGTCATAGAACTAGTCTCATGCAATCCACACAGAAAAAAAATGCTTGCTTAACACGCATCGCCATCTTTCCTCCTCATGGAGGCGTTAAAAAATTGTTAGCAGGTGTTCATATGCCCGAGCCAGAAGAACATCTGCGAACAATTTCGGCCAAAAACTACAATACGGAACAAATTCTCGCCTACGTGTTACACGTACTTGTGAAAGGTGTAATGGAAAGTCCTTTTTTCCCTTTCATTTGGCTTTTGTAACAAGAGCTACACTACGCTACCCACCCGAGCACTTTGCAGTGTTTGAGAGAGACCACTAGTGTGCATGCGCGAAAACCGGAGAAGAGCAAGAGCATTTTGCTCTTTTGAAGTCACAGCCGCCTGCCGATTTCACTGCCGGTGCAGCAGACACGCCCGAAGAAAGAGAATACAATATTGCCAGGCAGCAACGGCAATGTGCAGAGCGTCAAATGCGGGGCGCATAATATCAGAAAAAGAAGAAAGAATGAGCGTAAGAAGGCGACGAGAACAGCAGAGACGTCCGGACACAGAGGGGAATGGCTTTGCAGACAATGATGCCAGACTGTCAAGCGTAACAGATGACGCATAGCCGCCCAGGTGCGGCCTAAGGAAGAGCTCAGTCAATGGAAACCAACATAACAGGACGTGAAGGCACGTCGTGTGACTGATCACTCCATTAAAGCTTTCGAAAGTGCATCTGCGACACGGATATTTGAAGCAGACTTTGTGAACAATCCATTTGGACACATGTATAATGTATGCGAGGGCCGGTGGCACCAAATGAACGTGGCACCGGTGAGTAATCCAGCGCATGAAACTTTACTACTGGAAACTCTACCAAATCGAAATATTCGAGATAAATTGAGAGAGGAAATTGGGGAAGCTGCTTGCTGCTTCAAAGATCATTGAGTAGTCTTTGTCCCTGTCAAGAAAAATGAATAAAAAATATGTATACCCAACGCCTTACATTGCTGAAGACCACAACAAGCTCTGCCAGGCAAACGTACCTAGCGCTACATGTATCCTGGCATAGCCAATATAAGCCGCTGCCATTTTATGCGTTTTTAATCAAGTCTACAGTGGTTAGGAACGTGCCCTTACGCTAAATGTAGGCTAAACGGGGCTCATAAGAAATGATCTCTGTGGTAAACTATTCCATTATCATTTCTGCAGTAATGATGAATTTTATTGACAAGGGGATCTATACCAAACGACATACCACAGCAGTGCATATCGAAATCGTTTTTTATGCTGAAATAACATAAACATTTGGAATATCTTTGTGTAAACGTGTAATGAGGGGGAGAGGGTGAGCAATCAGTGTACATCGACGCCCCCTTCATTCTGACGCCCTGTGCGACCGCACTTGTCTCCCACAGCAAAGGCCGGCATTGATTGTTATTCATGGAAATGTCGTATATCTGCAATTTAGTTGCTAGATTTGATTGGAAGGGTGCTGCCAAGTAACAACTGAGCCGTTGTAGCGGTGCTCAATGGTAATGGTTTTGCAACTCCTGCCCATGAAATCGCATTCATAACCAGTTCTTATTTTTTTCTGGTTAGGCTCGACAGTACATGGTCTAATTATTTCTGAACCTCTATACGACTCCGCATTATATACAACGCTGAAAACGAATCCCAGGTAAGGGGATGGGCGAGGGCAGACAAAGCCAGGCATTGCTTTGTTTGTTTATCTGCGTGTGTTGCTTGCCCATTCTTCGTTTTTTGTGGTGTACCAAATGCTGAAAGCTCAGCAACCCGCCAAACTTTCAATTAAGTAGAAGACACACAGTAAGCCTGTTGAGCGTGTGTTACTAAGGAATCTGCTATGACCTTCTTGTGCATACCAAATCATGTATGAGGACAACAGTGAACATATACGGATGCAGTTGGAACTAACGTCTCAGTATTCTTTGCATATGCTGTTATAGTCGAATAAGCACAGGTGAAGAAAACGGAAAGTAGGTGGAAGGCGAGCTGCAGTCCTTTAGTCAACGTTTCAACAAGGTGTCTTAACATCGTCCTGGCAGCGTGGCTTACCCTGACGGAGTTTACTTCAGCTCTTGCCTATGAAGAAAAGAAAAAGAGCGGGGAACAAAAATAAGGCGAATAAGGTAAGGAGTGAAAGAACGGTCTCTTGGAGATTAGTTTCTCTTAACTCGAAACCTTGCCCTCTGACCTCAAAAGTAAAATGAAAAGGCACCACGGCAGAAAAACATCCGTGTGCTATAAATGAAGAATGAACTCCGGTGCAAGACTCGATGGAGGCATGTTCTTATAATATTGGCAATATCAGAGGAACCCGATAAAAAATAAAACTTCAACAGTATACGTGCGAAGGCTGCTTGTAAACATGATCAGCTCAGAAAAAGAAGCCGTCACCTCAGGAACTCAGTTTCCATATGTGCAAGGGGAGGCATTTTGCACGCGCTTTATGTCCAGGGGCTGCGCTACTGTAATTAGTGAAACAAAATTCTATTTACGATTTCTTTCTTCGTCCTCTTGTAGATAATCGCACTATTATTGTAACTTCGAAAACAGGAAGGGGCAATAACTACTTATCTGGCCTCCTTCTTCAAAGAAATGGCTGCGTTCCACATGGAATTCTGCAACACCAGTTCCTGCTCTGAGCTAGGATTGCAATAGAAATTGTTAGCCACACACACATATTATCTGAGTTCTTTCAGCGGTTTCAGTGGCTGTGCAGTCATGGCGCACTGCGAATGTTCATTATTTTATTCTATGTCAACACCTGGTGGATGCTTACAATGCTCGGTGCTTTGAAATTCTTCTCACAAGAGCAACTGTGACAGTCACTGATACTTTTAGCAACATTTTATCAATCATTCTTGATGTAGATAAAGAAAGCATTGAGAAGTATGTGCCTTAAGAAAACAAATGCAGTTGCCTTATTATACCAAATACGTATTACGAGCACAAGATGATATCATTAACTCAACTTCTGGGAAAATAAATCGAATTAATTTTGCTACAACACGCACGCGGAATTAATTCATTTGAAGACTGAAGATTGCGGATAAAATGCACCGCAATTGATGAACACACTCTGTGCGAATAAGTAAGACAAATCCTCACCTCGAAAGTTTTACAGTTGTTATAAAATTAAGTGAATATTACTAAAAACATCATCACTTCTTTCTGGGCTGCCTGCTTTAGATGTACCTCTGCTTCAAACGGAACCGTAAAGCGGGAAAGAGAGAATATATAAATGTTCTGGTGATTCTGATGTTGACGAATATCTATTTTCTAAAAGACCCAAGCGCAAGAGTTTACTTTTTTGAACGAGTTCTGAAAGAAGAAAAAATGTTTCTGGATGTTCTACGAGAGAGGCTTGACAAAACGAAATCTTTATTGCTCTCCCCACAATAAGCCGTCCAGCCACAAGAGCACAAGGCGATAGGCACACAACAACAGGCGTGTGAACAGCACTACGGTCAAACACAGAAAATACTTCGAGACTGAAAAAGAAATCAAATAATTATGATCCTATATGTGATGCTTCAGGCTTGATAGTTGTAAATAACAATAATGCGGCTAACCGTTAATCTTCAATAAATTTCTCTTACATGTGACTGGAGTCATCCCAAATAGTTGGGAGAAACGCCAAGCCCCGAGTCAAAAGCAAGAACTAATAGACGTGCGTCCTCAAATAAAATATAGTGAGAAGGATTTTCGATGTTATAAATAAAGGGACAAAAAACAAAAGACCTTAAGTCGCGCATTTTACCTATTGTTTCGCCTTGTTTGAGTTCCCAGAATAAATTCAATAAAGAGAGCACTCTTTGCACAAAAGTGCAGTGCATGTCGGCTGATGTTAACATGCTTAGAAAAGTGATGCACGCGAATTAAAATTTACGGTGCGTTCACAAGCTTGCGTCACATGAAGCAGTTAGGTTAGTCAGCTCTAGGAAGATAGCCATGGGAAAACACTAATTCAAAATGAACAGCTTTTCATTGGCATCAGTGTTCAGCATGAATGCACTTCGTTGGCTTGTACTGAAACAACATATTCTCATATGTACCAGGGATACAATTCGCAAAGTACCTGTTGTTAGGTTGCTCTCAAGAAAATTATATTTCTTATGTAATTTCTTTTTCTTCAAAGATATTTTTATGCTGATCATGTGTTCTGACAATGCAAGTCGATTGTATAGCAGATACATAACTGCCTATCAGTAGATTGTGTGAAACAGTGGGACGGCTTCAATGTTTCTTGTAAATTTTTCATGAAGCCAAAATCACAAGTTATACCGTTTTTTCTAGCCGAATTGTGTTCGTATGGAAATGAAAGTATAGTATAGTACAGTTCAGTACAGTATGCAGAAGAACAGAAGAGAGGTCAGCGTTCTATGTCGTAACTGATAGAGTATTGTGCTAGTTGTGTTTTTAAAGGTGGCAAGATTTTAAAATTATACAATATTCCAGCCACAGGATCTTTCATCGCTGCAAAGAGATAACATATATATATAGTTGTCGGGAGCCTTGATGATACAAACCAAGCTTGAGCTGTAACTTTTGGGGAACTATTCTTTGAGCCATTTAGTAGAAGACTACTCTGCTAGTATTGGCTCAAAAGGGCTCGAAGTAGCTCATGCTAGACGAAAGGCCGACCGCATATTCATGCAGATGTTATAAAGAGAATGTCCTTAGGGGCTAGATGTAAACAAGAGCTGGTAGGTAGGGTGGATTGGGTCAACAAGCAACGTTTGGCAGAGTTATTCCACGCTTTAGAAGCTAGCTCAGCAATAAAGTCTTGATTTCAAACGCCCAGACATGGCTTAAAAGACGGCACTATTATATTGTAGGGTTAACCTACACAAATTATGGCTACGGGAAAGGCAATCTCTCTGGTATGTAATCAAGATCTATAGCAAGAAAAGCAAGGCTTGGAGCTGAAGAGCATTGTCTTTAGTTTGGCAATAACAATTTGGTGGAGGTAGAAGCAATGCTTTTGTGGTGCGACGAGCTAGCTTTGAGTGTTAGGATTCGGAAATTGGCCAAATAAATGTTCCCTGTACATTTGAAGGCTTAAAATGGCGCTCAACTCTATCTGAATCAGTTATTCAAAAGGGAGATGCTGTCATTGTCCATTGCATTCCTGCAGCCCCGCGATATATTGTGATAGCTTCTCCTTTAAGCAACCGCACACACTTTCTAGTCTGCCAAGTGCTGCCTTATTTCAAAGGAGACGCACACACCTGTAATGAAATTTACGAGAAAGAGCGAAATTGCGAACATAATGAAATGAAAGGACGTCAAATATATCGCGGCAGAATATGCGCATAGAAGCACCTGTATGCAAAAATTATAACTCCAAGTGAATACACACGACTGTAGAACAACATAATTTGGCAGTGGGCAGCTGTCTGGAAAAATTACCAGCAGAAGTATTTCATGCCATAAAACCTGAGTTATCTAATTGTCAAATCCATATTCAAGCGCTCAAAAACCCTCAAGTATTTGAAAACACTTCCTTCAGACAACTAACTAAACAATTGAGCGCGCATTCAAAACCAAACTTATCGCTTCCAGACGCCCTTGAAATTCCAAATAGTTTGGCTCAAACCTGGTTCAGTGGCTTCATTAGGACGATTTGGTATGGGTTCTGAGAACAATGCCTTCCCAGTATTGAGAAGTCATCAAGCGTGCCAGGAGGTGCTCTAGACGAGTGCTTCCCTTTGTCAAATAGCGTTCCACTTCAAGGTCGCTTATTTGCTTGCGACACGCACACAGTTAACTCGAAGTGCCAAACGTGCTCGCTATTTTGATTGGTTTTAGTTTCTATTAATTCTAACTGGTGTTCATGCTTTCTCAAACGCCTATAAAGTTTGCGTCTGCTAAATTAAGAAGCAAGAAGCCTACATTCCTAACAGGCCTTTTTTTCTAGCTGCTTCAGGTAGCAAGTAAATGACACATCGTTTTGCAAGCAGGCGATAAAAACGAACTATTTCTTGTATGTTGCCTTTAGGCGCGTGTGGTTTGGTTCAGATGTAATACTGAAACTAAGATTAGGACTGCAATCCTTTTTTCAGTTGTTGAAAAGCAAGATCTCTTCATGTAAAAAAGTGATCAAGCACTGTATAAGTCTACTTTCTATCAGGGCGAAGTTTATGCGAAACTAAACTTCTACGCAGAGATCACATTCCTTCTCCTGTCATCATATTTTCAAGACAAAAGTTCACGCTTCACACGATGAGGCGAGAAACCACAGGCTGTGAGTATGCGCTGATGTCGCGCACGATATCAGTAATTTGGTATAAAGGTAAACGACAAATTCGTCTCAGATGAAACCAGTTGTGGGATTGAAAACTTTTCCACCACCATCCGAGGTTTCATACGGATTAAAGTAGATCTCCTTGACCCCATGCCAACTTCATTAACGGGCAACAAGTTGACCATTACGGGGACTAATTACCTGAGGACTTAATAGGAAAAAGGGCCCTCTAAAGAGAACTGTGCTGCGAATGCAAATATTTTCTAAAAGCAGGTGCTTTCATCTTGCTTTCACGTCCAGGTGAGAAAAATTTTCTTATTACTAGTCGGAGAGCTGCATTAACGTCAGAGTACTCCCTAACAATTTTGAACTACGGTAAAACCGCAAAGGCCGCTCAAGAACAATCGCACGCCACCCACTATTGGTCCGTAGTATAAGTTTTCGATTCGCGCGAAATGTACTCTTGTATACCTAAAAAGCAAGACAATATGAGGATAAGAATGAAAAAAGGCAAACATTATTTAAATATTAGAAAGATGTAAAAATTCACAATGCTATTTATTTATATCTCTACTTATTTAAGTCATTCTTTTCTTTAAGCTCCAAGGAAATGTGTTAGTAGAAGTAAATTTATTAAAATAATTATCTATTCTCGCGAGAGCGCTCGCGTTCGAAGAAAACATAGTCTAAGAAAAACAGCAGACAACTAGCGCTAAGCATATAACATTCTCTTTGCTACTGATATGACATTAGTTAACTGTGCAGTCTGCACTGTGTGGGCAAAAGTTTCTTGATATTGTCCCGTACATAACACAAAAAAGTGACTTGTGGTGTAGAGTAGCATCTTTTGTGTGCCTACATACCTTCGTTATCTTATATCATCAAAAAAGAGCAAGTGAATGATGCCTTTATTAGACGTTTTTAATGTGGTAAGTGTTCTTCACTGCCCTGTGTTTGCCCAGTGTGCCAGAAAACAGGATATCAATCCGTACAGAACAAAAAAAAAACCAAACTTAATAATATGCTTGCCTACCCTGCTTCGAAATAAATTTCGTATTGGGGGTTTAACGCCCCAAAGCGACTCGGGATACAAGAGACGCTGAAATCGAAGGCTCCAGAAATTTCGTTCACCGTAGCTTTTTATCGTGCGCTAACATCGCACGGCACACTGACGTCTTGCTTTTCATCTCCATCAAAAAAACTAATTGGTGGTAGCTTAACTCGTCTATGCCATGATATAGGTAGCAGGAATACGCTTCTTTTTTTGAGCTTGTTGTAGTCACTGTATGTTTAACAATGAGAGACAATGGGTATACACATCTTCTATTCATATCGCTAGACAGATACGAAGGCTGCTCAATGATTTGTGAAGTAGCATGCAGCTCACCAGGCCGCAGATGTACATTCGGATCGTGTGATCTGTTGCACGACGGGCCTTCACATCCTCTTCTGTTGGTTCCCATTGACTGTTTGTTCTCTTCCGTAGGCTCCATCTCCGCGGCTATACTCCGTCTATTACGCTGAACCATGTCAGAAGAAAAAACTAGGCGGGAGCGCTCGTAGCCTCCAATAGCTAACCTCCTCTGACGCCGCTGCCTTCTCTCTCTTGCGCGCAGTGATTCTTGGGAATTAAGCCAACATAGTTTTCAGACTCAAAAGCAGCAATGTACATATTTTTTAGTGACTTTGGATGGCCCAGCGGAAAGCCTACTGGAGTGGACTACCGAAAGTTGTGCTTCTCGTCGTAACACCTAGGTTATTTTGTTTAGAAATGTTGTATTGTACTCCGTGTTTTTAGGCACACCTTTGAGAACTGCTGGTGGCCTTTTCATCTTCGATTTCATTAGGGAGACTACGAATTCGGCATAACGTTGCATGCCTGGGGAACTGGCTTCAGCATAACAATGTGTATTTGAGGTCTGCATTTCCTGAATAAAACAAACGATTTCTTCTCGAACAATGCATTACCATGCCCTGACAAACCAATGTTTTGTTACTCAAAGAGTGCGCATAACAGGATACTCACCGTTAAATCGACAGCCTCGAGAGGTATATCCCTATAGTTCTAGCATCCCGGCACGCAGCATTTCATATGGCAGTACTTGTTGTTGGGCTAGTTGGTTTGATACTTTGCTTGCGGGGACTCAGCGCATAAAGAGAGAGCACAAGAACAGAAAGGATGACAGGTCGAAGCGATGATCAGTGCTTCGTCCTCTCTTCCTTCTTGTTCTCGTGCTTCGCCTTTGTTCGCCGAGCCCCCACAGGCATGTCATATGGCGCAGCGGAGGAGACTGAGCTATACATGCGAAATACACGAGTGCACTGTATGGCGGTAGCAAATCCTACGGGATCGGCCCGTCTAAAAGTTCAAAGTTTCATCCATCGCCTGCTCGCAGCGCGCGCCTCAGGTTTCTAGCGCAGGCGTCGCGTAGCGAAGGCCACGCGAAGGCATTCCTTCATAGCGAAGCGTGCGAAATCGCAACCGAAACCAGCTATCGGCTACAGCTTGCCGTATCACGTGGCAGCTAATTTCCTATGATGCTTGCCAGTATACTTTTTAAGACAAGGCTTCACATTTCCGCCGCGCGCTCGCTCCTATTATGCGTCACCGTTTGTCAAGGCGTTCCTCTCTGTTCGGGCGTCTCTTGCTGCTCCCTTCAACTTCTTACGCTCATTTTCTTTTTGGTGACTGGTCAAGCGCCAGGCGACAACCTTAGGATCTGGCAAGTTTATTTTTTCTTGTATGTACCACCGTTCATGAGCGGCTGGACTATCGTTCTCTGCATCCATATCAAACGATGTCATACAGCCGCCGATTTCATCTGCGCCTTCTATAAGGCACCAACGGAGGAAACACAGCCCCGCACGAGGCCGTCGCTCAAGCGGATGGGCTTGATAACAGGTACCACCACCCACACCTCAACCCAATGCCTACCCAATAGACTGAAATCCCTGCCAAAAAATGCTCACTAAAGGCTCGCATGGCACAGAGCTGCTGCACTACGTACAAACCAAAATAAAACATCACAGCAGGCTTAGATTATATGAACCAACACTAACGCTGGTGCTTGACAAAACGAAAAGGTTCATTCGACCGCAAGAGATATTTCTAAACAAAGTAATAGCTAACGCAGCCTACACACCACACATACTTGAAAAATGGTTTCTCGGCAGACACGAAACTCCCAAAAAGAAAACACGAGCCAACTGTCAGGAACAGTGTACGGAAAACCTAAATATTTTATATGGCAATGCGCATTCTTCTGACGATGAAGAAACATAATTACGCAAATTCCACATGATGACGTGCCCACATTAGCACATCATATACTACCAAGCACAGCAATGCAACATGCATATTGCCGCTTCTGGCAGTGAGAGCGGACTGCTTTGAGTAGTGTACGAGAGGTCGAACGCAGAGATTGGTGGCATGGGAAACGACGACAAATAGATTGAAGAAGCGAGAAGCTACACTCCCAACGTCCTAATTCTGTAATTACAAAACAGTGGCCAAGATATATTCCATCAATCACATGAAGGCTCCGCCGGTGGAGCGAGACCGTGGCCTCGGCTACGACGAAGAGCACGCCGCACCTACTGCTCCTCACCGGTTTCCATGTTAACTGCGCAAACTCACATCTGGCCTCTCCCAGTCACCGCGAAACGCTAGACTGTTAAACCCGTTTTATTCTCGCTACAAAATGGCTGCCGCGGTCAGGATTCCATCCCGCTCCGCAGGCATAGATGTCCAGCGCCCTAACACAAAGGGGGGGGGGGGGGGTAGCTTTGGAATAAAAAAGCCGTCAGAACATTAACCAAAACAACATTGCGTCGAAAGGTAAAGCTCTTCGTTTTCAATAGACAGCTGCTTAAAGTCTGTAATACAGGAATATCGATTCCCAATGCTATAAGCCACCTACTCTCCTGGTTACCTCCATTACCCCATATATATATATATATATATATATATATATTAGCAAAAACAAACTTATGCGCATACGCCAATGCATGCCCTTTTTTGGCTGCTCGGGATAGGCACTCACATGCTAATCAAATGAAGGGGGTCCGATAGCGGCTGGGTAGGCCGCCTTGCGATGTAGGTAAAAAACAACGCACCCGTGTGCTGTGCGGTGTTAGCGCACGTTAACGACTGCACGTTACAGAACCTGCGTTAAAGAATCGCAGGTGGGAAACGTTTCCAGTGGGTCAAATTAAAGTGTGGTTATAGGCTTCGTCACTTTGTCACTTCAAGCCTTTTTTTTTTGGAGGGGGGCGGGGGAGGGCGGGGGAATCTTCTACGGTAGAAAGCTTTTTTTTTTATACGTTTGTGGTGCACTATACTTGCTGCTATTTCTTTAAAGTTAAATTCACTGCTGTTACCGATTCTTATTTTTAAAAAACAACTTCACAGTGATAGGAATGTGACACGGCTTCTTCGTTTTTTAGTGGCTAGAAACACACATGTCTTAAAATAATGATTTTTTTAAATAAAGGCAGATTACCAGGGGTGTACGTGCCACACTCACAAGCAGCAAAAACAGTTTGAAGGGACCCTATAAGGTTTACTTGAAAGCTATTTCTAGACATCGCGATGTCTCCAAAGTTTTTCAGTGTTATAACTAAAAACAGAAATGACTTAGTTTTATTTTTTAAGTAGTTATTTACGCGCAGGACCGCGGACAGATTGGTTCAATATATAGCGCTGATAGATTGATCTTTGCAGCTACATGTTTGCATAAACTAACCCAGGATTTACAACTTGCCGACGGGCTGAGATCGGAGCTCATACGAGACTGGAAAAGCTGCTGTCAGAGAGCACTTATCAATCCTTGGACGTCTTGACAAGCCTTCCGATAAGCGTGATTTAGTGGTAAAAATTTAAGCTGTTTGCTTCCAGAACAGCGATACTGAAAGATGCTTACCAAATCGGATTTAAAAGCCGCCTTCAAGCGCAGGGTTTACAAACGAAGGGCGGAATATACCAATTACTGCCAACAATGAACAAGTTATTGAAGACATTATTATGAAATCAAACTCATTTCATCTCTTATTTTTTTTTCTTAATACGAGGGTTCCACGCTTACTACGACACTGGTTAATTTATGCATTTTTTGCATTCTCAGTGTAACCCTCCTGCTTACAAGGAAACGTCAGATTTGAGATAACTCATTTTATATGTAAATAGATACGGCAATCACCATTGTGAGGCATGAACAGCAATAACTGTTGGTTCAAGTCCACTGAGCAGAAACCTAAGCGTAAAAAGCAATGACCTTGGTCGACCTCGCGACTTGCATGCATTTGATAAATTTACTTAACAGCTACTTCAGGATTGTATGAATGAATTGGTAATATATGCGCGAACAGGTGGATAAGTTTTTTTTCTGCAGTCGTAAACACTACTCGAGATAATTTAACCACCAGGTGACACCTTATACATAGAGTTCTCGTTAGAAAAACTCTGGCTAAATTTCTAAACCAAAGACTGCGCGAAAATTATGTGTTGTTTTTAAATGTGTCATTATTTGCACTGCAAGGGAACTGCCAGATGTTTATTAGTATAAATATTAACGCTTTCAGTCAAGGTGGCGTCAATTGACACCACGCAACAAAATTTTCCACTAGCCCATAAAGAACGTAATAAAAGCTGCTGATAATTACAATGGCCGTTTTTTCTGGACCCAGGCTCTAATCGTAATACTATTGTCCTAATTGCGCTAAGATGCGAGGTGTGAGGGGCAGAAGACGCAATGGGGAATTCTTCACTAAAGGGCCAAGTGCAGCAAGTGTTTTATTGATATTATATTAGTCATCATTTCTTTTACAGATACTTATAAACTTTCGCTCAATTTCTTTCGTAGCTTGCACTCATATTTTAAATACTATTAAATATGTCACGACATACTAGGCCATGGTTTTGTCGTGTGCGACTTTGACACTACCAGGGCTGAACGGGCAATTGAGTCATGCTAACAATATGTCTAGAAGAGCTTCTTCTCCTTTTTTTTTGCAGATTTATCTATAGTAACCAAGCTTTTTGGTTGCTAATATCAATTATTTGCTCAGCCAATCAGTGTCCTTGCACTGGGTTATGGACGTTTAGTGCCCTGTTAGAACTGTGAACTTGGAAAAAATTAACAAACTACAAAAAATGTCCCATTGTAGGAACTTGTTTTCCTGTAAACACTTGTTTTGAAGACTGGCGTCAGACAGGTTGATTGTCCTTTTCCGATATGAATACTTCGATGTGTTGGATCTCATGCCAGGGATGCCATTCCAGAATTCCTTGCGCTAGTTTAGTTTGAATATACTACGTTTTATTTTATTCCTAATAAATGCAGAAAAATAAATGTCTAAGTTTCTGTGATTGACATTTTGTCGTGTTTTGGTCTTTCATTCTCTATCAGTGCCACGTTCCTCGTGCGTGCCTAATAACCCTAATGATTACTACTAGCTTGTTATTCCTCTTTAGAAGCAGCCATTGTGAGGTAATCAGTAAAACTATACCACATATTCAAGTCTAGGAGTCAAAACATAGCTTTCATAGGAAGAAAATAAACCAAGAATGAAACCACTACGACCGCATTTTTAAAACCGTATGCTGGCAGAAGTGTTCGCTTAACCTGTGAACTACTAGATCTTTGGAAGAGAAAAAATAATGTACTACATACTTTTAGGTAAAAATGTGTCGCTGTTTTTTTTTTTCCCTTGCAACGATACGTCAATTGTAGAAGAAAATGCTTGCTTTGCCACTTTCAGCAGCCTTCAAATTTCCGCTATATTAAGGTCGATAATCATTACATCTGGCAGAAAATGTTGGTCTAGAGCCACTCTTCGCGCTCAGATCATTCGCATGAGCACATAACAAAGGTTGTCTTTTCCTCTTAAGTAATATCTCTATTCTTGTCTACTGCTCTGCTTCTTTAAGCCAGCTTAAAAAAGCGAGAGAGAATGTGTGGTGCACACAATATTGAAATTTTTTGTAGTCAGTTGGAAAAAGCGGCGGTGTACAAAAACTTGGGGACTGGGGAGTTACCTCGCGGTCTATACATTAGAACAGCCTTCAAGGAAGCGAATTCGGAGAAATTTGTTCTGTTGAATGCCTTGGCCTCTTTTCTCAGGCAAAATCACCGATGTTTTCAATGGCACGATAGCTCGACGGAATATAACTACATTCGTCATCACACATGTGAATATACGGTATCTAGTAAACTTTTTCTAAACACAAGACGAAGCTTTACGGCACACCTTCTACAATCACTTATCATTATATACACAGAACAACAATGCTTTTTCGACAGATAACAGCGCACTACAAAATTAGAACAGAATCTGCAAAGCGAAGGCTTCTCCCGAGAGAAAAATTGCTTTTCTTCCTTTAAACATTGATGGTTCATACATATCAAGTACTTGAAAAATGTTTGACTAAGTGAGATCTTCTTTTTGTTGCACTACAAATGGAAATGAGCCTCACTCTTACTAGTAATAATCAAATGTGCCTCGCGATTTAAAAGCACGTCCAAATAAAAGTACCATCGCTGACGTTTCTGCAGGACAGCGTTCGATGTAGCCAGAAAGTTCGAATCAGTCATATATCAAGCTGCAATGTAACCCGGCCAGATCATTTTTACAATGTTCGATTACTAATTTCCAAAAAACCAGAACCTTGCTATTACATCTTTATCCCTTCAGAGTCATTAAAGAGGGCCTTGGCTAGTCAAAACACTCATTCTTATCCTTCTATAGTCAGGGGCTCTGCATACAGACTACCAGACCAGTATAGTAAAAATTGAGAACGACAAAAGTTTTGAAGATTCCAGCTCTAGCTGGTGAAGAAGTCTGCATTAACGTTATCTCTGTCTCTCTGAATTGAAATAAAAGACTCACAGTGGGCGGTTTCTTTGCGGTCTAAATATGTCATGGGTTATGGTGAAAATCAGTGCTCAATTTCTTGAAGCGTTTAGTACATTTTATGTAGTGAATGCATATTTTGAACTCACTGAATGGCAACTTAGCCGCCTAATACTAAGAAAAAGTTTGCGACGAAAGAAGGAAGTCATCATAAATGGCATCTAAACTCTTCGTATGAAAGCGTTAAAGAATACAAGAGAGAAGGCTTCTGTGTTTCTCGAGTCCCACTTGTTATGGAGCCATAAAATCCGACTTATTAAGTACGCCAAACAGAAGGCATTGCTACTATCCTGGTTAATAAGATGTTCATAGCCGGGAGACTTTTTTTTCCAGAGGCACACTATGTTCCCTCTAACAACCAGAGAGATGTTCAAGCGCTTTGTGCTTTTATAGACAACGACATTGTTGGCTTTTTGTCGCCCTTGGCCATAAAGGGACTTGCTGCGGAAGATTCGTCTTGGTCATCCTAGTTCCATGTGGGCGAATTGTATCGTAATAATATTATCAGTGTCGGTTCCACTCAAACTCTATGTAAGGGAACGCCTTCATACGTGCTATTTTCTTCGCAAATAAGGAGCGCCTTTGTCGAGATCCACTGCATATACTGATGCCCTAAGGCATATGGCCTAGGTATTTTTTTTTCACATGATACAGTAGACTTAGCGTGAAAATAGAGCGTTATGTAGACGTTCATGGCGATTATCTCCTTGTTTATAATAGCTAATCACGCGTAGCAGTCAGTAGGTTCATCCCGATATGTTAAGAGCCCCATAATTATGAAGCTTTAGTGTTCCCCCAGTCGGGAGTTCCGCTCGTGTGTTATGCGATGTAAGTGGGCATTGCAGAACCACAGGCGGCCGGAATTTCCAGAACCCGCCACTACGGCATCTGTCATAGCCTTAGTCGCTTTGGGAGGGTAAACAGCACAAACCAAACCAAACCAAACAGTAGGGTCAGTATCGTCCTTCGCAAATCGCAGTCTTGTTTTCAGCCGATTACACAGTAGTTCACCTCAATTTGGTGGAGCCTGCTGGAAAGTGGAAGAGTCAGGATGTAGGCACGTCATGTTAAGCTAAACATTGCTTTTTTAATGGTAGGAGATGTTTTTCGAAGTTTTTCTGCAGGAAGCAGGGTGTAACGCCGAATAAAAGAAAGCCAAGAGTGACAAGACGTATGTATGTATGTATGTATGTATGTATGTATGTATGTATGTATGTATGTATGTATGTATGTATGTATG
>JAJIZL010000142.1:1067835-1080407 GCA_023969395.1 Amblyomma maculatum
ATGTATGTATGTATGTATGTATGTATGTATGTATGTATGTATGTATGCATGACTTTATTGAGATGCCGGCAAACGACAGTTGAATGCGTCTTGACGCTGGCCAGGCATTGTCAACGTACTCCATAAAGCCTACAAAATCGGCGTCTTAGTGATGCTTATGGGGCGCAGAAAAGGCATTGATATATATATATATATGCATGTGCGGGTGTGTGTAGCGGAGGCACAAATATAGAAGCCAAAAGTCAGCGAGGCAAGGAAATGGTGGGTGATTTTATTCTTATCATTTACTTTTGATTTTGAATTTCCATTATATTCATTTTAACTTGAAATATAATCAACAAACAAAGTAGAAGAATACTAAATGCGCCCACGGTGGGAACCGAACCGGCGAACTGTCAATAGGGGATGAATGGGATATACAGAGATCCCTGTCTCTAGAGAAGAGGGGAGGATGGCGTAATGTATCCAAGACGAAGGGAAATAGAACGGAGAGAAGATACGGGGCTTTTGATATTGACTCCTGTAATGGATCTACTTTTACAGTAGGGAAAGAGCTTTTCACGCGATGATTGACAGAATAAATCTTCGCCCTCTTGTATGTTCGCTGCAGGGCAAACAATATTGCTATGATAAGCTTTGGTGCGTATATCAAGGTTATCATGGGTATCTTGCCAAAGTAATCCAAACAGGAAACATGATGCTAACAAAATATTGATTTTGGGGAAATGAAAGCGCTCATATCATGTCTTTCGCAATGAAAATTATGGATCCTAAAAACATATATTTGAAAACGCCGCAAGAGAAAGTAGCGTAAAATACTTCATACTCAGGTCTTTTTGCGGATTGGAAATGGCCGTGAAAATAAATACCTGACAAAACCACCACTGCGACGAAAGCAGCCGTCGTGACGCTAGCCAAGCGTCACGACGTGGAGAGTAGCATACTATGTGCATGCCTGAGGCAGTGTTCGCATATATTTACTGACATATATTGGATGCTTTACCGCTCATTCGTATTCTCGTTTCTTTTTGTGTTCTCCGTTTAATTCCAGAACCACAAAGCTAGGTGGAAGCTGTTACTTTGATCTTCGAATTTCTATTTCCAGCTGTATTACAACTTCATGAACGCATGCATACTTGATTCAGGAAGCCGATAGGTGCAGTCGCTGTGGAGGCTACCACTATAGCTGTAACATTTCCATGAAAAACAAAAACAAAAAGAACGTGGGTTTGTCTTCGCATCCACGTCATGCGCCGCTCGTTGTCAGGCCAACCCTGTCTCTGTTTCCTGCCCCACAGTGGTGAATGTAGTAATAGCACGGGCAAGATAATCTGCATGCCTGTAAATAAACTATGAGATATAGGTGGGTGATTTCGCATCTGCACGCTTGTCAACTGCTTAGTTCTTTATGTAAACAATTACCGAAAAAAGCTTTCTGAGTACCATGCATCTAAAAGGTCGTTTTGCCCTCGTGAGGGTTCACAGTGCTGCGCTCATCTGCAATCAGGGGGGACATATAAATTTTGTTGTTCATCTTGAATTTACTGTATCGACAGGAAAAACAACAAGCTTGATTTGCCATATTGTGTCGGTCATATAGATCACGCTTTAACACAAGCGGAATAATTTTCTGACACTCATTATTCACTGATATGCAACTGGTAGCGTCTACGTTTGCGCTTCAGCACTTGTTAGTGTATTAATGAGTGATCCCCACGAGTATCAATATATTCATGCTGGTAGCTGAGCCTCGCGAGGGCCTGAAGTAATGAATATAAGAAAGAATCTCTGCTAGTGATTTTCTGTGTTACTGAGCCGAGTGACTGCACTAGAGTTTAAGTTTAAGAGAGACAGTTTATCAGAGATGTCAGGTATATTATGGGCAAACTGTTTTTAATAATAGGTTACAATATTACAAGTTAATTTTACAAGAGCTCTTTTGTGAGCGAAGTATAACAGACACAATCTCGTATACGTTGCAGCTCTACCTACTTAGTTAACACGAAAAAGCGCGCAGCGAGAATTTACTCTTAAATTAAAAAGTTCTAACTTTCTATCTCTAAATTCATCTTCTTTTAAACCCTTTGCTGCTAGTGTAGTACAGTACGCCGCATTACAGCACACTGGTGCACATTACTCGGACCTACGGTTTTCTACTTCCCCGTAAAGATTTTTCTATTAACCCTTTTAGCACGAGGGATGTTCAGAAGACAAGATAATCTTGCGACAAACGACTAAACCTATGGGTAGCTTTTTGTTTTAATCTGATCTGAGCTACACGGAATACTAGTGCATCAAAACGCTAGTGTGTCTAACACTAATAAGACGTGTCCAATTTTATTTCACCGCAAATATTCAATTTAGTCTCCTAAATAATTTATATCTCGTCCATAAATTTGCAGAAATGACAAAAAACATTGGCGTAACTGTCTCCAATTTCATAAGCAAATATACCCACAGGAGTAAAACTGTTTCAAATGGCAATCGCACACATGTTTGTTTTGTTTTTACGTTGTGACCTGCGACTGACACCACCGTCAGTAAAACTGATGGCTCGTTTAACACGTTTTTGTCCTTAAATGAAATATGCTTGTATAGTCTGGGGTTATCATTAATCAGACAGTCCTCCCTTGAATAGATTAAAACTTTGGCAGTACATTTCGTCCGTTTCTCTTACTGCTTTCAATACATTGCAGCTGTCTTCATTATAAATTATGAAGCCAGGACCAATATATCAATTCTTCGATTCACGCAATACGAGCAAACGTACTAGTGCCCGCAAAATAAAGCGGAGTGCGAGTTTGGGGAAAAAGTGGTCTCCTTCGTCTGAGCTGCTGATAAGGCGAGCACCAAATGTGTTAAGCTTAACATCCGGGTCACCCACGCGCATCCAAACTATCACATGCGCATCCGCTTGCAGGGCGCTCCACGAAATGAAATTTCCGTCGTGTCTGCTTCATTTTATTTTGGGGGCATTAGTACGTCTGCATTATAAATTAACCATTAGAATTGAGAATTCTATCTCCATGCCTGTACATCGCCTTTCTGATTGAAAGAGCATATCCCTAAAATCGCCATCCTTGAAATGCAGCTAATCACACTGTCCCGCCACACTTCAAGACATTTTTTTGAAATACCTTTAAGAGAACTTTAGTAGCAAATTACTCATGTAATACCCCTACAAAGGATTTTTAAATATGAATAAACCGATAAACGAAAATATATGTGGCATGGTAACCCTCTCATAGTGTGGCAATACCGTCAAAACAGATCACTAACACAAGCTCCTGGTACACATATCTAAACAAACTTTTTTCGTCGCACTATTCATAAAACGAGACAGTAGTCTACGTGGTAAACCAACTGCTTTGAGGAACAACTAAGAAGAGCGCGAAAAGTTTCGGTCACTCAAACTAGCATTGAAAATCAAGAGTGTTGATAGGCAGTTTTGCGTTCCGTGAATTTAACTACGCGATACACAGCTATTCGTGTTACGCAGGAACCTACAATAAAATTCAGTAATTGTCGAATAAATAATCTAAATTTGCCCAAAATCAGCGCACCGATCCAAGTACATCTGGCTTTCTAAAACGCAAAACAATTCTTGGGCCGGCTTGGAAGGAAACTTCGAGTCCAGGCGTGAAAGAAATTTGGTGGTTAACGTTATTTGGAGTTGTCCTTATCAATGACGTATGATTTCTAATTCATGTATTTTGAAAGCTAACGTTTCAGGTCCCAAGTGCAACAAAGCGAACCTTTTTTCCTCTCAAAATACTTTCGGCAGGCTCTGCATTTACCTACAAATACTTCGACACTACAAGTATATTCATAACAAAGGAATGCATAATAGCTGCATTAACTAACTCTTTAACAAAGATTTTAGCTCAATCGAAATAGCGCGTGAAAGCCTTCGAACTTCCGCATATAACATATTAGAGTATTACCTGACTCTAGCTAAATTTGGCCCCTGGCCCCTCGTCTGATATACTGCCGTCATGGAGGGTCTGTGCTCAAAGTGTTGCGCGTACGCCTGGCACACGGAGGGCGCAGGTTCACCCCCAGCACCGGACTCTCGTTCGGTGTTTTTATTGGCTTCTATTCCTTTCCTGTCCTCGACGCATTATTTCATGCTAACGGCTTAGCTGAATACGCCAGGTCGTGTGTGCAACGAGCACCTCATTGCTAATGCGTTAGGAATAGCAGTATAAAATACTGTTCAGCAATATGCGAAAGCAGCAGCAGCTCAAAATAAGAAGTTCGTAATGCAAAGCGCTGGATGTGGCAAAGAAATATCACTGTGTAAGCAGGTAGTGGTTGCTGTTGCCTATGATGATTATAAATTTCTGAACAAACTTATCAATCAGTGGTGGTTATCTTGCCGGTAATTTCAAATCATGAACGTATTTCAGCAGTATCAGTTCAAAACCACATACTACAAGCATTATCACACACAAACTTAACTATGCAGCAGACACGGGGAGGCTAAGTAAATTCGTCCAAAAAAAAATTCAGGCTTACGAAGTCAGCAACGGAAATGAAAATTTTAGGTGTAACGCCAAGAAGCAGAAACACAGCAGGTAGGGTTAACCAACGATATATGGTCATAAATACAGATATTCTACCGACTGTCGTAAACGATAAAATAACACAGCTTGGAACGAGAAATCTCTACAAGTAAAAGTCGTTAAGAGCAACAGACTAGACTCAAAACGCACTTATGTGTAGCAGATGACATCACTTATTATGTGGAGGATGATAATGTGAAGATTCTGGAACTATTGCGGCCACAGCTGGTACAGCCATGCCTTAAAAAAAGATAGCGAAAAGGCTTTTTTTCTGCAGTGCGCAAGATCAGAATGATTGTAATGTGGAATTAATTTAATTTATAGGAGGATAACTTTGTTCGTCATTTGTTAGCTTCAAGATAATACACACAATTACGGTATTTATAAACACGTTTAGGACAATTTGTATATCGCTGCAAAGAGGAGTTTTTACAATACGAACGGTGCATTGTTAACCCAGTCCCGCACACTACAAAAATGAAATGAAAGTGCCAAATGTACGTATCCCCATTTCGTCGAAAGGCTGCAAGGCTGCAAGGCACTCTGAACTTTCTTTACACTGAGAGACAAGGAGCTGAACTGGTTCTTTTTTACCGCCGTAGTTTCTCTTTGTTTCTACACAGCTGTGACACTGTACATGCACAATACTCGGTGCGGTCACCGTTAAAACAAATCTTCTAGCTTATTTATATGCATCTATCCATTCACAGCTTAACTTCATATTAAAGTACTTTATTCTGCAGCTGAGGCATTTACCATTTACCTACTGCAAACACTAGTTGCTTTCGTGTTTTTGCTCCTCTTTATGTGTTCATATGATTACCCTCAGTCTCTAGAGAATTGCTTGAACACCTTCACTCGTTGCCACATTAGTGCACAAGAAAAGACCTCAGGTGGTCTGCCTATACTTAAGCTCTCCACTAATCCACCCGTGCGGTCTCGTATGGCTTCTGTTCTGAACCCCCCAGTGCCAGTATGCCTTTAAAAAGTCCCTAAGGTGACGTGATGTTTCTCTTGTTTATTTTCGTTTACCGTTAGTAAAAAGGCGCTCTATATATGTTTGCTTCATCTAATATTTTGACTAATAACGTTACTATTCAGCCTAGTCTTCTAACTCAATTTGTTTCGCGGTCTCCTTTAATGTCCTCGTTTATTTTAATCTGCGATCCTAATTTTTATAACACGATTGCGTGCCCAATAGGCATCTCGCAAGCAACGAACGAGTGCAAAGTTTAATATTAAGTGCCTTTCTCTTTATATTTTCCCATTTTGTTCTGACATTTCGTGTGTGCTAATTTTGTGAGTTCACCATTTTAGTATAATTCAAGCATAAACCTGGAATTTTGCTAGGATAGGTATTAGCAAACTGTGGTAAAACATAAGGGGCACAAACTCAAACACAAGGCTATTTGCACAATTATTGAAGTGAAAAGCATGTTTTATTTTACTCTTCCTGCATCTTAAGCTTGTTTTTCACTTTTATTGTATTTAAAAGGTTTGCCCTTGAGAAAGAAGCAATTGAGTAAACCATTGTAATAGAAAGTTTCGTAATATTATGTTGCAATCTTTCAAAAATTGACAGAACGCGATAGTTGTAATCATGACACGCTTTGTACTTGAAACTCGAGCTTAAAAAGAAACACAGTCGCGATTTTTATTTGCCATAAGGTAAGCATTGTGGTTCTATGCCTTATCACTGCCTACATTCGTACTTTAATGATCTTATTCGAACATAAATTTTATTTATGTGGTACTTTCTTTCCTTTATGCTTGCTTCCCCTCCAAAACAGCCACTGTGACGCTTTTTTACAGATTATATGCGAAAAAATCAATTAATAAGCAAAGAAATTTAATGCGCATCGCAATCAAGATTATTTTCAAAGATATTCGTCATGTAACATTAAGGACTTTATTGCTGCGGACCTAATTGGCAAGACCATTAGACAGCTGCACAACGAGTATGACTCCCTCAGAACTTACACCGCAAGCTCAAAATGAAATGTTCCTAGCAGATAATGCACCTTCTAATTGGGTCTGCCACTGATACGATCGAAAGTGCTGTCAATATTATTCGCTATTTTATTGTGCTTGCCACGTGATGTTACTCCTTGAAATAGGCTTCAAAAGTGCATTCGATAAAATTTTATCATTACACCTCGAAAGGCAGGTACTTACGCCGATTAGAATACAATTAATTCCCAGCCTTGGTCAATTCAACCTTCAGAATAAATGCTTCCGTCAACAATTGCACCAGTGCAACTTCTCATCAGCCGGAGGTCAAAGTACGAGGGTAAAGGTTCCTCGTGCAGTGGGAGGTCAAAGCATTCACTTTCTCTACAACCACATCTTAGTAGGAACCCAGTTTAGAGTTTTAGAAACAAAGTTATGATATACGTTATCACGAGTGGACTCTCATTTCTTGAAAGTCAATCTGAGAGCAGCGGTAATGCTTTCTCAAAATTTCCCAGTCAGCGATTAGTCGCCTATGCTAGATCATTCCTTTTTCTCTGACAGTTCGTCATTAACGGAGAGTGCAGCTACCGGTGAAAGAAAGTTTTATTTCCCAACGTAACAAACCTGTTGCTCTTCGGTATGCTTAAAACGATATGATGATCATGAAAGTTTTGCCGAGAATTGTGCGCGGGTCAAGCGGACAGAACTATACGCTGAGTGGAATCACACTGCTTGGACGAAACATATCAGAAATCTAGCTGCATCAGCCTTAGTTGGCTTTGATGGAACCATATGGAGCCAGGTTGTGCAGAATGCCCTGTGACGTGCCTGACTGCGAACAATGAACATCATTAAGATCCATTGAAATAAACCTCCACAACTTCAAATACACACGAACGAGACATTGATGGGTATGTTTTGAAGTTTAGTGCTACTGTTCGCTTCCGTTCCTATAAACAATAATAAACGAAAGATCATGGTATTCATCAGCTCTGAAATACTATCATTTAATAAGCTTCAGTGTATTCGCTGTCAAGCGACAGCCAGCATGATGCTACTCTGCCTGGGTCTTAAAGCGTGCCTGCTATACACAGAAAATAAGGCCAGTTTGCAGTTGAGGTCTATAAAAAACTTGGGCTACCTAAAATTATCCTGGAAGCTGTCCCGTACAGTTGCGTTATCAAAAAATAAGAAATGCAAATCTTAATGACAAACAAACTTCTGATTCGTGCCGCAAGTAAGGAGGCAGCAAAGATTGCTGCACCTCTGCGCCTACGCGATACACTTTGTTCTCGGCATCTATATCATAGTATAACCGAAGCTCGCATCAATAAACATAGCATCCCTATGAAAGGGTGTGGTAAAACCGAATGTGGACTTCAATCAATAGCAGCCTAGCATAATCTCACGTCATTCGTCCCTTTCTAACCACTACGCCAAGAGTGAAGACAACATATATGTCAAGAAAAGACGCCTTCAGCTCCAGGAACATAACGGCACCCAGTTTATCACAGTTTAACCGGGTAACGTTTTATTAAGTCCTTAATAAGTGATTGCTCGTTCAAAGAAAATCATCTCGTGCATATCTCGGTGGTTTTAGCTTGAGACCCAACTTGAAACAGAAACTATTCGCGACGCACAACGATTAGCAGTTTATATGTTAGCTGGCCGATCTCAGATGCTGCGCATGTCTACTTGAAGTATGCGCCATAAGCAGCCTAGGTTTGAGGTCATGATGTTCCAGAAATCAGGTTGAAGTCAAATCTACGCCTGTTACAAATCGGGTTTAGATTATCAACGTCATCCGCATTCATCAACATCATACACATAAAAAATATGACAGTGACAATGAATACATTTTTCTTCTGAATACATGAAGTTTATAACTTGTTAGTTTATGCAAAGACATAAACCCCGCTGGAGAAATAGGGACATCAACGCAAGCCGCGCCATGCAATCCTCTTTTCCGAGGTGGGATACCAACGAAAACTCTAAAACACAAAGCAGCACTGACTGTATCGTAACAAGTCATACCCGAATGTGTGTTCCAAGTTTTGGCAATTACCTCCACCTCTTTGAACTCATCTTCATGGCTCCCAAAGGGAGTACGAACTCTCCCCCAACCTCGCCATTTTTTAACCATTTCTCCTTTCTGACTATCCTATTATCTGAGGTCTACTACACATGGCGGCACTTTGGGTATTCTTTCTCTTTTTCATTTGTCGTTGTGCCAAGATTCTTTGTACCTGCACCTTGAAACCAGCTGGAAATGCCAACGAACCGCATATGTCGACTAAGGCACATGTGTGGCCGCGCCCACTGCTGTCCGCACCACCTCCGAGGGGTACGCCTGTCAGTTTTAAAGCACCCAGTACAAAGCAAAAGAGGTGTGACTCCTTAATATGTGCTTTTTTAAGGCTCATATCTTCTGCAGTCTGTTTTTTCTGTACACCTCCGACTTCCTTTCTAAAAAAATTGAGATTTGACGTGTTCCTGCATCTTCGAAGCGCAACTACACTGACCAATGGAGCATAGCTCAGTTGTGCAGCGCATGCGGAAAGTGCTAAATGAAATTTAAAGCTCACAGCTATGTCCAAAAGAATCACATTTGGACAGACACTGATCATTTCCACACGAGTTTAACTTTGGTTCACTGACCAAAAGTTACGAATAAGTATACACTAAAGAAAAAGAACACTTTAATGAATGGAGCGTACCTAACGGTTTTTCTACAGTATTGCTCTATGTGATATTGCACAGAACTGCGACAACAATGAGAAGGCGTCGCGAGAAGTCGACCATAAATATATTCATCGGAGTTCACAACTAGCATTCAGATAACTGTGATGTCTTACCGTACTTCATAATCAGCCGAGCTAAGGAATAGTGACTCCTAAATCTCATTGTTTAACCCTGCAATAGATGGCATGTGAAATAAACTGCGCTCTTTGCCCTTAACGACCCACGCACATCCCTATCCACATTGAAAGCTAAGTGCCTAAATAGCAGTGGATGGTAATGTGTCACCCATTACACAGCCGCGACATTATGTAGACACTGCCGTATATCCCGCTAAACAGAGTACGATATCCCGGGATGGGAAAAAATGTTACTGGCAAGCTACCCCTTGGCTCTTATTACAACCCAAGGCTTAGACGAAATAATGAAACTGTGCAGGCTTATAGCCTGCATTACCTTCATTTTTTTCTTCTTCTAAACGTTTGGGTCTTTCTGACCCAGGTGTAAACGCAGCTGACAGAAGGTTCAGCAAAAAAACAAGACGTGCGGAAAGGGACTGTATGTAGAGGCACTATATGCAGAACACAAAGCTCCCACCATATGTCATAACTACAGTTATATCAAATTACAATTATCTCCGAAAGAAGACCAAATCTATCATAATGGAAGCATCATAAAAACATATTTGCTTCGTTTTTAGCATCATCAGCCTGACTACGCCTAGTGTCCGTCAACGGTCTGTATTTTACGTCTAACATTACGACGTAGCGGTGCTAGCTGAATCAACGTAATCCCTACAGACTGCCTGATCGTATTCACCCACCTAACATTCTGCCGACCTCTGTTAAGCTTGCCTTCTTCTTGAGCCCAGTCCAATACCATTACCGCCATCGCTTTATTTTGTTCCATGTACATTCAGTGTCCGTAGTAATTTGTAGTTCAGCTCGACTATAATCACGTTAACTGGGCATTGCTAACCGACATATGTTGCTTTCGTACCGTCATTAGATGGTGCACTTACTATCTTGCTTTTCGTAGCTCGCTGCTTTAGGCTGAATTTATTCTAAATTCTTTATACCAGCCTCCGTGTTACTTTTTCATAGCAGAGTACGGATATGATACATCTGTCGCGTACTTTTGACATGATGAAAACGGTTAACGGCTAGGTAATATCTGAGAATCTTTAATAAATGACTTGCGCCCCTTCCTAATATATTAGTTATTTTAGTTTCGTGACCCCGGTCGGCTGTCAGTACCTCTCTTTTGTATCATTTCATTATGGCCGCTGCAATTTGGACTACGGTGAGGGCTTTTAGACCGAATGGTCTGTATACACATTCCGTTATAATCTCCCGTAGAATCATCAGCCATCACTTTAATAAAGAGAAGAAGCTGTGCTAAACCTGCATAACAATTAGCGGCGCCTAAATCTGCTTTGGGAATAATAGAACCGGCACAGAGCGTATGTACGACCGTGACGTTTGTCCAGTTTAGTAAAAACACTTTGGAACAAAATGAACAGAAGACATGCGCTTTCCGCGGTTTTCTTGCCAGTCCTCGCTACGAACAGCTCGTTCCAAAAGCGTCTGTGCCTCAGGGTTCTTCGGAAACCTAGCAGAAAAGGAGCAGCCCCTATATGCCCGCACGTTCGCACCGCAGTTAAAGGAGCACATCCATTTCGGAGTGAACTTTAATAAACGAAGTTTGTGAAATATGACTCCTCATGTCGTTTTCACACTGTTCGTACAACTTTGAGCCACTCATAAACCAACAATGTTAGTCTTGATTGTGTTGCATGCCGCGCAATGGAACAACCCCCAATAATCCGAGCGCTCAGCGGGTACGTTCTACGGCAACCGGCTTGATTTTCAGCCCCCTATGATGGCCTCGCGGAGGCTTCACTAGACCGGCCCTCCTTCCACTCCAGCAGTTCTTTCAAAACCTCCTGGGAAGAATGTTATCAGCCGCTCACCAGATATCATCAGTTCAGTTCAGCTTAGTCGTTCAGTCGTGTCCGACTCTTCGTGACCCTATGGACCATGTCACGCCACGCTTTCCGGTCTCTCCTATCTTCCTAACATCACATAACTTCATCTGCAGTGCCTCGACGATGCCATCTAACCAACGCGTTCGCTGCCTACCCCTTCTCCGGCGACCCTCAACCTATCCTAACATCAAATCTTTCTCCAGCGACTCCTCTCTTCTCATCAGATGACCAAAGTAGCTGAGCTTTAACTTTAAAATTTGACCCTCCAATGAGCAGTCAGGGTTTATGGCCGACAATATCGACTGATTTGATCTTCTGGCAGTCCAAGGAACTCTCAAGAGTCTTCGCCAGCACCACAATTCAAACGCGTCAATTCTTCGGCGGTCTGCCTTTTTCACAGTCCAACTCTCGCATCCATACATCACAACTGGAAAGACCATAGCACGAGTTATACGGATCTTGGTTGGCAGACTAATGTCTCTGCTCTTTACTAGGCGGTCAAGGCTAACCATTGCTCTCTTTCCCAGAAGCAGGCTTCTCCTAATTTCATGGCTGCAGTCTCCTTTCTAGGTAATCTTGGAGCCCAAGAACAGAAAATTTGTCACAGCTTCCACTTCTTGTCCATTGATGCTCCAGGACTTGATAGGGCAGGACGCCATGATCTTTGTCTTTTTAATGTTCAGTTTAAGCCCAAACTTCTCACTCTCTTCTTGTACGCGGATCAGAAGTCTCTTTAGTTCCACTTCACTTTCTGCCATTAAAGTGGTATCATCCGCATATCTAAGGTTGTTGATACCTGTTCCAGCAATCTTCACTCCAGCTGAAGACTCGTCCAGACCGGCCTTCCTCATGATGCACTCTGCATATAGGTTAAATAAGGAGGGCGACAGTATGCACCCTTGCTTCACTCCTTTCTCGATCGGAAACCAATCAGTAAGACCACGCCCAATTCTGACTGTGGCCTCTTGCCCTTCATACAGGTTCCTGAGGAGACAGATGAGGTGAATTGGAACTCCCATCTCTTGGAGAGCTTGCCACAATCTGCTGTGATCTACGCAGTCAAACTCTTTCGCATAATCAATAAAGCAGATGTACATGGGTTTCTGGAACTCTCTTGCTTTTTCCATGATCCAGCGAAGGTTAGTAATTTGGTCACTAGTCCCTCTGCCCTTGCGAAACCCAGCTTGCACGTCCGGAAGCTCCCGATCCACATACTGCTGCAGCCTAACTTGGAGGATTTTCAACATCACCTTGCTAGCATGCGAAATAAGCGCGATCGTGCGGTAGTTGGAACAATCTTTGGCACTGCCTTTCTTTGGAATGGGGAT
>JAJIZL010000142.1:1080807-1148543 GCA_023969395.1 Amblyomma maculatum
TTTCTGGAACTCTCTTGCTTTTTCCATGATCCAGCGAAGGTTGGCAATTTGGTCTCTAGTTCCTCTGCCCTTGCGAAACCCAGCTTGCACGTCCGGAAGCTCCCGATCCACATACTGCTGCAGCCTACCTTGCAGGATTTTTAACATCACCTTGCTAGCATGCGAAATAAGCGCGATCGTGCGGTAGTTGGAACAATCTTTGGCACTGCCTTTCTTTGGAATGGGGATGTAAACTGACCTCCTCCAATCCTGTGGCCACTGCAGGGTTGTCCAAATCTTTTGACATAATGTATGCAGTGTGTTAACAGCGTCGTGGTTGAGGTTTTGAAGCAACTCAGCTGGAATACCATCAATTCCGCTAGCTTTGTTCTTAGCAAGGCTGGCTAAGGCCCATTCAACTTCACTCTTCAGGATGCCCGGCTCGAGATCAGTAATCACAACCGTCCTATGTTGGGTTTGCACATCCGGGTCCTTCTTGTACAGTTCTTCTGTGTATTCCTGCCACCTCTTCTTTATCTCTGAGGCTTCAGTGAGGTCCTTGCCTCGTTTGTCCTTTATCACGCCCAGCTTAGCACAGAAGCTTCCTTTGATATCTTTGATTGTCTTATACAGAGCTCTTGTGTTCCTTAATTGGCTGTTGTCCTCAACTGCTTGACACTGTATGTTCAGGAAGGCATTCTTATCTCTCCTTGCTATTTTCTGAAAATCCGCATTGAGAACCTTGTATCTTTCTCTTTCCCCCATACCTTTTGCCATCCTCCTTTCCTCAGCTATTTGCAAAGCCTCTTCAGATAACCAGTTTGCTTTCTTGCATTTCTTTTGCTTTGGAACTACCTTAGTAGCAACTTCTTGTATTATATCACGAACATCAGTCCACATCTCTTCGGGCTCTTTGTCTTCTAGATCTAATTCTTGAAATCGATTCCTCACTTCCACAGCATATTCTAATGGAATCTGATCCAGATCATACCTGAAAGGCCTTCTAGTTTTCTGCGTTTTCCTCAATCGAAGCTTAATTTTGGCAACAAGAAGCTGATGATCGGTGCCACAATCGGCCCCAGGCCTTGTTTTTACTGCTTGTATAGCGCTTCTCCATCTCTGCCGGCAAATAATATAATCGATCTGATTCCTGTACAGACCGTCCGGTGAAATCCATGTGTACAGGCGCCTCTTGTGCTGTTGAAAATGAGTATTCGCTATGGTCAGGTTGTTTTCTTGACAAAACTCTACTAGCCTCTGCCCAGCTTCATTTGGCTCGCCAAGACCGAACTTGCCTATAATTCCGGATATTTCTTCACTCCCGACCTTAGCATTCCAGTCTCCTATGAGAAAAACGACGTCTGATGATGGGGTGCGGTCTAAAAGGCATTGTAGGTCCGCATAAAATCTCTCAACGTCAGCTTCTTCAGCAGCAGTGGTCGGTTCATAGACTTGGATAACTGTTATGTTGAAAGGGTGACCTTGGATCCGAAGTGAAATCATTCGGTCGTTTTTGGGGTTGTACCCTAGCACTGCTTTGCCCATTCTTCTGTTTACTATGAGAGCGACCCCATTCCTTCTCTTGGATTCGTGCCCACAAAAAAAGACATAATGGTCGCCGGAGTTAAATTCTCCCATTCCGGTCCACTTGAGCTCGCTGATACCCATGATATCAATGTTCAATCTGTCCATTTCTAGCTTGACGACATCCAGTTTACTTTGCGTCATAGATCTTACATTCCATGTTGCTATGTGATATATCTCCTTGCAACACCGGACTTTCCGGTCGCTTCCCGACACATCCACAACTGAGCGTCCTTTTGGCTTTAGCCCAGCCGCTTCATTCGTCCTGGAGCTGCTAGGAATCGCCCTTTGTTGATCCCCAGTAACATGTGGGACGCCTTCCAACCTGGGGGGCTCATCTTCCGGCGCCATATCATTAATGGTATTGTGACCGGCCATAGGATTTTCTTGGCAGGAAATACTGGAGTGGGTTGCCGTTACCTTCTCCAGTGAATCACATTTTGTCAGAACTCTCTGCCGTGACCTGTCTATCTTGGGTGGCCCTACACAGGAGAGCTCACGACTTCATCGAGTTTCGCAAGCCCCTCCGCCACGACAAGGCAGTGATCATCATCATCAGCCTGACTATACCTACTGCAGGGCGAAGGCCTCTCCCATATTTCTCCACTTAACCCGGTTCTGTGCTAGCTGCGTCCACTTGACCTCTGCGAACTTCTTAATCTCATCCGCCCACCTAACTTTCTGCCGCCCCCTGCTACGCTTTCCTTCCCTTGCAATCCAGTTTGTTACCCTAAGCGACCATCGGTTATCCTCTCTTCGCACTACATGTCCTGCCCATGTCCATTTTCCACTAGAATGTCGGTAACTTGAGATATAGCGCGGTGTTATTACGAGTTTGATTTCGACATCAATTCCTCATTTCAAACCGCAAGCCTGGTGGCATTTCTGCTTCCCAGAACTTACACATCTTGCAGAGGAGGCACACTGCATCATGGCTTTGGCTCGTTCAGTATAACGTATATGGCGAAATTCCTCCCACCTTGTTATAACTTACTCAGAGAACGTGTAAGTCGATGATGCAACACCGAAATTCGTTGCATAAATTTTAATGGGCACAGAGTTTTAAGAAAGGATTTCTCGCTTTAGGAATAAGATACGAGGCCGAAAGCTGGCGACTCTTGTTTAACTGGTCAAGCCGACCGGATTTTACGAGAAAGTATTCAATATTGGTCACTGCGCAAATCCTTTTCAGCTTCGCCTTTGACTTGAATGAAAGTGTTTATGATGTGTCCTTCCCTAGAAAGCCTTTAAGGCCTTTCTGAGATGCAACGTGCAGCATGCAACGTGTTCTCGCGAGAGGTGCAGTTCCGCTAATTCCTCGGCGGCAATGATTACGAGAGAGAGTTGCTAATCCTTCGGGGCTGTGTACTGCGCTTATCCATTGTGCTCAATAATCCGACACGTAATTCCTTTAATATAGAACTTCTACTGACGCAAATGGTTTCCATGGTATATTAGCATTGTGCGATCACTGAGTGCGTGTCGAAAGTTCTTTAGTCTGCCGCACTCTTTCTTAATGTAACCCCTCCCGTTTTCCTTTTTCTAGTTCGGTGCATAGGTAGAAGTCCAAAAGTTCTTGAAACTTATATGTTCATGGAGTAGAAAAGATTGTTTAATGAATATAAGCATTACGCTGCAGTTTTCTTTCTTGAACAGTATTATTTATTTAATATTTTTGGACTTTATTTCGTTTTAAGAGAACACGGAGAATTTTTTTATTTTTTAGACATTTTCTTCTGCAAGCAAGTCCTGCAAAACAAGTTTGAAACGTATTTGAAAACACGTTTTAAGGATAAAACTGCTGCTTTCGAAACCACGAAATAAAATTTCAAAAGACATCTTCTTGCAAATCTTAAGGAAAACGGAAGCTCAACATTGCAGCATAGGGTCGCAGCCTAATGCCTAGACACAGCTCTATTGCTTTTGTATGCGGCATAACAATTTGGACAGAAATAGCAGGGACGCACGTTACTAAATATTATATAGAAATTGCACCACGCCCAGGAGCAGCGTCGATCCACAGATTTGAGCCAACGAGCAAGCTGTGTGATTAATATTTCTTTTTTATCTTCATCGAATTTATGTAAGAATACCGGAGGAGCTTCCAAGGGAAAATTAGGGGCCGACAAATTACGTTACTTTTGAAAAATGTCGCCGTAATTGTCCCTCACAATCTCTATGGAGCATGATCTGTTCCCAAATATCGGTGTTCTCAGCTGTACCAGAACTCGCAATGAGGACAGTTTGCCAAGCTGAAGAAAAGAGTTGAGAAAGGAACTACGGGAGGCTTATGTAGTCCGCTGACGTCTACCTGCGCACCGCATTTAATGGTGGGGTTATTATCTCTGATCTTCTGTGTGCGAACGTGTGGTGCAGATTTCGCTTTCGCAATAGATTCCACTTGACTAAGTTATGCACCTATGCCATCTTCCCTAATGGCAACCGCATTTATGGCGAGCTTGTTCACTCATGTAAATTTGGTCATTTTGTACACTTTTTTTTCAGGCTATCTTATCCAAACAAGTGTAACCTTCGGTATATCGTTCGTACGCGGTGAGCATATCTCGCAATTATAATACTCCGTTATGTCATTATGATGTCAAAATTAAAAAAAAATACCAGCAAGTGATATTGGGATGCGGCATCGAATATTGGCCACGGCGGCCGCTTTTCGATTGAGACGAAGAGCATGCGATGTCAGTGCACTATAAAGAGCACCTGGTTATGGAAATATCTGAAGCCCTCGATTATTTCGTCTTTCATAGCCTGAATCGGTTTGGGGCATTAAATCACATAAACCGAACCAATCGATTGTTGCAGCCTGGTTCCACTTTCACTGGGCGTTGGGAGAATTATATTCGGCAATAAATTGGCACTGGAATCGAACTACAGAAATATGTTTCTGATCTTTTCAGGTTTTGACCACGTAGTGCCACTGCTGGAAAGTAGTTTACATCATTGTTGCCACGAACATCTGCACAACTCGTTAGAAGCACTTACTTGGCATATTTGAAGATGGTCTTTACAATTTACTGACGCATATTAACTCTACAACCATCTGATTCATCACACATGCAACTATACTAGGTATTTTTACTATTCACTAATAATACTTATTAGCGATATCTTAACAGCGGATATAGTTCCAAGGCTGGCTGCTGCACATTAAAACCTTTTCACATCCTAATTATATCATTTGCAGTTTTCTTCTGCGGGTTGATGAGATCCGAAAGGAAAAAAGTGTAAATACAATTATATTGAAATGTTTCTATCCATAATTATTGCTCGGAAAGCTAAAAATTCTTGAGTGTATTGAAAGCGCTATTTTTTTCTAGATGTGTCCATTAATACTTATATAGGAGTTTATGACACATTTAAAGAAAGTCACCTCAAGTAAATGTCGATTGTACTGGGTCCAACTGACTTCGTCTTTATTAACAGATTCTTTTTACTAGTATTACATTATCATCGCTCTGCTTTGGCTTGTATTGAAAAATTGAAACAGAATAATTAAGCTTGCGTATAAGAAAAAAATTCATTCTTTTGCTGTAATAGTTTCCTGCGCAATCACGAGACATCAGAATGTACAGTATTCAGCAAGCGGTATAGTGCGTTGAAAAGTAATGCTTTGTTCCTATTGCAATATTTTATTTTGTTCCAACTTCCAGCTATTGCACGTGGCTCAACAAAGCCGTAGGTGTGAAGTAAAATTTACAATATCAAAGCAAATTTGCTTCGCGGCATTGTTCATAAAACCGGCTAATATTATAAAGCCATGAAAAATGGACGTGCCAAAAAGAAATTGTGTTTCCAACTGCGATTTTCTCAAAATCATCGTTGGTTCTTGAGTAAGCTATCACCACTGTAAAACTTTTAGCCTGTGTGCATCTTGCGACGCATTTTAGGAAAAAGCTCCATACAGCAAAGCTCCTGCCAAAACCTGTGAGAAAAAAAGGAGTTTGCACGCCATTGTTTAGGCACACCTATGTTTTTACCGGTTAAAGGAACAAAAAATACAGGAGGTACTTTGTGAAGCCCCCACATTTCACTTTTTAACTTTGAGGATGCCTCATGAAGGTCGTAGTTGGCAGAAAACATGGCCGGGCACTAAGAGTACTCAGGGTAGGAACTAAGGCTTCATTTATTCACGTATGACACTACGGCCTTCATTAGGAAACGAAACTGCACTAATTGAAATCAGATGGCAGCGTGCTAATGAGACGTGTAAAAAAACAAAATAGTCTCGCAGGCCCCGCGCGTGGGGCATTGCCACACTGTAAATGGTAGGCGCCAAGAGACATGCTAGGCGGAGGCGCGACTGTGCACATTTGTCTTCCTATTCGGCGTAACTACTTTTTGCAATGTGTCACTCGGACATACAATGAATGGTGGATCTATGGTGCAAGCAGTCGGGAGAACGTCAAGAAACTGTTCAGTAATGAATAGCTTAGGGCACTTCAGCAGCTTACAGCGCAGTAAACGTAAAGGCAGCACGTAATGTATCCGTGTGTGAGTCATATATGCGTTGTCTTTTCAACGGCGGTGCACGCGTTTCGCATTAAGTGAAATTAGGGGAGAGAAGAAAGGGCAGGTTTCCCCAAGGTGAAGAAGGCTCCTGTAAAACTAAAACTACGGCAAGTGTCGCAACCGTGGAGCCACTGTTACTCAACAGTACTGTGGATAAGTTTACTTTAACCCTTCCTGCAGCTCTGAAGCAATGCTCTACAATTCCACAGTGAGCTGTTCACTATTTTGCAACGCTTTCCTACGTAAATTTCACCATGCGCTCTGCTCTATCCTTTCTCACCACTGCATTGCTTTATCACTGTACATCATAATTTAGTGTTGTATTGACAAAAGTGGAGTACGAAATTAATATTTTACTTTATTACTGAATGTTATACCACTATCAAGCGTGCAAAATAAAGTTTATTAAAAGAAAAGGGAGGGGGCCTAATGCGAAGGTTGGCTGGATTGTTATTCCGGGCCTCCATTGGCCGAGGCCCACATCCCGGCCTTTTCCACCGGATTGGCTGGTCCTGGAGGCTTGAGCTGGACAGGGCTGTCTTCGATCCTTTCCACGTTAGCTACGTTATAGTGACTAAGACATTGGTAGCCTGGCAGGTAGATATTATATAGTACAAATATGCTTTCTGGCTGCAAAATTTACTTTCCGCTGAGAAGAATTCTGGTTAGATAGCCTGAAGCTGTACAAGATTGCTAAGTGTGAAGCAGTGCAATTGGCCTAAATTGTACTTATCTTGCTTTATATAATTCCTTAGCTCGGCACAGACATTTTTGTCTTGATAAACGCAGGTGCTGCAATAGGTGAGCATATATTAACAATGGCTCTGGGGAGTCCAAGACTTCAGGGAGGGAAGAGAAGAGACATCGAGGGAGAAACGCTAGAGCAGCGGCGTGTGCAGTCTTGTTTCCCTCTACCCCCTGATGACATGGCGCCCAAAAAGATATCCAAACACAGCGCAATAACACTGCATTGACAAAAACCAGCTATTTTAATCCCAGATTCCTCAAAGGACATCTAACAGCAAGCTAAGAAGGACAAAGCAAAGGAATTGACACGAATTCTCAAATATTAAGGCAATTCTTAACCTCCAGAAGCAGAGCGCTAAAATGTTTTAATGAAGCTAACCGTGGTGGAAACTAACTACAGAGTGGCAGGAGTTTTTGATTGTGTATATCAATAGGAATCAGTAATGCGAATGAACCAGCTGATCCGAGCTGAATCTGCACGCTTGCATGGAAATATTCGACTACCATTTGGAGCCTGGTTTTGGTTTTCGTCCCACAGATCGACAGGTCCAATTTCTAGGCAGGTGCCTTATATCGAGCGTCGACGACGATGTTGATGGCCTCAATAGCTCCGTTCTTTGGTTTTCTTTCTGTTTTCAACCAGACACTTTTTAGGCATTAGAAAGGCTCGATCCGTAATTTTTGTGCAAATTAAAATCTTGTATTACTAGTAACACAGCGACTACTTATAAGTCTGCTTGCTTTAGCTTTTAACATGAGAAAGGAACTAATACCACACATAAATAGCTTATACAAATATTCAAACAGTTCTGTAAACCTAATAGAAATTTCATACTTTCGAATGAAATAAGAGTAGCAGTAAAAGAGTTATTTTTTCCTGACCCGCCTAATGCCCAACTAGCTACTTGATAAGCCAAGTGAAACTTAGCCGCTGAGTTGTTTGTCAGGAGAGCTGGTACCCAGCTGAAGTTGTTGCTCATTATTCGATGACTCAGCATGCAACTGCAGCATTTTGTAAGGTGGCTGTTTTCAAGTACGCGCAATTACGATTGAGAAAGGCGTGTACACGCCTAGGCGATAGGGGCATGCTGTCAGAGTCTTCTGAAGGACCGTGCAATAGAGGAATAGGCTCCTTTTCAGGCACCTAGCATTCTTGGTTTAGCATGACCGCGAATTCTTGGTGGCCGTCGTAATGAATAATTTTGTCCTGATTTTTCTGTAGAAAAACATACTAGATATTGTTCAAACTTTAGTTTTTATCTTGAAAAATGTTTTTTTCGAACAAAGAATATCACAAACATAAAACAAGAAAACCTGCGAACATACCAAGCTGCTGCTGCTTTAGGAACTAATATTATCATTTTAAGATCCCGTCAGTCATGTGTAGTCATGAGAAAAAGTGGTATACAACACTCAGCCAGTGACACAGCTCGAGAAAACTTCATCGAAATGCTATCTAGTGACAGTGTAAGGGACCGCAACAGTGATACATTCATGTGGATCAAATGGGGCACTGCCATTATTGTCTCGATCTTAGATAGCTGTTGCCTGATAAAGTTGGCATGCAGTTTTCTCGAGATTGCCATCGTCTCAGTGCTGTATACAACTTTTGCTCACAACTTACATTACATTTGCCATGAAAGTGCTAGATCATCTATAATTTTTATTTGAAGCTCACGGGCTTCTCTTAGTTTCATATTTCGGATACGAAAGTAATCTAATGTCTAACTATTTTGAACCGCGATTCCTTATTGCCATTTTCAAATGTATATAAAAGCGCTCTGAGAGCTTAAACGTTAATTGCTTTCCGGTGCTTTCATTCCTTAAGAATCGTTGGTATAAAAGTAGAAGTCTCGATGAAGCTTTTAGCAGCATCCCCGCAGTAATTCTGGTAGATGTCCTTTTATAATTCGAATTTCTCTTTTTACTGGATGAGTTTTCACGAAATGCTCTGATTATTTGAGCTGTTTATAGATTTACAGAGTTCTTACGCTTAACATTCATTTTCATTCATTCTGTGTTCTGCCAAACTATACATGTTAACTAGAAGCAGGGCTGGATATCACCGAAACGTTTCAAATATATAAGCTCGAAGAGGCATCTGCAATGGTGTGCACATATCCTATGTTGGGGATTAATAAATTTAATTTGGTGTACGGACGACGAGGACAAATACTCGCAATTAGTTTTTCCGACGTTGCCCAAATGTTTCCCGGCTGCGGTAATCTTTGAACTTCAATTTTTTGTAATTGAAAGCAGCCCATTCAAATGAACTCCTCCGAAAAAAGCGACGAAAAACTTTTTATTTTCATTTTCTGCAAAGTGGCTTTTAGCGTCCATAACTTCAGCACGAATTTGCGCTGGTTATATATTCAAATGACTTCTTCATTTTCTATTGGGGTTGCTAGGCCATGCGCTCAAATAATTATATCAATCATAACCTAGAGCACACACAAAAATAATGTCCACAGTATCAAAACCACAGATATTTCCCTACCGCACAATTTAGCTCTCTCTCAACTATGAATCAAACAATTACCCTGCAGTTTGGAGACATGCCCTGGAGGCTATTAAAAGAGGATGGTATATTGATGATGTCCAGCAAACCGTAGCGGATTTTTTTTTTGCTTTGAGCAAGCGATTCATTCGAATGTCCGCTTACGTAAAAGCAGAGAGCCAGCAGCTGCATTTGCGACTGAACTCAAGAGACTTGCATTCACTCTGGCGAACAGGAACACGCTATCTGAGAGGAATTTAGCCCGGAAAGGCAACGAAGGAAAGCGTGTGGCGACAGGCTGAAATCAACGAAGGCCAGATGGAGAACGGGATCCTCATTAATAACAATGAATTAACGCTCCCGCGAGCCGCCCACAGACAGCGGCACGCCAAACACAGACAGAGAGAGCAATACAAGTTCAGGAATACAAAAGCGGGGCAGGGCGCTTACACCCCGCGAATACACCGTCATTCAAATGGAGCCACGAAGGGGAAAGGGGAAGGAGCAGCCCGGCAGCTAACAAAAGAGGTTCGCTGTTGTGTTCGTGCTTTCATTTCTTTTTCCGACTACCAGGGTTGCTCGCCGGTACGCCGATGTGAAAGCAAGGATGTGTTAACAATATAAACTCCCTTGCCTTTTCTATCCGGCTTGTGTAAGTTTTATACTAGAACATTCAGTTGGGCTTCTACTACGCAATTTCGTTAAAAGATCCTGACATCCATTTTTGATTAAGCGACATACTCTCGTTCCGACAGTGTTCGCTTTAAATACTCATTTGCCCGCTGGATGCACTGCGTTCTTCTGCGATGTACAAGCCGTCCCTTTATGACATCATACATTCGTTTTAACAGTGAATGGCGGGGGGAACTCTAAATGCGTTGCCAAGTTCATGTTTGTTGCCCATTTGAGCGCTTTTTTTAAACCTAGTTGCTTCGGTCATAACAAATTTTTTTGACATTCGGCGCCTCTCCACGTGGGTGGCATTATTCAGATGCATGGTTCTGCGCTCCAGCGCTAAGTACTCCGTTTAGTTTATCCACAGCCTTCTAACATAATGTCGGGTGTAGAGCGTTGCGGCTAAAACGACAGTGAAGTTCGCATATTGTCTAATGGCAGGACTCAAAACGTGGCTGTTGGACATTTATTTCTTAAAAAAAATAAAAGGCAATTTAACGAAATACGTACTCTTTTGCAAATATCAACAACATCAGCGAGTGTGAGTGCGGACAGCCGGGCATAGAAAAAGGAAGAGAACAAGTAGGCCCTATACCTTCATTATGTTCCTATCGCAGTTGGGTTGAATAAAAGCGCTAAAACGTAAGCTTTAAAATGTTCAGCAGCGTTCTTAAAGAAAAGTAGTGTCACCATTTGCTTTGCCAACATTTTCCTGCACCTTATCTGGATTCAAAAAATTTCACATTTATTTTCGTCCTTGAGTATCGGCGATAACTACTTCACTCGACCACGATATGCCCATTCTTTTCACTGCGTGATCACCGAAAGCTCATTGTTCTCTGTCAATTCACAACTATTTCGGCACTTGCTTAGATCAGCTTAATCTTGTGGGGTAATATTTTAACTTTTTGTTGGTTGCAGAGGCAAGACATGTATCCTGCATGTGCCAGAATAACGTGAAAGGTTACGCGCCGATGTCAACGAAAAACAAAAGATGAGAAGGAAGAATCTCGAGACACTAGATAAATAATTTATGGAGGGTTTAAAATTGACTCCACAGCTTTTCATCTGTAAGGGGGTGTAGGATGCATATAACGACTCACATAAAAGAACGAGAATCAGATAATGAGATTACTTAAGTGCTGATAACCTCCCGACATCATAGCCGGTAAATAAGAGACATCAGAGCTCGAACTTTGCTACAGGAGATTAAGCACGCTGTTCCCGCCCGTTTCCGTAACAACGCTTGCAGCTTTGGCGTGCTTTTAGCGCAAAAATGCGCAGTGTTACAATATTGTTTTTAGGTGCGGAAAGTAGTGTCTTTCTTGAACACAGTCGGCTCCTCATTGAAAAAAAAGGCGAAACTAACCAACCGTTACATTATACATAACCACAACTCAAGCATGCTCGCTGTGGCAGTTGGTTCACCAGTGTGTGAATTGCTGCACGTTGTAGGCTCACTATGTCGGCATTCCATTGCTGTTTCCACTTGCCGCTCCGTTTGTGCAAGGTGGCACGATAATTACAATAAAATATAGTTCAATATAGGGTGTCGTCTCTCAGATGATCAAAAAAGAAGAAACTTTATCTCTGCGAAAAAATTTTAAGCGTGGGCCAAAGACAATCTACGTCGCTCATTATATCGAAGGTAGGTGTGCAAGTGTGGCTGGTAGTGTAAATAATCTTTACTTTACAAGTACACGAGTAAAAAAACAGCACTGTCGTAATCAGCATCATTTTCGATGATGAAATATTATTCATTTGCTCTAAGCCAAAACAGTGGGAGCCACTTTTTAGGCGCATGCGTTTCGCAGAGATTGTAGCCCTTTTGAAATGTAGAGATAAAAGTGACCTGCCTAGCCAGACTCTAGTATTCATTATTCTGTTCAGAATATCATGACAAATTATAACTCTGAAAGCAATTTCTCTCTGTTGGAACTATGGTGCTATAGTGCATTTCCGAAAATGTTGGTCGAAAGAGTCTACATTTGCACGATTTAAGTACCCCCTCCCCTCTAATGTCGCAAAAGGAAGTGAAAAGAAATCTGCATGCGAATATAATCACTAGTATCTCCCTTTTTTTTTTTTAAAAAGGCGTATATGTAAGTCTCCAAGCACGTTTGCTTACTCAGTAACGGAGACGGAGCCATCGAAGTCTGCGTCGAGACTCCCGGCTTCTGTTGTTGCTGCGTTCCGGCATTGTACTCCAGGTGGCGGCACAGAGTACAACAACCCGGCCGAAAGAGTTCGCGATAGATCTATAAGCGTGTTGCCACGTTGACCTAGAGTCGACGGAAATTCGGCGGAGAGCGAGAGGTTTTGCAGGCATCGTGAGTTCGAGTTGATTTATTTGGTTACAGCCGTTTGACAGCCTGACAAGAACATTTCTTTAACCTCAATTGAAATTAGTTTGTTTATTTGCATTCTTTCGGAGTATCAAGAAGAAACGGATGAAGCGATGAATCATCAGTTTTTATAATAAATGATAGGGCGTGAATCGTAGTGGGCATTGGAGGTCAACGTCTTGATGCGTGAAACCTTAGTAGAGCATCTGGTACTCTGGGTTATTCTCTTGACTTCCCTAACTATGGTGTCACCTTGAACTTACAACAGCAATTCATTTCTTATGATTTCAAATACAAAGTTCATATTGAGTCTAGCGGAACAGATCGAGGTATGCCCGAGGAGTCTAGTGTCACGTAAACGCTCGCCCGCGAGCCGCTCCAGACTTCGACTGCTCACACGAATAAAGTCTAGAGTGTAAAATCCATGCGTACCTTAAATCTCGCTCGCTCTCGCTCTGCGCGCCTCGAAAGACTGATACGGAGACTTCCTATATGAATACCGAGCCAAAGTTTGATATAAGCAATTGGTTGTGCCTGTCTAGAAGCCAGCTGGAAGTTCACACGGCAAAAGAGCGCCCATAAGAGAAAAAACCATGGATCTAAAAGAGGGAATCGACGCTCACGGCGCGCTGGATGACGTATTCAGCACCTACGTGCCATAAACCTAGACACATGGGATCAAACCTGTCAAAGCAGCAGGAAATATTGTGAGGCTTTCTTCACTTCGCGTTAACCGCGTACATGTAGGAGAATTTATGTCTTGTGAGCACAATAAGGACGAGGACAGAGAGGTGTCTTCTAGTTGTATTCCTATGCTCATTGCTGGCAATGTATGGGCTCGTGTATAGTTATGCAATACTGCCAAATTGCCCGGGTATCTGTGTTGAGCAATGTTATTCCCAGAAGAACTTTGACTATGATGCAGACTGCATCTGAGCGCTTCGGAATTACCTCAGGTTTGGTGTGTTTCACTGGCACTCACATTGGAGTTGGAGTTTATTTTCTTTCTTTCTTTTACAAGAAAGGGGAAGCCAAGGCAAAAGGCGGCAAGCCTGACTGGGCCTTGGCTCCCAAAACATCGCACAATACAGGAACTACTTTTGATCAACCTCCATCGAAACGCTGCCACTGTAGCCGAAATCGGACGCACAATCCGGGTTTAGCAATCGAGCACTCTAACCATTGAGCCACCGCGACTTGATAGTGCCCCGTTATTTAACCCTATGTAAGAATCAATATTTATTTCGCTTTTATTCTGTGCAATAGAAAGTATGAATAATATATAAATTAAAACACAGAATAAAATTTTTAAGCCGTTCAACGATGTTGAACACGGCCATCGAGAATTATTTCAATAATTGCCACGAAGCACCAGTGCTTCATCTGCTGGATGTATGCAGATTGCTCGGTGGCGCCCACTGCGCTGTTTGCACAATTTACATCATTGTTATTTTATTTCAAATTGGTCTCCCATTATATTTATTATGATGTTTTGATCATATGGTGTTCATAAAGTTACGTGGCCGGCAGACTATCCAAACGCTGAGGCCTCAACATTACTGGCTGTACTATTACTGGTACACTACTATTACTGGTACCGTTGTAACGGTAATGCCAAGGGTAAATTACAGCATCGCAATAAGCTCGCTGAATGCGCATGGTAGACCTGATATGCGCAGTAAAATACTGATTTTGCACGGTAAGCTGATATTCTCTCAGGTGTTGACGGTTCCCCAATGGGTGATTCATAGCCATCATCTAAACAGCGTAAGGCTTGAGACCTCACAGAAGCTAAAATTATTAGAAGACCAGCTGCCGCAAAGCGTGCCCGTGCAAATGTATTGTATTGTATGGATCTGAGGAGACATGTACAAAGTGTCCGTTAAAGCTTTATAAATTATCTTCTTAAATTAACGACTGGACTTGTGTGAGTAGCACCAATAATTTTTTTTTTGTTTCGCAATAATCCATCCAAGGCTTCTGCCTACAGGTTTGTACAAAAGCTACTGAACAGCTCAAAAAGGGTTGAAATACGCCGCGTGCTGCCGTTTCGCGTTGCATTTAGCCGTTGTTTCCTGCATTTCCTGGGAAAATATGTTGCCCAAGATACATTCATTACGGCATTAAAGTACATTTTTAGCTAAAAGCAGTAACAGATACCCTACCATCGGACGATGCCTGCCAACACCGTTGTAAGCCTGCAATGTACACCTATTTCGTCAACTTGCCATTGGCTAGTCCAGCTGGTGCTATTTTCGTAAGCTTGTTTTAGGTCTCCCTTACATGTTAGATTTTCAGCCAATAGTCTCATGGACAGTTTAGCCAACACCGGAATGGTCGCGTTAGATCACGTTTTCAGAAATATTTACGCATGAAATGTATGTGAAATATCCACACCCTGTTTTTCAAAAACAAGAAATGCATATTGCGCTTTCCGACAATAATCCAAATTAAAAGAAAATTACATGCCTCACAATTCCACATGCATGACACTTTAGGACAACATGTGTTTTGCTACTCAAGATCACTCTACGAGTTCTAAATTTGACAAAAAGGACGTAGAACTTTTTTTGGATCATACCTATCTTCCAAGTTCCGTCACAAAAAACGTTTTTGTTATGCCGGCTCATTTATTACCTAGTTGGATATAGAAACGTGCGTTATTGTAACCCGAGGTAGGAGCATCTTCACGAGGTTAACTTGCTAATTCACTCGTATAAAGACGGTATATATCACACTATAAGCGTCACTATAAAATAAAAAAGGCCAGAATTTCTCTATATGGCCTGCATTAGATCATACAACGCTTTTTTATTGAGGACAAGATCAAGGACAAAATCGTATCGAACACTATTTCGGAATTGTCGTATTCATGGGTACAAAGACACAGTCATATTGCAGTTGTGATGGAAAAGCGCATAATTGCTTGGTTTATGAGGCTAGCAAGGTGCTGTTTGATTCTCTCTTCAATTACTGTGAAGATCGATTGGCCCCAATGGGCAATGTTCGAATGTGATATTTTCAGAAATAATTTTTTGTTACTAAACAAAAAAAATAATTTCCGAGATATGCACTGGAGATACACGTAAGCCTGAGCGTTACTGTGTTGTCCGTGAGATATGTCAGCAGTATTCCGCGAGAAAGAGTGAGACAATGCACCCTTTCTTTCCTTTAAGCCAATTAGAATACGCCGGTGGATTTAGATGCGTTGAATGGAACTCCGATTTTGTTCGGCAAGGGACGCCCGATCTACCGTGTGCAGCAGAAATGCTGAGGCATTTGCATTTCTTCATTGCAGATTATTCAGTGTTCTCAGAATTTCGTCTTCCTCTTATTCTACACTGCAGTGTGCGAGGCATCGTTTCAAAGGAGTAAAGAAGTTATTTTTTGATTATTAAGTATTGTTGAAAGAATAGAACTAAAGTCCGACGATCGAATTTTAGGGTGCATGTAGCATAACGCGTTTACTTGTGGACAATTGTAAAAGCAACGATAGAAAATGCACTCTGTAAATTATCCAATAGGTACAATGAGACTAGCTCTGTCTTCAATTTTAAATCTACTTATACCGACTACGACCAAAGGAAATTATAAATTCTTTTTTTTGTAATGAAATCTACATAATTCCGCTACACTGCTTTAATGTCTCCACGCTCTGTGTTTGCATGAATTTTTCTCCGCTGAAAATAACATTGGTTGTCAAAGATCGTTAACTACTACCATCTGGAGATATGCTCGAAGGCAGGGACTGGTAAGCGTCTGTTGTGCGTAGACATATATCAGGAAGCTCGTAGCCACACTAACCCGACAGAGGGAACATCCATCCAGCAACCGAAGTTAATATTTATGAAAAAGGAAGGAGCGGAGGGCGATCTCCACTTGGCTGCCTCTTGGCTGAGTGCATATCTGTCAAGACGAGAGAACGAAAATCCACTCGCGGTGGGGTCTCCTTCGATCCAGCGACTTAACTGGCCACAGTCGACACGTCATCATCGATTGATACGCTACCCCTAACGCCGAATGTTAGCTTGAAAGGAAAAAATAAAGCAAAGCGACCAAAACAGTTACAACCCAAGACTTTGACACGAATGCGCCAGGAATAGATGAGCATTTATAGGGAAAGGAACCTCGAACAGCTAGAACCTTGAAGGAAGGCGAAACTTGGAGCCTTCGCTTTTCCTCCACCAAAACTTCCAGAGGCGGGGGAGGTGGATGCTGAGTGGCAAACAGAAAGATGGTAGGCGGCAAAGATCGACGACAATGATGGGTCGTGATGGCGAAGGAAGGGACAGGCGTGGCCCCTCTCCGCTCGATGCTTTTCATACCTTGATTCGGCGATGGCTCTTTCAGCTGCTGAATTTGCCCTTAGAGATATTTGGCTTAGGAAGAAATGGTAATAGAGAATAAAGGAAAAAAAAAAGAAATTTGTAGGCATACCATATAAACAAGGATGAGGAAAAATATAGCACATGGGTACAGGGATGTGAGTAAATGGGTGCCAAACATTTTATTGTCGACGCGTGCTTCGTATTATTATGGCTGGGAAATGTCTTTCGTCGTTTCATGCACATTGATCTGATGTTTGGAACAAAGTATATAGAGAAGTTCAAAACTCAAGAACAATAAGCATATTGTGTTTATTGGATTGCAACAAAATAAACAATCTCTGACAGCTACGGTAAATGTGTTGCGCTCCGGTTCTAAATGTCTAATAATGTCAGTGAACGTAACAGAACTGGTCAGTTCCGCTGTAAACACCTGCAGAGATACAATCTGGAATTTTCAGCTTTATCAGAAATACGGCAAAAGTAGGACGGCAAACTGCCGACGAATATTATTCAAAGAACGCCATGATTATTTTTTCTATGGTTCGACCTTGAATGCCTTCTGGCTCCTCCTCCCCTTTACTGTTCATTACGAGCTCATTTTGAATAGGACTGACTGACTTCTCCTAATTGAAAATAAACTTGTGGCAAGGTCGTCCGGAAAATGATACTGTTAAGCCAAATTAACTCGCATCAGAAACCAATAGTGCGCTAATCATACTACCAAATAAAAGAAGACCTGTTTCTGATGCACCAGTACTAGTTCCTTTTACAAGGTCATTTTAAACCGCCCCGCATTTAAAGCTGACTATGCTTTCCACATTGAACCACAGTGGTAAAAAACCTTGTTTGCTTTGGTTAACAGGATTTAACATCCCAAAGGAGACTGAAACTATGAAAGACGCCGGGGAGGATGGGTGAGGTGGCTGCTCCTGTCTTTACGGGCCTGGGACTATTAGGTCACCGCCGCTTAATTGCGGCGGGGCTAGCCTGCCACCAGATTTGTATCTGTTGCAGGCCAACACCCGCCGCCGCTTCAGTGGTGGATGAGGGCTTTTGCGACGCACGTCTTTCTCCTTCTTTTCTGTATTTCTTGTCTATTTTCCTTTCAAAGGTGGCTCTGCTACAGAGCCAGTAGTAGGCCCCTGCATTTTCTTTTCTCTCTTCCTAAAGTCGCAACAACAACGCCGTAGTGAAGGGCCCCGGGAATCACACGGGCGCCTTGCTTTTCGCCTCCATTGAAAAGCGGTCAGGACTCATTCCTGCATCACCGGGGATGGCGGTCGAGCGCCCTAACCAGTGTACCACCAAGGCAGGGAGGTAAACATCTTAGGGAGCACGCTGAAGTACATTGGACTTAATAAAAAGTTTTCACATTTTAAGAAAGGAAAACAATTGACCGCAGCAGACGTAGGGAATGTACGGCTGGCATCAGAACACACATGAATTAATGTCTGGAACAAGTTTCGCATTAATGGCGGTGTACTTTTCATTTTATAACAATGACCTTGGCAGAAGGTAACATTTCACCAAATTAAAAAAAAAATAGCAGTGTGTTATACGGCAAAAGGGTTTAACTCACCCCATCTGCGACGTAATTTAGGAGCGACACCCTAGCGGTGGGTGCTGCAATTATGCTAACTTTTGACGGGGCTCTTTTACATGCAGCAACATTTAACAAACCAATGACGTGTTGCGGTTTCTGTGGATCGAAACCCTTCCACCGTGACTAGGGGGGGGAGGGGGCAGCGGCGTCTTCGCGCTCGTAAACGGAGCACTCTGCTTAATGAGCTACCACATGTAGTAGGTCTTCATAGGCTTTTTTAAGAAATCAAAAAAGTGTTTCTAATATTCAGCTAAAAATTACTTCTAAGAAGCGAAATTAGGCCTTGCTCTCCGGCCAGTAAACCTGGTGATGTTTACGAATATATTGACCTCAAGCTTTGACGGGCTTGGGCTTTTGAAAATCAGGTGGCATCCATCGTTCGTGCGAAATAATTGTTCTTGATTCTGAAATAAAGACATTCCAGTTTTCATCTACGTGGTGAGGAGGTTCCTCTACGAGGGTAAATAATTCAATGAAATAAAGTGGTCCAAAGTTCTGTGCTGACAATCCAGCTCAGGCAAACTGCGTGTCGGACCAGCACGCCACACAAGCGCCACAGACCGTTGCTGGTACAAGAGTTTTGGAAGACCGGCTAAAGACTGCGCTCCGCTGAATGGGAAATAAGAGCATGCGATTTAAAATTGCAAAGGCATGCGCTGAAGAGAAAGAGAGGAAATTAGGAAAAAATAGCTATCGCCTTTCACTTTGCGTTGAAGATCAAGTGACATCGATTATAACCAAGCCTCATCATTCGCTACGGGTTGCAGCAAAATAATATTTGGTCTTTAAAAGAAGCTATTACAACGGTTTTTGTTAGCATTTTTTCTTGCGTGACAATAACAGCAAGTACTTTGATTATATTAGCGTTTTCGATCAAGGTCTACTATGCTATGTGTCCTAAGGTCAGTAACATTTGTCGCCATGACCGTAAGCTCGCTCAGAGCCATGGTGTAAGAATAGAAAGGTGTTTAGACGAGCGTTCCGCACGTTGCACAGAAACCCTCGCATTTCTCAGCGCTCCGTCAGATGCCGCCACAGGACTATGGGAGCTTTTGGAGTTAGAATCGATGAAATAAATTGGGCACCAATAGACGTTAGCAAGTAAATGGTGAATTCTGGAAGCAATAAGAACAATTTGTTTAAGTACAAAGCTTAGCTAAAATCAGTAAATAACCAAAAAGAAGAAGCAGATTTTTCTAATGTTCAGTGTTTGCCGGTATTCTCGCGACCTTCATTTTTTTTTTTTGTGCGGGAACAGGGGAATTCTAACATTTGCCTGCCACCAGGCGGACGGATAGTAAATGCCTCCATTGATCGGTCATCCTCAATTTATCACTCCGTCGAACCGAAAGACATTCAGGGGATTAGTCCAACCCAGCGTTCAGGTTGTCTCAGCAATGTTGCGGACCTCGTTTAGTGATTGTAATGCTTTCGTTATGGCAAGCTGAGATTAGAAGAACCTTGATTGGGGCCCAATGAGTAGCTTTATTGTCAAAGGGTATTAAATAACTGCTATCACTAGTGACCAAAAAAGCACATGTACGGTTTACAACATAACAGCATGGAAATTATATAGACCTCGATTGCACATTTTTAGAAACGCTTCTGTCTCCATCTATTTTAAGTCGGTGGCAGCCTCGGGAGGAAATCAAAAATGTTCGTCAACGCTTGAAAAAAGTAGTTGAAGCGGCAAGATGTGGTGTCCGAGGAGGAGGTATTCGGCAGGCCCTACACAGTAGATGTACCAGTCTTAATTCACCGCATCATTTTTAAATCCGCGTTGAGCGCCTCGCGAACAACACGGTGTTTCTTTAGCACTCGAATACCGTGCCTCTAACCAGATGTTTTTTTTTTGTGCCCTCTTTACGTTCAACAAAGGCGCAGGGCAGTCAGGAAACCTTGTCGGCACTGCACCTTACGCGAAGACGCGGTCAGGGCGGTGTGCAAGAACTTGGCTTGTACATAGCTTGCGATGTTTTCGATAAGAAATGTGGCTCAAAACGCTTTTCCCATATTACGTTTGACGGTTGCACGATTTTTAAGTGGGATGCCATTTTTCTGTACTTTCAGACGGTAATTTTCCTTTAATGCTGATAGCAGCGGCTTTTCTAATTTGCATGGCTAGCCCGCCGTGTATGGCGTAGCAAACCACTTTCTTATCACCTTCAAAAAACCGAGGCACTGACTACAGTACCATACCCCCACAATAAAATTGCACTCAAAGAAATGTCAAAGAACAAAATTAAAGACCGAATTGAAAGTCTGCGCCGAAAAAGTAGTCAAGAGGTATTATTCCTAATTTATTGCGCTCTGCAACTTTCAGTAATAACTTTCTTCCTTCTTCTCCTAGCTTCTTCCTTTCCTTGCTTCTCCTTGAACCACTGCTATAATCACCCAATGCCTGCCCTCTATCCAGCGTTTTTTCTACTTTTGTGTTGAAGTCGCCCATTGTTTTTACTTTCCGGTTTGACGATTCACATCTTCGTAGTTGCTTTGCAGTGCTTGGTCATCATGACTGGATGCGTGCCTGTATAATATTTAGTTTGTACCACTTATTAAGCTTTTTTTTGGATGCCTGCCATCAGCTCCTAAATGCTCTAAATTCATCTGTCAGCGGCTATATGTTTATTGACAAGACACTCTACTGCTAATCCTCATCTCGGCAGTAAACCTTGTTAACGCAGTACATACCCGCCCTTCAGTACAGTATATGCCTCATTTAACCTCCTAACATCACTAGGTCATATGATATGAAACTAATTTACCGCTGGCATCTCGAGGAGCACTGATAAACTAGACTCACTAGCTAGGGTTCTAACATTAAACGATGCAAGGTCAATTTCTAGTGGCAGCCTGCGCGGAGCTAGATTTTCTGGGGCACCTTATGCTATGTTATAGACTGTGCACCACCATGGTCAGTTGTTCCAAAGCCACTGGAGACTAAGGGTCGGAGTTTATAAATGTATTCATGTGAGGTACGTTACGGTACATTATTACAACCTTACTACAACAGGGTGGCCGAATCCTCTCTTGATGAAGCAGCGCATTTCCGTGGATGTTCATCGGAATGAGGTCGCACCCTAAACCTGTTTCTCAATCTCATCGACACTGGGATTTTTTTTTTAATCCCTTGGATAATTGCGCGGCACCGGGATTCAAAACAGGGCTGTTCGAACGCGAGACATGTTTTACCTCTACGCCACTGCTTCTAGTGTCCTCCACACAAATACAGAATATTACGATCATTGCATCAGCGCCTCACAAGAATACCTGGTTCTATTAAAATTTCCTCAGATGTGGCAGGTCATTTTGGGCACGATACACATCGATAATAAAGAAAACACTTTCAACGAAGTTATCTCGTGTTGGACGCATATTGACACCTGCGGGATGAGCAGCCATTCTCGTTTTCCACAAGCTTTGAAGACCCGGAATCTTAAACTCATCAAATAATATACCATCATCACTTTCAACCAGTATGGATCGAATTTCTTACGGAATTGTGGAAAGGTACTTTTTTAGAGTGAACTGCACATTATCCTAACAAATGATTGCCTCCCAAGAAATAATGAAGGCATATTTAACTGTCTCAAGATTTTTTGCGTAGTCGTCCACAGTAAGATTCCTTTGTGCTTCAGCCTTGTCTTAAGAGGAAAGGTGTTAAATTGAGCTGAATATATGCCTTTATGTCTGACTGACATTCTTTTGACGCGTTGTACTACATCTTTTCCTGGGCCTCCAAAGTGTACCATCCGTAAAGGGGTATTGGCGCCATTGGGTCCACTAAGTCTGCTTACGATGTTTTGACATTTACTTAGGCTAAATACTCCAATTACAGCCTTTTCTCAGAGTAACAAGCCAAGGTGTGACCAGCTGCGGCGATAGTACATACAATGTACTATCGTCGCAGCCGGCCACGCCTCGTGTAAAGCTGCACAACATTCCTGCGCTATGTTGTGAAACTCGTAGTCTTCATGAGCTTCAAAATCGCCGGTTTTTTCTTTAAGCGCTGAAAGAATGTATAAGAGAAACACGGTACTATTTGTTAGGAATTTCTTGAAATTCTATAATTTACATAATGCATTTCTTATAGAGTACCAAGAACCGTTATGGTGAAAGATACTTAGCGAAAAGGCTAGCACAGGGTAGGTGCTACACTTTTACCTCAATGAAAACGAACGATAAGAAAAATAAGAAAACGTCTCTTCCCCACCAAGACTCATGCACAAATACTGAATTTGCAGAAAAACACAAAGTTATTTCTTTGTACCATATTTTCGCTACTGCTCAGTTGATCTTGGACCTAACGTGTGAGTAACGGGCCTCGCTCTATGTTATGCAGTCCAAAAAACGATAGGTTAAAACGATTATGCATCAGCTAGATGCTTTCCGGTACAATTCATTGGCATGGTGGAATAATATCATGATGTCACGGTACATTATCACTTTCGTGATTCGATAAATGTTCTTTTTGTAGAAACTAGGTCCCTTAAAAAACTATTTTAGCAGAATTACTATTCTTTTTAACCATTCCATAGCAGCATTTGCATACTGCTCCTTTGTATTTAAAATATTTTCCGGGCTCTGCTCTGCACCACCCCTTACTTATTTTGAAGTTGGACGGCAGACACTTTCATGCATTTTTACACTGGTGCCCTCATATCAGGAAATTCTACGCTTAAGGAAGAGAAGCGAAATACAGTAATATGTGAGGGAACGTTCAGTTAGGGTGAACAACTTATAAGGCGTTGTCGCATTTGTCTTCCACAACTCTGAAAATGTTGCCTGAAGTGTGAATGCTCAGCCTTCTAGAATGCGGGTCCGCGAGCGATGGTCTCGCCCGACGAGTGAAAAACCAAGGCTTTCTTAAAAACACCGATTTATTCCGGATCATCAGAAAAGTATAAAATAGAAAAGAAACAGCATTGGTCAAAACTGCGCTGGAAACATGCCGTCGAAGTGCGCGACAATGGACTATGCAGAATAAAACGGAACATGGGTAAGGGCTTCACCGCGGCAACACAAAACACACTGCGGCGCGGATAGGGCGAGTAATAGGGCCAAAGCGTTGATGACGGTATAAAAGCATTGCTACTCGCGTGGCAGCACTCACGCTAACACTCCTAAGGCATTCTTGTAGGCGCTGCTTCCGTCTCCGTCTCGCAGGACTCCGCTCCGTCGTCCGTGTACATCCCGCCGGCCTGGGACGCTGCCTCACCGCCCTCTGCTGGCCGGCCGGCCGGCGAAAAAGCCCAGAGCCATGTTTCCGACGCGCTTATCTACCCGTGGTCTCGCGCCGATAACATGCCGCCCCCGCTCCGGGCAGCTCGCTCATGCGTACTCGCGCTGCCCGGGCGGACACCAACACAAACAGAAAAAAGCGCGCGCTGTTTGAAACACTAAAAGGGGCTGTGGGGCCCCACAAGTGCAAGTGTAACAAATTAGACGGAGTCGACCTCACTGTGGAAGTACTTGGGCCCAAGTATTATCGATTACAACCTAAAGTTTTCTCTAAACAGTACGATGCATTATGTTAAACTATTTAACTATTTAGAAACTATCTACTCGTTAGTCAGTTCATGAAAACGTTTTTGTGCTTTTCTTGTGGTATCTGCTTTTACACGAATAAAGAAGCCATCCATTTTCCCGACGGAAGAAGGTCCGAGAATGAACGTAATACGAGCTAACCATCGTGCAGCATATCGATATTGAAGCCCTTTTGCAGATTTGCTTATATTATTTTATTTGCTGTATGATAAACTGTTTTCTCGAAAACGTTCAATTTTTTGATCGATCAATAATTCAACACATGACCGCTGCCCGCTTGTGGAGCCTGTTATGCTATTATGGGCCATGATTTATGTGAAGGCTGTCGTATTAACTCAGTTCAGTTCAGTTCAGTCGTTCAGTCGTGTCCGACTCTTCGTGACCCTATTGACCATGTCACGCCACGCTTTCCGGTCTCTCACTATCTTCCTAACATCACATAATTTCATCTGCAGTGCCTCGAGGATGCCATCTAACCATCGCGTTCGCTGCCTACCCCTTCTCCGGTGACCCTCAACCTTTCCCAACATCAAATCTTTCTTCAGCGACTCCTCTCTTCTCATCAGAGGACCAAAGAAGCTGAGCTTTAACTTTAGAATTTGACCCTCCAATGAGCAGTCAGGGTTTATGGTCGACAATATTGACTGATTTGATCTTCTGGCAGTCCAAGGAACTCTCAAGAGTCTTCGCCAGCACCACAATTCAAACGCGTCAATTCTTCGGCGGTCAGCCTTTTTCACAGTCCAACTCTCGCATCCATACATCACAACTGGAAAGACCATAGCACGAGTTATACGGATCTTGGTTGGCAGACTAATGTCTCTGCTCTTTACTAGGCGGTCAAGGCTAACCATTGCTCTCTTTCCCAGAAGCAGGCGTCTCCTGATTTCATGGCTACAGTCTCCTTCCGAGGTAATCTTGGCGCCCAAGAACAGAAAATCTGTCACAGCTTCCACTTCTTGTCCCTTGATGCTCCAGGACTTGATAGGGCAAGACGCCATGATCTTTGTCTTTTTAATGTTCAGTTTAAGCCCAAACTTCTCACTCTCTTTTTGTACGCGCATCAGAAGTCTCTTGAATTCCGCTTCACTTTCTGCCATTAAAGTGATATCATCCGCATATCTAAGGTTGTTGATACGTTTTCCAGCAATCTTCACTCCAGCTGAAGACTCGTCCAGACCAGCCTTCCTCATGATGCACTCTGCATATAGGTTAAATAGGCAGGGCGACAGTATGCAGCCTTGCCTCACTCCTTTCTCAATCGGAAACCAATCAGTAAGACCATGCCCTGTTCTGACTGTGGCCTCTTGCCCTTCATACAGGTTCCTGAGGAGACAGATGAGGTGAATTGGAACTCCCATCTCTTGGAGAGCTTGCCACAATCTGCTGTGATCTACGCAGTCAAACGCTTTCGCATAATCAATAAAGCAGAAGTAGATGGGTTTCTGGAACTCTCTTGCTTTTTCCATGATCCAGCGAAGGTTGGCAACTTGGTCTCTAGTTCCTCTGCCCTTGCGAAACCCAGCTTGCACGTCCGGAAGTTCCCGATCCACATACTGCTGCAGCCTACCTTGGAGGATTTTCAACATCACCTTGCTAGCATGCGAAATAAGCGCGATCGTGCGGTAGTTGGAACAATCTTTGGCACTGCCTTTCTTTGGAATGGGGATGTAAACTGACCTCCTCCAATCCTGTGGCCACCGCAGGGTTGTCCAAATCTTCTGACATAATGTACGCAGAATATATGTCGTATTAACTAGGTTAAACCAATATTCGAAACGTGATCTATCAAGCGGAACACTTTACTTCTTGACAGGAGACTGTACGGCACAAAAGAAGAACGCTGTCAACTGCCGTTAAACATGCGTATAAAAGCACTTGAAGATTTTATTTTTCGTGTGTAAAATTATTGGATGAAAGTTTAACCCTAGATTATTACGTGCACTTCTCGCAGGCAGCATTCTCAGGCTTTTGTCTACACAGTACGCTCACTTCGTTACTTTGGGTGCGTTGCGTTAAGCAGGAGTTAGCGCTATTCAGGATGCAATACACAATGCTGAATAAAACTTTTAGTTAATGAATTCGCCTGAGTGCATATATTATCATTCAATGAAGTGAGTTTAAGAGACACCATATAATACTTGAGGATACATAATATCGCAACATATCATCAAGCTCCGTCCATTCCTTCCAGCTCAATTGCATGCGTACAGTTTATCAAGTCAATTTGCCAATCGGGCTTTGCAGGTTTAGATACATAGACTGGAAACAAACGAGGCACTTTACAAACAATAGCTAGTCAGTTGTGTGCTTATTGAAGGGGAAGGTGAAAACGCATTTTGATTTTGCAAATTTGTAACCCATATACTTTTAATGTGAACAATACCGGAAAAGATTAGAGGCTGATTCTTAAACTTTGGCCTAGGTTTGACCTAGTTTATTGAGTTTGGCGTCCAAACGTAACTAGGGCTATTAAGGAGCTGTAAACAACAGCTCTGAAATTTTCGATATTCAGGAGTTCCTTCCTTGCACCGGTATATTACAGTACTCAGGTGCCTTGCATTTTCACTTCCTGAGAAAGGCGACCGAAAGGTTCCCTATTTGGCCGGTTTAAGTTACGCAGTCGAGTGGGTACAGCTTTCAAATAACCCTTCATGTCTCTCGATAAACTTTATTTCAGTTGTTTACATATATATACTTTTTTTTTTCAGAGTATTTCTTGACTCACTGATTGCGCTTTTGCCATCCACCTGTGAACGAGTCTTAATCATTCTCCAGTTTTCTGTAAAAGACACGGATTTCCTGATTTTTACCAGTTTGCAAAGTAAATACTACTATGAACTGGAGGTGCTTCCCCAGACAAATCAGAGTGATAACATTTTAGATCTTATTATACACTGACTGCATAGCTCGATAGTCATCATGCACCCAGTGTCAATTGAGGCTGCTGAGATCTGGGATATTCCTTTAATATTTACTTATACTCTTTCACATAACATATAAGAAATTGCGATTCCTCTGAAACGTTCGCTCTCCATAGAAGTAATAATTTCTCCGTAGCTCTGAAGGACAAATATACGCAGGTTTAAAAATTTATCTGACATTTCATGTTCTCGCTTGGTTTCACAGCCCAAGAACCGCTTAAACGCAACCACAAATCAAGTGCGAAGCCTTTGTGAAAGTAAAAAAAAAAATAGTCGAAGCGGAACAGCTCTGAAGACAAGAATTTCTGATGGGAAGCGAGTATGGAATATCGTAGTTATTACCACAGAGTTAATGACACCCGATGTTTTCTTTACGCTCTCCCGCTTTACCTTACATGTGCTCGCATGTCATCACCTTCATAAACTTCCATTGGACCGCACTGCCCTCAAATTTATTGTTATCGCATCTCGATCTAAATATGCATTAAAACTCGCAACGGTTTGAATAAGTGGCTTAGGTGGCCCACATCAAAGCTCAATTATTCGAAACAAAAAATGTATTTTGAAAATTTGGTTGAACCACGTTAAAAATCAACCTGTCCGAGCTCCAAAAAAGAACTTATCTCCTCGCCGAACATTTCGGTGGTGCATGCTGAAATAAGGTGTGGAATGCCCAAAATATGAATTGGACTGACTGCCAGGATGTGACGCTTCCGTACGACAATAAATTTGTCGGTGGAATAATGTGATATACAATTTTAGTTCCTTTGGATCTCAGCATAAAATTATTACAGTTCGATTTGAAAACAAACATGGTATTGAGTTACCCTCTCGTGGCAGCACCACCACCTTCCGAAGCGACCACTTTATGTGTCTTGATATTTATTTTAGAACGTTGCATCCCGATTCTTAGCCTACGCTTAGGTGATATATATAAATCCCGCATGAAAAACAAAACAATCCTAAAATACCATTTTAGAGGCTACTATATTATGGAATACCACACGAGAAAGATTCGGAACCGTAAATCCGTCAGAACGGCTGAGACGTTTTCAGTATATTACGTAGCATCAATGTCCAGGGTTGTACACAATATTTAAGAATATTATGCGCTTGGTAGCATTCTGGTACACGTATCTTTCCATTAGATTTGGACGATTCAACCCATTCCACTCAGAGTCGGTCTGATGTCTTTTTTCGCACAGAAGCAAAGCCCTAAATTTTCTTTTTCTTTTTTCGCATCTTTTCAGTAAATTTATTTTACTTGCTGGAGGGTGGGGTGAAAGCTGCGTGATGTGAACCCGAGCAGGAAGTCTCTAGTACCGTTGTATATTGTCTCCATAAGCCATGTGGGGATGCATTAAATATGTTACAAATTTTTGCAGTTTCAAAACACGTGTCCGAAAAAAGACAAATATTTCTCTAGCGTTTCTCAATTTAGCTTGGATATCTTCTCTGGAACAACTTGACGAAGTTGGGAAGGCAGTGCTCTAGTTAGGCGCCCTTGACTCCAAGCAGACGGTAGCAAAGTAACCCTAAACATTTAACAGCATAAGTTATTTGAAAGATAAATCACTACTAACTCAATCCGACAAGCAACAGCGAATATCTAAATTGCGGCAATAATGCACAAATGTGAAGGAAAAATAGTTTTTCAAACATAACTAACCTGTAAAAATAAGAACAGAAGGAGAAAAACTTAGTATCAACTTATAGATCGCTGTTCATATAAAATACATAAAACCTGCAGCTTACACATATATCTCCAGCTACAGAATATGTAGCATAATGGATAAACCCTTAATTACTCAGCTCCACTGGTAGCGTAATTTTGTGTTTGTTATTGATATCGGAAAGGTGCACTCCAGCATGTGAAATTTTTATATATTCAGTTCAGTTCAGTTCAGTCGTTCAGTCGTGTCCGACTCTTCGTGACCCTATGGACCATGTCACGCCACGCTTTCCGGTCTCTCACTATCTTCCTAACATCACATAACTTCATCTGCATTGCCTCGAGGATGCCATATAACCATCGCGTTCGCTGCCTACCCCTTCTCCGGCGACCCTCAACCTTTCCCAACATCAAATCTTTCTCCAGCGACTCCTCTTTTCTCATCAGATGACCAAAGTAACTGAGCTTTAACTTTAGAATTTGACTCTCCAATGAGCAGTGAGGGTTTATGGTCGACAATATCGACTGATTTGATCTCCTGGCAGTCCAAGGAACTCTCAAGAGTCTTCGCCAGCATCACAATTCAAATGCGTCAATTCTTCGGCGGTCAGCCTTTTTCACAGTCCAACTCTCGCATCCAAACATCACAACTATATATTATATATTATATATTATATATTATAGAGCTTTAAAATGAACTGCGCACGCTTCGCTATTTCCAGCTGTTGCAGTATCTTGGGATGAAAGTGTACATGCTATGTCAGACAAGTTGCCACAGGAAAATAAACAAAGGAGTAAGGTCTTGAAGTGATAGCAATAATGAATTTTATCAGTTCTGGACTTCTGAACTGCTGCTTGTAAGAAAGAAGACACATTTTCCGCTTGCATTATATGTTTTCGGGCTGTTTTAGTTGAGGTCTGACCAGGTGGAAATATAGTTCCCTTATGAAAATGAAAGCGCGCTGCATAGAGGCATATTTCGTAATTGTCTTTGCACCTGGGTAATGCCATTGGTAGTAGAGGCTAATACCGAAGTCTTGTTCTGAATTGTACGGTAGAGAAAATTTCCAGCAAAGCTGTTTGTTCAGATTTGCAATATAAATATTGTGGCCCACCGCGGAGGGCATTGTGAAATATTTTGGGTTGTTTACAATTTATTGGTTTTCGTTTGTTGGATTGATTTTCAGGAGTTAATATTGTAAGATCAAAGGAGCTTGTCTATTAAATTACGATATATATCAATAGACCATTTATAATGAAATACCAAACAAAGGTAGCGCTGTTATATTAGCGTGTGGTAGCCAGTTTTCACAATAATATATTTGAATGTGTTAAAGAATGATTAACTTGATACAATCTCTTGACGACGTCATTGTACAATTCTAATTAGGATGGGACGTTTTTTTACCCACGTAAATCTATCGATTTCTGTTTCATAAAAGTAACTGCAGTAATGCGAGAGGTGTTATACGAATAGTGCTCACAGCCAACTTAGGCAATAACAATTTACTGTCAGGGAAGTCAAAGGCATTGCTGGAAATATTTCTAGAAAACTGCGTAGCACCAGTGATCTGAACGTTATTAGGTCGATCACTACCGGCCACGATGTGCAATTTATAGCTCAAGTACTGCTTTTATTCCGGGTTTCTATGCCTCTTCAGCCATTCGTGCAGGCTTAATTGGCAATTTTTTTTTTCAACGACTGGTACGCATAAAGTAACGAAGAATACACATCGAGCTGCGCAGCAAAAAGAAATGTCTTGTGAATCTTATTAATTTCATACTTACTTGAAAACACGCCAGCCGCTTATCTAACTGGTATTTGAACTGGAGAAACCTAATAGCTACTGTGCAGAGTATTGTTCGTATAACAATATTCTTACTAGACGCCCTAGGAGAGTTATTGAAATTGAACATTTTTAAACAGCTCGAGGAGACCAAGTTAAAAGGGATAAAAGCTGTTGTGTTTAATAAAAAAATATAATTTACTCAGTCACTTTAGAGACACTGATTGCTTTGATAGCTAATAACAACGTAGAAGATCTGCGTCCTTTTCCTCTCTTGACTTTTTCACTAGATGCAATTTCAAAAAACACTGGCATTTTTTTTTAAGCGAAACCACTCTTTCAAGGGGTTTACATTGCCTCAGATTTTAGAATATCGCAGGGAAAGCGAACACCATAGAAGACTAGTCTAACAGGAATTAAACAAACAAGACCGTGGGAAACATGACGAAACATGACTCTCGCCGCAGATGATACCCCCGCGTCCTTTGTGGCACACTTTCACACCCAGCAGTTAATACCGTCATGCTCTTTAACTTCCAACGCTAAGTTAAACGGTCAGCCCAGATGGCTAAACATAAAATTTCGCACGTCTACTCAGTCGAGTTGCATTAAACCATTGCCATGCTAGTATCTCAGCTAGAAATATATTGCGTGTGGTGTTTTATGCAATCGGTCGGAACAAAACTGGGCGAAAAAAATGGCCGAAAAATATGGACGAGTGGGAGGGGGAGGGGATGTGTAGTGTTAAGAAAATTTTGAGACTGTTCAGACACTGAAACCGCTCACTCCCTCCCTCCCTCTTTCACCATGTGTGCTATTGCATATCAGTACCAGATCAAGCGAAGTATTCTTTCGCCAAATTGAACGCAAAACATTCCCGCAGAATTTACGCACAATGGCTTGGTAGCACGCTAACTTTGCATGAAGGGAAAAGACTGGACAGCTAACGTACACGTCCGAGGGGAGGTTATAAAATTCGTATTACTGTCATGAAGAAAGGCAGGTACAAACATGCGGCTTGAGTGGGAGTTTGATCGGTTTCAAGAGACTGGAACAGGTTGCCATAATGAAATGGTGTGCACTGAGTCTGTAGTAAGAATAAATTTATTCGACAGCCATTCAGCGGTCAGCCATGGTTAGAACCCCCGCTCTCATCCCACTTTCTTGTGCACCAGCCAGAGACGGTCAGCAACATCATCCTTAGCCGTAAAGGATTGATCTATCTAATATTTTCTGCATAGTGTAATGACATTCGCATAGGCTTAGACATTATTGCTACACATCACCATTAGCTCGGCGTGAAGTTTCTTGGAATTGCGTCCCTACAAATAAAGAAAGTGTTCGCTGTTTGTGCTTCCAATTTGCCGATGGATGCTGTCATTTTAAGTTTAATGCCTTAAGGGCAATCTATTGTGCTATATAGAACTCATTATTTTATAATCCGCTAAACCTATATTGAGATAATTTCATTGTGATGCCTCTTGTGTGCACCCTTTAATGCTTTGGCATACTAACATTACGAAATTTATGAACGCCATTTCTTTTGCATTACTTTTACATTGCAGACATGCGAAGGTAAAACGCGAAGCAATTGTGTAACAAATGCTTTACAAACCACTGGTATCACAGCGCTGGGTCAAGCCTTAAGTCTTGCTTGGTGAATTCATCCAGCGAGAGAATGCGCGCTAATTCCTATTTTGATAGCTACTTGACGCTGGCAGCGTTAACACATGCATAAAACATGGGTTAATGGTCTGGTCATACATCAATAGTTCTCCAGCTTTCGTAGCTTACGCAACACAAACGAAAGGTTCATCAATGGGTTCTATACAAGAATAAATATGCAAAACACCCATGGCGGAATCAGAGTATTACCACTGCTAGGCTACATATATGAGAAGATCTCAATACATTTGCGACATAAAAAATAATTACAAGGGATTGCAAACTTGAAATGAGTGATATTTCTTGCTTTCGGAGGAATTTGCGATTAGATGAAAACGATTTACCATTTTTAATTTCTAACAAACACTTGTTCCTTTTTTGAGCTGAAAAATGCAAACAGTGGGAGCTTTCCTTGGAAAAAGTGACAGTCTTAAGGACGATTGGTATTCGAATGCATCTTACAACTGCGCGCGAGGAGGATGGACACGGAAGAAAGAAACGCCCTGTTGCTTCCTTTTTTCTATTGCCTCTCGTTGGGTTGTTAAATACATTCTAGACGGTTCATTTAATCTTGTGAACTAGACAGGCTGCATCATTCTTTAATAATTACAAAGGAAATTGAAAAAATAACTAGTTTTTGTTTCCAGGATATGACACTTAGCATACCAGGGAGTGGAAACATAATTCTGGAGCCCAAGGTGCGGTTTCCCCTAACTGGTACTGCGCTTGAAAAGCAGCGCAATGTAACCGATAATACTTCTTCGGGACGCCTTCAAGAGAGAGACATTTGGGGCCATGTCCTATAAAAATTAAATTTGTCGTCGAGGTTCTTCAAATAATTTCCGTGAGCCCGTCCATGTTTACTACCAAAGTGAGCAGTTATCCCTAATCGCTACCTGTAGCAGTCCTGACTCACGTTCGTGTCAGTCGGTATATAGCGTTAAAAAGAACCAATCGAATACACAAAAAGCACTAAGAACGCAAATTCGTTTTGCATTCTGGTAAAAAAAGACAATCAAAATACCGCTCTAAACAAATACTTTAAATAAGAGGACAGACGTTTCGATAAGAAACTAGATACGTCACATGTAGGCCAGCTGAGCTTCCTAGCTTTGTCAAGGTGCATTCGATTCTTCTGCGTTCAGTTCCGCGAAAAAAAAGAGACAACGCTCCTTCCAGCAACCGTAACTTTTTATTTATCGCTGAGTATATATTTAGGTCTGGCTTCCAAAGAAAAGAAAATATTTGAAAGGAGAGTTGGAGGAGAACTTCAGGGCTATTTCAACGGTTTATCCAGAGTGACTGGTTAAACTCACTTGGGAACTGCGCTTACTCCAAGTAGAACTTGGCCCTTAAAACTGGTCGCTAAAACTGGTCGCTGACAACGCAAGGGAAGTGAAAGCGAGGAAGGAAAACCTTTAAGTCCATCTTCAGTTTCTTGATAGATGAGTTTCCAGAAAAGAGAGAACTTATGCCAAATACAATTCCGAATTCGATATTCGTGGATGGATTCGGGACAGGTTGTGCGCGCAGGGTTTTGTGACTATCTGCTGGTCACTGAAATTGCATTAACTTTTTGTGAAGGTGTTGTCTGTTTGCTGCTTTCAAATAGGCAAAAGAACAGTTTTATATATGGGTGTTAGTTTATGTCGCTGGGGAAGCATGAAGACTACTTCGCTTTTATTACAAGGAAATCACACGTGGCAGAAATAGAAAGCACAAATCTCATTTTCTGCGGATTGTTTGAAAATTGTAGTTTTAATGAGAAAGAAACAGATTTGAAGAGACGATAAGGGCTCCCGCATGTAAATTTTGTTCGGAGTAAATATTCATTTTCTGAATCTTTATGGTTTTCTTGGTTTTTGTTCAAAAAAAGAAAGATATCTGGTTCTTCGGAGAAAATTGCATTTTAGGTGCCAAAATTGTTTTTTAAACGATGCTATTTCAGCTTATAACGTGCACAGCGAAAGTGACTAGAACACGCCCTGGGGCTCTGTAAACGCGACACACATCCTAAATTCCACCGGAGTAAGAGTGCTGTAGGTCAGGGACCATTGTGCGGAGGTCTGGAAAGCAGAGGTGAACACAAGTGCGTATAGCGTCCGCTGCTTGCTCATTTCAGACACAGCAGACTCAGTAAGGTAGCTCCCAGGCGCCACGTATTGAATGAACACAGCCTATGCACCCATATATGATAACTTGCGCCGTGCCCATTCACACATGTGCCAGAAGTCGCATGCCAAGTCTCTACCCGGCGCTGTAAATGGCGTGTCTACTAATTCTTGCATTTGTGTTTTTTCTATGCACGATCTAAGACATGCTGCATTTTTTAGCCAACCATCTCCTTTTTTTTATATGCCAGAAATTCAGCACATTATGCAGTAAAGTAGGGACAGTCAACCTCAGCTTGAAAGCAGCAAAATAAGATGAGGTAACACTAAAGCGGCTGCCCGACATGAACGCACGAAGAAGCAAGATTAGGTGCCTCCAGGCGCGTTGCTGTGCGTTTCTATATGACTGCCTTCACTCGAGTTTTTCGGTGATGCTATATCGCAGCTTTGCACTGATTTCTAATGCGTAAGCATTATTATTACGCAGACATTACACCTTATTTAGTACTTGACATCGTCCAGACAAGATGGTGCCCACAGAGATAGCTCGCAATGTATGTTGTCTAGCCACCGAAGACGCGGATGGCAGGATGACATCCGCAACAGATTCGAAGAAAATTAAATTCGAGCAAATAACAACAATGTCACTGTTGCTGGGCCCTTCCTATCCACCACATCTGCCCCCAAAGGGGGACGATTTGCTAGAAATGCATCATGAACAAATTCCCAGCAAGGTGTTTTCACATTTCCTTTCTTTAACATGAAAATTTAGCCGCAATCGTTCTTTTTGAAAAAAATTCTGCTTGGTCTCGTACCATTTTGTTTCCAGTTTAAAAAAAAACATCAACTATTGAAGTTGATGCTATTTGGCAATATGGATTAGAATCGGTGATATAGGTGTGTCCTATTCTATTCCTTATTCGCCTCAAAACAGCAAATTACATGCAAATTACCGGCAGCTGCATTAGAAGTAAGATGTGTAGAGAAGCTGCTGTCAGGGAAAAACAAGGTTACACAGTGCATCGTGCTAGCGGTTGCGTGGTGGCTCGCGTCACAAAGGAAAGCTCTGCATTAAGTACGCTACATTAGTTATATTAGGCATATCTAAACCTAATCAAGCCTAATTAGGCTTTAAGGTGTGTAACTACGTTCAATGTACGTTCATTACAAATATGCTACTGTAATGAGGTCTTAGAGAATATTTCTTTTAGATAGGCATTTGGTATATGTAGGCTTCCTTAACATGCTGTATTTAGGTTAGGAAGGTGTTATTACGTCAATGTATCTTCGAACTCTTGGCGACATTATTTTCTAACCTCTGCTTCACTCATGTTTAATTAGAGTTTTTCCGATATATTAGCCCTATGATGTCCTTGACCTCGGTCATGGTCATCGTCTTTCAGATGGGAGTCTCAGAAAGAAATTGAACTCCGCGAAATCTTCGGATCCTGATTCAGAGAAACTGCTTGCCGGTAACGCAAGCACGTACTACATGCGGCTTGGTTAAAGTGTTGTTGATAACTAAGTTGCGCATAACTATATTGTGAGCCTTCTCTGGATATTCGTTCATTTGTACCATGTCATGATCTTCTTTCATTTGTACATACTATCGTCATCGTCCCGCGGTGCCAGGTCCGGTGCGCCTGGGTTCGTCATCGGATTAAAAACGCTAGACAAAACGTCGCTGGCCTTGCCGTCACGACCTTGCAGTCTCGACCTAGCCTTCTTTCACAATATTTAAGAGATGTAAATCGAAAGTAGGGAATACCGATCAAGAGAGTTGTAGCGCGCATTGGGGATAACGCAGACTCACAAGAGCTCTCGCTGACGATAACCTTCAAAGATGTCGCATCATATACTTAAGGGCAGATATACTGTGTCCCCCACTTTTTCTCCGGTCGCACGGTGCGCCGTCAGACGACACACTGAATGATAAAAACTGTGTGACAACAATCGAAGTCTTGTTTCAATAAATACCTTGATTACAGGAAGAATTGTTTTGGTTTTGCCCCCATTGCCCCGTACCATCAAAGTTAAAGTCTCAAGAAAGGTTGGTGGTGCCTCTCCCTCTCATTAAAGGGAGGTTATGAAGGATTTTTAATGAAAAATGGTTTTTAAATAAACGTACGAGTATTCAATATCCAGCGTTTATTTGCACCTGACATTGCTTTTATGATAGACATAAATGGAATTTTCACGATGGGATCACTTTGCCCAATGTGATCCCTTTAGCGCAGCAGTCCTGGTGGTAGCTGCAATATGCTCCAGTCAACTATGTGTAGCTTTACACTTAAGCGACCTTCCAGGTATGTTTGCCTCCCTTAGGCCTTGGTGGAATTAATAAACTGCATAGGAGAAGAGGCGAATAGGTAGTGGTTTCTTCTGTGCGCATTATTATGTTGAAAGAGCAGCTAGTATATTACAATAGTAAAATATTTTTATGATTTTGACAATTAACGAAAAATTGTATTCTTCCGCCAGGTAGGCTGCTTTCCAGACAATGTGCGCTACAGTGAATCATTTTCAACCAAAATATAGAGGTCACTGATAAACCCTACTGGGAAAACGCGAAGGCAGTAGCGCTTTCTATAACTTTTTGCAGCTATTAACCCACTCCGTTAATATTCGGCTGCTTCTCTTTGGCCTCCGATCTTATCAATCGAACAATGTGTGATTTTGGGAGTCAGGCCTAAGTGTCTCGCAGAATGCAGGGCACAGTTAAACGCAGCATTCTTATTGGCCGGTAGTGTGGCGTCATCCCACCACATATGTCACTAATAACAATAACGTAATAGTAATAGTGACGTAGTAGTAGAAATTGAACCAATGACTTATGACGTATTACCACTCATGACGTAGCATAAGTAACGACCTAAGATTGTGACAATGGCTATGTGACGTCTTCAAATGACGTAGGTTAATCTATACTGATTAGCAGCTTTTTAAAATGTTTGTTCATTTTAATCGTTTTTTTTTCTTACTCACTGCCGCTGGATTTTTTCCTTCAGCGCCCTGTGGCGTCCTTAAGCTAGACAAGGAAAATATGTAAGCTTACGGGCCCGGCCTTGAGTTGTGTTTAATGCTCTCAGCTGGCAATAAAAGGGTTGGTGGTTCAACTTCTGCCGTTGACATGATTTTGTTAGTGTCAGTCCGAGATGGCACATGTTGCGGAAAACTTTTTCTCACATATTTTGTACACACAACATAGAATTTTAATACTTTAGCCTTAATATTCACTTATTTGCCCCAAACTTACCTGAAATCATTATTAACTATAGGAACAATATTAATGAAATCGTACAACTTCGTGTATACAGGCATTCCAGAACAACATTGTGCAACAGGTATATATCAAGGGCTTAGACCAATATACAGGGACTGCGCTTTACCTGACTACACATGGAGTAAGGTAGCAAGAAATAGCATTTTGACTTTCTATGCGCGAAGATATATGCCGCATAATATGAAGCGTATTTTTCTTTACATTTATCAGGATCTTTGTAGCGGTATTTTAAATTTCTAACTTCATATTTCACTTGATTCGTTCTATTCAGCTGCGTTAGTGTGTGCTTTGATCTGCCTTTCTTCCACATTTTCAAAGCCTGACACTAGGTCAGTAGTAAGACAAGATATCTTATGATGTGGTTCTTTTTGCTGAAGCAGAGCTTAAAAATGAACGCAACTGTGCAGGAGTAATTACATACACAGTGTCTAAGCCTTAATTCGGACCTAAATATTTTCAGGGTCATATTCGGCGTCGATCAACACCGTCAAAGCACGCTGTGTACTTCGTTGAAACATCGCGGAAACTGCAACTGTAGTGGAAGAAATCGACAGATGCTAATATTTTCCGCTCATGTTTTGCTTCCGTAGGTTGATAAAAGATATGAATTATCACAAAAACTGATCGATAATGCTAAGCCGCAATAACGACTCTTCTTGAATGTACGAACGGCGGTCATCATGGGTTTTCCAAGACAGCTTCGTACCAGAGGTATGAGTTATGAGTGTAGACCTGAACAGCCTGGAACGCGCAGACCTCATGGCTTCTTCGATCAGAGTTATTCTATGCACGCAGCAGTGGCCTTACCTAAATAAGACAAGCTCAGATCAATTTATGACATGGCGCGCACGTTCTCGATTCAGTAGCACGCTACGCACATCCGTTTCCTATGACTTATGAAAAAAAAAGTAATAAATCATTGATTATTAACCGAATAGCCACCAGCCAGGTTGCATTTCTTTCTCGAAAACTTCACCTGAATTATGCGGAAAACTGGGTTCTCAATTTTCAGTGGTCTTGGGAGCATGTAATCATTATGCCTCCCTCAAATGTTTGAAAATTGAAAGTTCGAATTTGGTCACCTAGTATTGAGGCGTTGTTGTCTGTTTTCGGCAGTGTCCCTTGCGTCACCAGAGAAGGGATTCTTAATCAATACAGCGTTTAAGGATCTCTTCAAAATCACTTTTAAATCGCATCGCTACTTTTATTCATTCGTCGCAACTTACGACATGAACGTTTCCTCCTGAAAAGAAGTAGCCTGGTTATCACTGTTATCGCGCCCTCTTTGCGTTGGCAGCCTGTCTCTTGTTTAGCAATTAGTTTCACGGAAAGATGCGATTAGCCCATTCTATTATTCGTCCCGCAACTAGAGCTCATTGCACCAGCAATCAGCTACAAGTGGCGCGATCCTAGTTTGTCCACCATGACTTTGCTCGTACAGCTGCAGACTGGAACCACTTTCGAGAAAATGTTGGGTCATCACTTCTTCACATCAATTTGTTGAAAACGTGTAAACTTTCTTGTCGTTGTGAGGAAGTATTTTTTTTAATATTGTCACCGCATATGTAACACTCCTTTCAGGGGCTTTTAATGTTATAAAATGAAATGAATATGAACGAAAGCACCTGTTTGCTGTGCGATTACAATGAACGTCAAACAAGCACCCAGGGCTTGAAATTTTCGGTGTCCTCCAGTGACGGATAATGAGCCTTATCATCGGCAGGCAAAAATAATCATTGCATAATCGGACCTTTCACTTCACCTCTGTGGCTGCGACGTGATATGAGCCACCCGCTTTACTGCCAGACATGCTGCTTACACCACAGCTGAGGCACAGGCCTGTGGTGGCTGCGTTGCCCGGCCATGCGTGTGTCCCTTGTGAAAGGCCAGCCAAAAAAGCAGTCTGTGAACCTACGAAACACAGTGAAGAAAAAGATAGACAAATAATAATAAGGAAGCAATGTCTCCCAAGTAAATTTATTAATTCCCTAAGGTAGCCAAATAGCTGAGCGATCGGCTTTCATATCTAACTTATTAAATAGATTGATTGTTATTTCGTTACATTTCCTTTCAGCCTGCTGCCGTGAAAAACACCTAACGTGCTTATAGAAACGAACCACGTAGGAAGAGAATAAAAGACAGCATAGCACAATGAATATTGGTATTTGCGCTTCAATTAAGTTGATAGCCATTCTTCGGAAAGATGCCAAAAAAGTTAATTTTCACACGAAAACGATTTGCGCAGCTCCTGAACTGCTCTCTGTTTCCGAAAGCACATTTCATGAAATAAGTTTCTCCTAAGGTGGTGCTAATACATAAATACATTGAATTTAGTCAAACAATAACGGGGGTGACCAATGCTCAGACAATCTAAAAGCCAGCTTGATTCATAAAGTAGGTTGTCTATTTATTTTTTTCCCAATCATGCAAACCAAGGACGAATCTGCTGCGAGGCTCCGCTCACGCAAGAGAAAAAATGTTCGCTTAAATCATGTCACACTAGGCTTTACCCAAGACAGTAGGAATAAAATTACTAATCCGTTTGGTACATTTCTTATACGTATTTATTAGTACCCTAGCCAATATTGCAGCACAGACTGCTGTGTTGTAGATCAGCGGTAATGTTGAAATATACGCGAGGGTTGTCACTGTCTAATGTCTGATCAGGCACTACGAAATCCACAGTTGGCATTTTTTAAAAATGATACCATATTTAAGGAAGTACTATTCCCGGTACGGAACATGTCACAGACATTTTTTAGCGTTCTGAAGGTGTTATAAGAAAATCATTTCAAGTGGTAGCCTCTAATCGCGATTGGTAGACAAAGCTCCTGATTTGCAGAATCGCAGCAGCCTTTCTAAGAGAAATAACAAGAATAATAAGATTGGGATGGAGAGCTTTTGGAAAGCACTCGCAGATTATGACTAGCAGCTTACCGGTATCGCTCAAGATGAAAGTGTAACAACAGTTGCATCTTACCTGTACTCACCTATGGGGCTGAAACTTGGAGGCTAACCAAGAAGTTTCTACTTAAGTTGAGGACAGCACAGAGGGCTATGGAAAGAGACATGGTAGGGAAATGTTAAGAGATAGGAAACGTGCATAGTGGGTCAAAGAAATAACTCAAGTCACTGATATTCTAGTGCAAATCAAGAAGAAATGGGCATTAGCAGGACTTGTAGCGCGAAGAAAGGATAACCGATGGTTGCTTAGGGCAACAAAATGGATTGCAAAGGAAAGAAAGCTTAGCAGGGGGCGGCAGAGAGTTAGGTGGGCGGATGAGGGTAAGAAGTTCGCAGGGGTCAAGTGGATACAGCTAGCACTGGACCGGGTAATTGGAGGAATATGGGAGAGGCCTTCGCCCTGCAGTGAGTATAGTCAGGCTGAGGATGATGGTGATGATGATGAGCAGCCTTTTACAGTTATTTCATAAGGCTTCGCTTCCTTCCTACAACGAAACGCTCAATCACTGGAACAGAAATTAAACAACTGTAACAATAAAAACGCGAACACGGACGTAGTCTCTCATCAATGAAAAACTGAACAGAAATTGCTCGACCACAAGTACTTTCCGTCTTATGATAGTGTGCTCAAAATGGTTTTTTATTTTGGTATATATGGCTGCGTGAGATTAATAGAATACGCAAAATGTGACGCCAGCGCTGGAAGCATGTTTTCGTTAAGTTCAGAGCGGTTGTTTTGCGTTCGAATAAATTACACACGATTGCAGTTAGCTGCATGCAGGTCGAATAGCCTTGGAAGTTCCAGAATAAAGAGAGCACTTAAAGGGTAGGAAGCTCTAAGATTTGCACTCTGCATTTAAAACAAGCTCAGCCAGAGCCATAGGAAGCATAATCAGTAGTTACATATAAACAGCCTGCGTGATCAGCAATGAATGGTTATTCGGTAACTCGCGTGGTAATGTTTCCACGCAAGATGCGAAAGAGCTGAAGTTAATATCACCAAAAATTCTTCCGGACATTGAAACTATTCTTGCCCTAGGGGTGAATAGAACCACAATCTACACATTTCACTCCTGTAAGCGTGAAAATAGGCAAATCATTTCAATATAAGTTTTAAAGGGAATATATACCTCGCTCACTTGTACAAATATACAGCAAAAACGTTTTTCATGACAATAACAGATCTTTCATAAGCTAAGAGATGTTCATCATGCTCAAATATAGTGCACGCTATTGAGTGTATCAACAGCAATAGCTCTGGATGCAGTATGGGAGCTTTCCTGCACAGCAGATAAAAAGTAAAAACTTTCTTTGCCGTATGTTGTTTGCACCCAGCTTTCTTAATTCGGTAATAAAAAAGTATGTGGACCAAAGATGCAAGACCCTGTTCACATGGCAGTACAACAAGAGGCAGGGCGGTACACATAAAAAAAAAACAAAACCGCCTGCGGATCTCTAATGGGCTTGCCGAGAAAAGGCTCAAATATAAAATAATACATTCGCAATTGGATTTGCCTAAAAAGAAAATAAGAGTGGCTCGTTGCATATAATTAGTTTCTTAGTGCACATTATATGGCTAGCAATGCTAAGGGCAACCTCAACTGCGGAAGCTCGCCTGTCACATTTGTAATTCCGTCGCCAGTATGGCAGGCGCCATTTTAGGGTGCGTAATCAGAGAACTAGTTCACGTTTTGCCTATACAGAAAGTTTAAATAAGCGAAAATTGTTATGATATAGCCAACGATGCTGTTTTGAGCGCTCTATTTGGGCCAACTGTATATACCCTCTCCTTAATATTCCAAATGTACGCTTTCAAAGCCCATTTTGGGCCTACTGTACCTTCTCATTCATCTTCCTTCTCCTCATGTATCTTTCCTCGACTGAGGGCAGTGGACAATATTGACGCTTGGCATTCACGCCAACCATTCGAGAGACCTGGAAGTTGACACCTCGTCTTCGTACAAAACTGTAATTCTCGTCTGGATCAAAAGCAAACATGATGAAGTAGAAGCTATCGGTCGACTCTTCATGGATAACGTAATATTGCTTTTCCGGCTGACCATAAGGGCCATAAACCGAGAAGCGACAGGTGATCTGTCTTGAGAGATGACAACGCTAAAAAAAAAGACGCTTCTTCAAACGAATGATGGAGCACTGCGGATGGTAATGAGCTTTAGTAACCTGCCATCTAAGCTTTGTAGGAGCGGGACTGTTTTATATTTGTAGTTTTTGGAACAGTGGCTGAGACCGAATTAGTTGGACGAGATGAAATGGCAGACTTCATCCTAACAGGTGGCATCATAGGACCTCTCTTTCGTTCATACATAAAGGTTGCATTGATATTGCAGAACAAAATTTGAGTGCATGCAGTTTTCCCAGCATGCTTTCTGCATTTTATATTTAGCAGCACCATTTATGGAAAGGCATGCACATTTTATTGCAGTTTCTTGGAACAAAATTTACTTCCAATATTCAAGAGTATTGCACATACTTCTTCAGAAGAATTATCTTGGAAAGCAGTTATCGATTGCGTTTGCAATGTCAATGTCTGTTTTCTGAACACTCTATATGTGAAGATGAAAGTAAACAAACAACAAGGCATTGCGGAAGGCAATTCATAACGGCTAGAGTTTGAATACAATGAATTTGTTTTTTGATGTGTCCAGAAGGGTGGAAAACGTAGTGCATTTTGAGTGGTCAGTGATGCAAATGAGGCGTGGTAATTGACCCCATTTATCTTACTAGACGTGGATTTGATGCTGCTACGGTTTATGCTGCATACGTACTGTGTCAAGAGGCTCTTGGTATAAAGTTTGTGGGACACTTCTCTCCCTTCAATGAGCAAACCTAAACAAGCCTAGCAGGCCTTGAGTCTCTTGAACAAAACCTTTCCAGAGACAGATTGTTCTTCCATTTTCTTAGCAAAGTCTTACGCATCAGAAACCAAGTAGAAGTAATTATTAGCTCTGGCAAGATATATTTAGTTTTAAAAAACATTTTGCTAAATTTGTGATCATGCAGGAATTCGTTATCTAAAACGCATCCTTTAATATAGCGCATTAAATATACGGAGTACGAAATCTAGAGTGCGCCTGGTACGACATTCGCAAAGCGCATGGATTGAATGGAACTGCTGGAGCTTGCAAAGATAACAAGAGTAGGCGCCTTGGGGAGGGAGATCAGGCCTCGCATCTGGCGCAGCATCGCTCAGCTGGATGCTGCGATGTACCAGAACTGCATCACCACCCAGCAGTGTAAGCACGCAGTCCTCTCCGAAATCTTACCACCTGACATCCTCTGCCGGCTTGCCTGCCCTGCCTCGAGTTGCCGGCCATACGATGAGCTACGTGCTGCCGTCCTGGCGTACTTCAGCGAAAGCAACTGCCCGCTTCCACTCTACGACGCGGTAGACCTGCTTTCGCCGCCGCCAGCATCCGCAACCTCATCAGCATCACTCTCGTCTACGGCTGCATCCTCGGGGCGCAGCACACCGCAGCTGTCTCCGGCCAGCTCCCTGCCACTCCTGCCTAGCGCATCCAGCCCGGCTACTCTGCCACACGTATCTATCGTCTACGACACAGTAAGCGCAGCCTCAGCTGTTCCGTCCTCCTGTGCCGTTACTTACACTCCCATTGTACAAGGGGCAAACTTTGCCGTCATTCAAGTTCTGGCATGCGAGTCGTGTGAAGCAGCAGCACCGGACTTCAGCACGTGCCTCGATTTCTCGCACCAAGCGTCCTGCTCATCGTCTGCAATCACCCTCCATCGCGATTGCGCACCAGTGGGCTCCGCAGCCACCTCGCTCGAACACCATGCGCTATGCGATGTAACATCTCTGGTTCGTGTCACAGAGCCTATGGCCACTCATTTTGCATTTTTTTGCACCTTTCGCTTTTCCAAGCCCCTATCAGGCAGCAACAACATGTCAGTTTATGCCTACCGCAAGTGACCCGTGCATACGTATGTCGCTGCCTACAGCTGCTGTCTTCATCACGGTTAATTTTGTCCTCTCGTGCTGCAAGCGTAGGGCGGTGCATAGTTTTTCGTCACGTGCCCTCCCCAAAACCGGCTCGCCGAAGTGCTTTACAGCATCCATTCGACCAGTTAGTTGTGAGCACAAAGCCTGCCTTCAGCGCCGTCGCATGCCAAGCGGACAAGAGGAGGATTCAAGGTGCTACTGCACGCTCTTCAACAGTCCCGCTTCCTCTACCGCTACGTTTTACTCAGTCGCGACCTCCTGAACAGCCAGTGAAGAAACCTGCTTGCCCATTGGACTACGACTTGGGCACGAACTTAACATGTACTTATGTGGATAGCCTTCTTGATAGTTTTTTTTTAAAGCTGTGCTTTTTGCTTAGTCTGCGAGGTTCTTTTACTTTTTCTTTTTTTTTTCGACCAATCGTCCAGGACAGGAGCCCTGTAGTGACTCGCGTGGCATGCGTCCGGCAAGTGCCGAAGAGAAGGAAGCAGCGCCGACACGAGCCCTTAGGAACGCTCTCGACCTTCGCTTCGGCCGGACGCTGCCGTCGTCACCTCTTCAGCTTGTCCTCAAATAAATGTGGCCGCGGTCGCCCCTGCCTGGCGATCTCTACAACATCATTAAACACACGTTAGCAACGTGACAAAACTCTCTTATTTTGCTAACTCGACAAGTATTTATAACACCTAATGAAATGAAGTCGAAAGATTTGCTCCGTACTTCAACCATCTGAAAGAAAGTATTCGAAAAGCAATAGCAAAGACGGAAATATTAGAGGCATCACATGCCCTCCTGAAATTTGAATTGCACCTTCCTCTGTCATTTTCAGATGACACTAAACGTCCGATATCCAAGCTTTCATCCTCTGATTCTATATGTTCTGTACTTTTTCATTTCACCACATCATTTCTCACTTCTTACTGATAAGTACTTGGGCCTTACTCATCCGCTACCTTACCCAATCATACATAGTGCAAATGCTGGCCAGTTAACGTTAATGATCTGCATTGGGCCGCTCGACAATTTCGAGAACCATTCTTGCACTTCTTTTCAAAAGTAAGGCTTGTGAAACGGAGATGCGAGACTATCGAGCGTAATAGATGGCGCATAGCTACCGAGGGGAGCCTATCAATGATGTTAGTCAACGGGAGCTAAATGAAGCGGGACGGTTTAAGAGTTTTACGTGACGTTTTATTTCCACAGGAAACAGGACCCTCTTAGTGTAAGAAAGAAAAGAAAAGTGACTGTAATTTAGCTTCGGACCGTCACGTCCGGACTTCACAATGGGGAAGTACTATAGATCTTGTATACCAGAGACCCTACCAAATCAAAGTACTGCATAGACAGAGTTGAGACTGCTGCATGCTACTTCACAGATCATTGGGAAGTCTTCGACTCTTTCAAGAAATATCAATACAATATGTGTATACCCAAAGATACAGTGACCACAAAAAACTCAACCAGGGAAACGTATCTCTCGCTACGTATATCCTGGCATAGCCGAGCTAAGCCACTGCCAGTTTTTTCCGTCTTCCTTTGGTCGGTTTGCAAGATGGTTCTTTGCAAACTTTAAATTCACCACTCACGAATTTTGCGGGAATTCTTAGTTCTACTGGCATCGCCGCTGCCGAATTGCCTAGTTATTTTTCGGTCACTAATAAGCCAAGTAAAGAGTTTATTTTAGCAACCTTCTAGCTTTGAAACGTGATTCTTGCAACGCGGGCTTTACGTTTTAACGCTCAGCCGGCTATTGCTTTTATGTGCCCTTGAGGTATGTCTCCAGCAATAAGCCTTTGTGAGGCTAGTAGGTTCATATGCGTAAACTTATATAAACGCAACAAAGACGACTTATCAGAAAAGGACATGACGGGGTGATTCTTGGACCAGTACTGGATCTCGCCGTTGCGCACATTAACGAATGCGCAAAAGAAAATAGGGTTAAAGTAATGGGAATGCGCAAAAGTATGATGCTAGGCTACAAGGAACCAGCATCTTCTGTAGGAGCTCAGACACGCTTGCGCGGGAGCTGGCTGAGGCTTATCAAATAAATTGTGAGGGTTAGTGTGTTGGTACTCCATTCGTGGCAATTTATAATAAGGACATAGCTTTATTGATATATAAGAAGCCGAGATGGGTTACCTTTTTCTTTCTGCTATGAATTCTTGCACGTGCACGCGACACGGATATCGTCTTGTTTTCACCATTTAGTATATAAGTCGACCTCGTTACTGTGAGTAAATCAGATGCAAGTAGCACCCCGTCCTGTCCCTCCTGTTCGTTGGTGTCGTATTCATTGGGCCTATATAAGTATATATTCTCAGTAAACGAGTATAAATATTTTCTACGGCTAAGTTACAATGGCCTTACGTTTAAGATCAGTATTTATGGTCTCGCTGGAATCATTCTCTCAGAGGTATAACAACAGACACAAATTTCTTTGTCAATGGCTGAATGGGCAAGACTTTTTTTCTTTTATTAAATAAAGTTGTTTCCATCCATCCATCCAACAGACACAAACGTGACGATACACTATGGACACTATTGTCGTCTTCAGTGTGGTGTTCGTTTGTGGTTGCTTGCATACCGCTAAGAAAATGATTCCAGCAAACCATTACTAAATAGCTCAGCTTGGATGTTTATTGAAGTTGCCGATAGGTTTTTTCAAGGCCCTCGAAAAAATCGGTTTGACTGCGCTTTTAATTGGACAGTGCATTTGTTATCATTGCTAATGGGCAAACACCTAAAATTATATAGTTCCACGCTTTCAAGAAAGATTGGAGTAACAAAGATGAATTTGCATATTCGTTATTGTAGCTGGCTATGTACTATGCAGTGTAGTAGCTATGCCAGCATACTAAATATTACTTATAGGAAGATTGTATACGTATTGCTAGTAATAAATACCGCTTTCAAAATATATATTATTTTAAGCCTGCGGGGAGGGCAGAGCCGCCCCTACAACGAACGGGTTTTTTTTTTTATTGTGCGACTTATTGCTTTTATTTTAAATTAGTAAAAAATAAAAACCAATTATTTCTTCCTTAAAAATAGTTTGATCGTGTTTCGCTCTTGCAAGTAGTTATGGGAACCATCGCGGTCACGGTTCTTCATTGCGATTGTAAAATTCGTTGTGAGCATGAGGCCTGTAATCCTCCCAGGATTTTCGTTGTTATTCCTTTATACAGTATCTATAACTGCGTTCATTACACTGTCACTCTTTGTTCTCACATAGCGTTTGTCGCGACGATATTATTACTAATGCGTTCAGTAGAGATTGTTTGGAAAGAAACCAAGGTATAAAGCGAGAAATGTTACAGTGAAAGTAGCAGAGATTGAAAAGGTGAAAGAGCAAAAAGGGAGGAAATATGAGATATGTGCGCCAATCCATTTTGTCTGTTTTTAAAAGAGATATGTTTTTAAATTCGCTATGAGAGATAAAAACCTAACCTGATTTTATGACAAGCCCCATGCGATGGTTCAGTGGATAGAACGATCTGTTATTGAACTCGGGGGCACTGTTGGAGCACTGGGGGCACTGGGGGCACGTAGCCAAGAAAGCAAACTCTTTCTAAGCTTCAAGATTTAAGGTTGTATCTGGGGAATAAAATAAGAGTTGCGATAGCTGAACTCCCTGTTTAGCTAAACTGTTTAGCTAAACGATAGCTAAACATAACTCCCGTAGGGTTAAGATGTAAAAGAAACTTGGTTTCCCGAAGGCAATGATGGCAATAGCAGAAACCGTTTATTGCCTGCTTCCTAGATGGCGCGACGATTCACAAATACCCCAAAAGTACGTATTAATGTTCTCACTTCTTGAAGTAGAGATAAGAATGAAAGATACTACTGGGTAAGCAATCATCTAACTCAGATAAGTCTAATGCCACTTTCCGAACACGCCACCCTTGTCTGAGGACTCCAGGCAGCCGTCTAGGCAGATAGGTTGACTCCTAATCTCTATCAGTTGAAGATTAATGTTTTACCACCTCCACCACCACCACGCGACGGATACGATTGAAAAGTTCTAGTTCCAAAGTAGCGCACTGAAACTGACAAGTCCTCGGTTTGTCTTACGTAAATGGACTGCATGGTATGGTCGAAGTGCTATTAGGAAATGCCACCTGGCACGTGGTGACTACCAAAATTTAAAATATGACACATCAGAGTTATATGAATCAAGATAATTAGCTAGAACATAATGACCTTACACCTTATCTAATAGTAAGGGGAACAAGAAAGCTTACGTGATTAGGGTTCATCGGCATTAACAAACGCTAATGCTTTCCCACTTCTCCAACAGCTTCTTCTGATTTCTAGGCTCTGTCGAGTGAAAAATAACCACCGCATTGATGTTCCCATACCTGCTGTTTGATAATTCCTTCTAATTCAGCGCCTCTCAATGCAGGCTATTCTGCACCTAAGCTATTTACTGTTGGCCTGGCGTGACCGATGGTTCCGTCTGCAGCCGTAAAAGAACAGCGACCTTGTGAATTTTGCGAAGCCGCTGAAACAACTTCAGAATTTCGCGCGGTCTCCACAAAGCATTTTCTAAAACAAGTAAGTACACGCGAAGTCTCCTTCTTTTGAACCAAATGAACTTCATCTCGATTAGCGAAAGCAACGCTATAGGATGGTCACCTGCATTCTCGTGTTTGCCTGCCACAAAAAAAGCGCTTACAGTGGTCTAACTTCCGTTTTCCACAAGGTGACTGCCTACAATTAGAACTTGGGGGGCTGAATACTTATGCTAGATATAGTTTATTCAACAATCAGCGGTAGCCGTGTATTTTAGAAATGAAATAGCACTACCAATTATTTTGTTTGGGTCCTCTTGCATCCCTGAACCCTCATTATGTCATATCATGGCGAAGGTTTTATTCATGCAACATAACCTTGGAGCACATGGACCAGCGAATTTTTTGGACCCTTGAGAGTGTGTGACAAAAGTTTGAAAATGCACATTCCTAACTACGCTAGTTCAGAATGATTGCCTAATGCATAAATACAGGAAGGATAAATGTACGTACAATGGTGGAGCTTTCCTTGCGCAATTTCTCTTACGGGTTTACAAGACAACGAACCAATTGAGGCACTGATTGGTTCTTTTTTTCGGTCAATTGTCTGCGCAGTGGATGGGCACCAATTAAAGCCATTGTAATGTTAGGTTCCTAGAAGCGACGAACCGAGCTCGCAAGGTATCGTGTGTGACGACAGAGTGGAGTGCCTTACAAATACAGACCACTCACATCTAAGAAGAAGACTATACCTCTATCTAACCTGAACGGCCTAAAGACATGACATTCAGCATTAGACCCTCGTCTCTATCGACAACACTTTGTCGATGGCTGCACTGAGTGCATAGCAATCAGCTTCGTGCTGGTACATACATGATGGTGTTTACGCAATACTTTTGCCAGCCGGAAAATAGGAGAATGGAGTTTGCCACGAGTAATGGAGATACCATGAAAAGAAGTTTCCTCCCTTAGCTGAAGAGTTTTATGAATATACTAGAAGTAAAGTTATCTGTAGCATAATTACGTGACGCATGTCCTTGCAATTCATATAGCAGAAAGAGGGCAAATAGATGAGATTCGTGTAGAAGAAATGCAAAGATAAATGAACCAACATTCGAAAAGCGGCAATGCAGAATTGTGTGGCTCGAATACTGAGATATTACAGTGACCCTTGTTACTTTGGCGTCGTGCTCTAGTAGTTTCTAACTTCACGAGGTACTTGATGATACCTGTTTGGTTTTGAAATAAACTCTGAAGAAAACGGCATTTATATGACCCCCATGGTAAGAACAAGTGTAACGTGCAGGACACAAACTGTGTATGCGTAAAACCGCCAAGAACAGCCTTTTAGTACGTGCGTTAGTAGCAGAGAAAATATAGGCCTAGTAGTAAAGACGAATAAACATTTCATCAGACTGCCTTTTTTCTGATAAGAAAGAAAATATAAAAATGTAAACGTTCTTTGAGAATAAACTTAGATGCCATTTACAGGGGTGAAAGCGTAGTATTAGACTTCTGGCAGTAATAAAAATATCGTCTTCAAAAAGGCCACGTACAGGAGCGACCGGTTTAAACGAAAGAGTACTCCACCCGGAAAATGCTAGCTTATCACGGCGTGAAATGCCAAGTTTCTCTCAACTGGCCATTGCATAAATCGGAACAGAATAGCTGCTTGGTGAACTGAAATAATTTGCGGTTTGGTCAGGTAACGTCGTAGGCCGCTTGGCAAAGCACGAAGGAAAAGGACGGGTTCTCAAAAGATTGAATACGGTGGACTACATGCGTAGTTACTACATGAGCGGTGGTTACTACTCCCTGTCACTATTGCCTCGAATATTTTGCGAGCATTAGACTTGCTTCCAATATGCACATGTCCTGTTACCATATTATACAACGTAGCGTGCTAACTGATGCTATCCTCCAAGGCGCGGTGACTAGTTCTGGTTACCAAATAAAACTGATGGTCGAACCTCCTCATGCTACCACATCACTGTGTCTGTGGAACTAGAGCTGTTCAAGCTCCACTAATGATGATGCACTCTCGCTGTTGGTCCGAAGAGAACTCAATTGAAATTTCTCATTTGCTCCAGATCCTGGTTTCCAACGACGTTAAGATGGGTACATACAGTCACGATGAAACGGAAGTAGGGTCTAGGGGAGCCGAAGTACGCCGGTAATGTTAAACACTGGTCTTTTATTTGCCTGGAGAGCGTGGTCATCACTTTTTTGCATTCATGTAAGCCTTTGTTACCGAAGAAGACAAGTCGAGTTGGATGCCAAGAGGCGAGTAGGCCAAAGCTTGAAAAGGTTGCTGCGTTGAGATTGAATTTGCCAGACCTGGAAACCAGAGGCAAAATACAGCAGCAAGAAAACATAAGGCTTGAGGTAAATGACAGGAACTTGGACTGCTTGATTAACATTTTCTTCAAAAATGTGTCGCCGAGACGCGAACATGTAAAGTACCTTGCATGTAAACTCTAATAATGCAAAAATGCTGCATAAGATTCTAATAGCAGCTTGGAATGGTTATGGGTATAATTCTATTCTAAGCAGATGCTTCTAGAAACGGACATCAATCAGCAAAAGAGAAGTCATACTCGCACAACGCCTTATTCATTTGTTCCCTCTAGAGCGGCTACTTGCTGCAGAAATGCATTTACCGCTGTTTATATTTTTACAGGCATTCTAAGAAATAAAAGCCTCAAGAATTGAATCCATTATCTTGATGACAAAAATACCCTTATTATTATAATAAAAATAAAAACATGCATTGAAAACTATGTGAAAGCATTCAAAATCCTATCCCAATATAGCAAAGAACAGAAAAATGTCTTCGCACGAATCCCCATAAAAGACAGTTGCCCCTTGCCCAGCACGTCTATGTAATAAAACATCTAGCAGTTATCCGTTGTTACCGCTATTACAGAATGATCTTCCATTCGGGGTTGCTAGAATAAATGCGCAATAATTCAATCAATTTTCGATTATGAATATTCACCTGTCCAAATATCACTCGCCGGGGTAAATATGGTAAAAGGTTTCTTTTTGCTCCGCTTTACGTAACCCTTCGTGAAGTGATGAATCTCGCACCTCTCAGGAATCATTTCACTTCATTTGTGGTCTTTTATTTACCTGATAGCCTCATTTCATATTATTGCAAAAAAGGGTGGGGTAATCACGAAAGGCGCTACAATTTGACGAAACGAAAAATGATGGGCACTTGATGGCGTGAAAGATTTTGATAGGCTGCTTAAGCTGAATATCGGAACAAGATGGCAGTGTGGTGGCATTGCGAACGTACTCTATGAATATCCATGCAGTTGGGTGACGTGGACAGGTCATGAAGTTCTTTATAAAGAGTCTTGTAGAGTGTATGCAAGTTTTTGCTGCTTGCAACATTACTTCTAGCATGAATGACGAGGTGTGCATTTTAGACTTTCCTAAGAAAAGCTACATCTATAGTATCCGGCCATAGGAATACTGGTGCATACCAGTTTGTGTGTGTCTATGCGAAGGAGGAAAACTTTGAGAAAACATATGCAATAATGTTTTACTATCACATGGGCTGAGCGAAGTAAGGGTTGCATCAGGATGCGCTTTGTGAGTTTTTCATGCGTTCGCATCTTTCTGCTCAATGGTATTCATGGATCACCAATACGATATTGCGGATGCCCACAAATGGACCTTGGAGGAAAAACGCAGAATTGATAGCATCTGTGCAACTGCCTTAACTTCCTTGTCTGTACCTTTGGAGCATTGCCAATCTGATAGCACGTTAGAGTTGCAATGTTACAGGTGAACAGTCTGTTTGACGAGTTCCGAGTTAAATGCTTTTGCAAGTTAATGCCAACCTCTCCGGAACATATAGTATCGGCCAGCATTTTGCTAACAGCATATAAGAAATCATGTGGACTCTAATGACGAAATGTACACAACGTATAATTAAGTGAAATTGTCAAAAAGGCAAAACATCACCATGAATAAAATTACAAAGTTCATGTGAATAATTATTGTTTAGGACATATTATAGTCCCTTGACGCCGTTAATTTCTTATTAGAGGTCTAAGTTGCATAATAAACTGTGGGTGTTCGTTAGATTATTATATCACTCTTGATTGGTACGATCAGCTTGTTAGTCTATAGCAGGCCCTAGGGTGCTACAGAGGTCATGCGAATGAGTTGGCTTCCACTTTATACGGCCATTGGTATCTTGGCTGGGTCCCTCTAGTAAAGGCTGCGCAGACCACTGAGCATGCGCTAAGATGGAAGCGCATGTGCCTGCCATTACGCTAGTTCCTGAGCGGCCCACCCCCATCCATACAAATCCAGCAACCAAGCGTCACTATCGGTCTGACAGGACACATACGCAGCTCGCAAGCACATGCTGCTCGAATAACAGCCATGAGCCTTCATGCGCACGTTACAAAATGTACAGCGTAGCCTAGTGTCAGGAATCGTTTTCAATTTCATCGTATTTGCGTGTGGTGTACTTCTTAAGTAAGCGCAATCATAGACGTCTACTCGATATTATCTCCTACTATCGTTTTCCACATTACATGTTTATGTTTTCTCTTTAACTTTATTTTCCTGTATGAAAGTCATGCTTGTGAAAAAAATTCATCGTTTATTTCGCTTCCAGCATAGGCTGTTAGGTAGTTTTTAATGCATGCTAATGTGCCTCCACTATATTCTGATGGATGGAGTGCATTGTAAAACAAGGCTTTGCAATCATGTGAATTTGTTACGATTAAAGCTAATGTTTTATGCATTCAGAACTTTGTACACATGTATCAAGACTGCTTATCGGCTGCCCTAGGACATTACTATAGAAGAAATCGCAACTATGAATCTCAACTTCATGGTGTCAAGGAGCCTCGCTCTCCTACCGCTGGTCTAGCTTAGATGTGTCGTAGAAGTAAGAAGACGCTTGAAGCAAAGTTTATTACTGTCCTGGACGCTGTATGCGCCTTTCTGAAAGCCACGTTTCTCTTTAAATATACGAATATCAGAATGTGCATTATGCAACTGAGTATTTTCCAGGACATTTTTGGCATTTCTCCTCAGCCCATCCGAAATGCACTCAGGGAGATGCGCCGTACTACAACAAATTTTTTTCTCACTTTCTGTGCTGCGCTTGGTAGCAGCTTGGTTAAGTAATGTTTATTTGCCAGCTTGCGTCGAGTAGGTCGCACGCGGTTATATAACGACAGGGCCGGCCGCTGACGGCTATTCTTGTCAAGAGAGCGGTAGCCGTAATTAAGTCCCCGGGACAGCCACGTTGGCTATAATGGCTTGGGGTGACGGTTAGTGTCAGAATCGATAAGGCACTCTGTGGAGCTTGAAATGAACCTCTCCGAGCACTGAGAAACATGCTGTTTAGCCGCCTCTTCTGCAAACATTTGGTCAGCGTGGAACGTAATCATGTACACTACATGCACGGTTTTATACCGGCAATAATTCACAACAAAACCTTGTTTAGACCTGAAGGAAGGAAATGCTTTCATTAGATCTAGGCATACAAAGCATAAAAACTTAATCGCTATGTTGTAGTGGTTTTGGCACGGGATAATGTCCTCACATGAAGAGCTGCTAAGCAACGTTAGTATATCTGGCACATTAGGACGTGACAGGATTTAGCTTATGCTCAACAGTCCTGATCCATGTAGACGTGACTGCTGTTGTGGTTTACTTTAACGCGTTCTCTTCGCCAAATAACATCCGTTCATATGTATGTCGAAAACAGCTTTAATGACACAACAGTGCAATTAATTTATCTCTGCTGTGCAGGATATTATTCGAGATTAAATGTGAACGTTTGAGGTAGTGGACACAAAGTGTAGTGAATATCTTGAATTAGCGGGTCTGCAGCAGGAAGAAATACAAAAAATGTGATCCAATCTACACTTATACTCCATAATTAAGCTATTTGTTTTTCGGTGCACGACACTGAGTATTTAGCTGAGCTTTGGCTCTACGATCACTGCGTGGAAACGCACACTTTTGTAGAGATCATAGCCTGCTTTCTTACAAAGATTATTAAACTTGGCTTCCATGATCCCCGTCATGAAACCCGAATTTGACCATAGTCTTAGAGGAAAAATTTGCTGTGGAAATTGTGCTTGCACCAGATAGTCTCTCTGTCGCCTTTCTAAATTCTAAAGCTAACGCGGTAGTGCTGATTACACCAAACAGTGTGTTTGATGTCTGTGTAAGATCAACCGTGCACTCCACCACTGAGTACAGAAGAATTGAGGTTATGCAACAGAGAAGGAGCACCATTTTTTATCGCTTCTCGGGGATATTTTTTTTCGAGTTTTAAGCTTCGAAATAATTTCATCACATTGATGCCAAACACCAAATACTAATTAACATTATTCTAAAGCTAGCTGCCGTTTGCATATGCGTACATATACGACAAACAGGGTTATCCTAGAACAACTTAGCAGAAGTGGCTTCTTAAACCTTACTGCGTTTATATGCATATTATAACCGTGCGCTTTTCGCGAAAATAGCACAGCAACATGCCTCTTCGCGGAACTATTTCATGAGCCCAGCGATTGAAAAGCAAACTGCCTCGTTGCGATCTCAACAGCGTGGTTGATATTCGATTTAGCCACTCACCTAACACTAACAGTTTGTCGCGTTCGGCTAGATACCATTCCATAAGTATCTTCGAAATATTAGTATAATTGGTAGCAACTGCAAGAGGTATATATTAATGCCCTGTTTCTGGCTTAAAAACCTAAACCCTGATGACGTCATTATAGGGCACTCGGCAGTCGAAACTACGCCCGATCTTTAAAAGAAAGTTGCCAATGTGCGAGTCGTTCTCTTCACAGGAAGTACAAACTACTTCCCAATAAACATCGTTGGAGCCGCGTAGTCTAATTGCTCAAGAAACTCCGCCCCTATAGTTGAACTCAATATCCCTCAAACACTACCTTACTTCAAAGTAAAAAATAATGAACGCTTTGTCATCATGCGTCCGTAAACATAGTGTACGTCTTAATTCTCGGACGTAGTACTCACGGATTGAAATAGGACACTCGGAGAGCGCGTGGCCGTCGCTGCATGCAGCGCCGCCCGTGGATGCTCATGGAACCAAGGTGCTGCATTGTGGTATAGCGCGAGGGGGAGAACATCTAAAAAGCAGAACTGCTCCTTCCGGTCGCCAATAAGCCGGCCTGTTGTTTACCACACTGCCTTGCATGCAGCGACGGCCACGCGCTCCGAGTGTCCTATTTCAATCCGTGAGTATTGTACAAATGTAGACAAGGAAAACGTTTGCGTATATATTCATATCCGCAGTAATGTGCAGTTCTATTATGGGAATATATCCGCTTGCAAAATGACGCTACATGTCGGACCTTACATTTTACCGCACGTTCTCAACATTTAAATTATCGTTAAAACGTAGGAACTCCGGCTTCAGAATTCAGAACTGTGGTAAATTTAAAACAAAATTGTGGTGTTCGGCGAATTCATTTCTTCGCACTTTGTTATTGCATCTGCTTCCTCAAGACACCAAGCGTTTCATTCAAGGTGAATGTGTGGAATGTTTCACAAATTATCGACCGAACCCTGCATTAACGCAAACCTCCGAACACCTCTGGAGCTGCATCGTTATACACAAACACAACACACACAACCAAGAGAATTAAACCAAGATGTTAGCACCCATGATGCGCTCGCTACCAACTGAGTTCGTTGCGTTAACTGAGTTTGTTAACGCAATCGCTCGGTGGCAGGTTGAAATTGTGATTTCATTGCATTGAAGGAAAGGCGGTTTTCCCTTTATGCATCGACGTTTCAGATCACGGAAATTTCGATTGGAGGTCGCTGTTACCGAGGAGAAGGTAATTTTTGTAAACCTGCTAATAGACTTAAGCTACAGCCGCTGGTGGACCATGGCGGCACATACTCAGCCAGAGATAATCAGATCTTGACTGTATCTTATGAAGAGACATCCTCCTTTAATGGTACTTTTAATGTTTCTAAACCATATTAACGGCCTTCAGAAATTTATTTATAGCTCAAAAGCGGAGTGGCAGCCTGGGCGGCGATAAAGCAGAACGACCCTTGTGATTTGCATCCAAAACATCGAGTTGGGACGGTTCATGTCATTGTTGCGAAATCGTTTGCGAGGCCTAAACAAAGGAGTAGTCAGTTCAATCTCCTGCATAGTCACTTTTTAGGACATAAGTTATGCAAAGAAAAATTCTGCAGCAAACATGTTCAGGAAGGAATAGCGTTACAAATGCAATGGTCATGAGAAAACGGTGAGATGTTCTGGTTGGACTGGAAGCTGAACAAGCGTTTGATTACGACCAGCCTCCAGCCTCTCAGCCCACTTTTGTGGTGCTTGAGCAGCTCGTACTAACGTCTGCCTCTCACGTTATGTCTGCAGTTCTTATTGTCGCTTGGCTACATATTTAGGACCAAAAGACTGTGCTTGATGACTTTGTTTGGAAGCACTGGCCCGTGGTTTAACAGTGTCGAGCATCTTTATTTCACACCATACAATGGCAGGTATTTACCTCGTTGTATCACAATTTAGATATGAAAATGATGGCATCTAGCGCCACATGAAGGCCCATTAGTGATATCTACATGCGAAGCGCACGTAAAAACCAGTTAGGTAGGGGTACCGAAACAGAGGTTTACGTGCGCATGCCTTTTTTTGCAATCGCTGCTTCGTTGGCTCGACAATATCTGTAGTCTTTGCTTTATCATTTTTGTTCGTCTGCATGGTTACAAAACAACTGATTAATTTTTAATTATAATATAAACTGCCAAATTTATGCAGTGTTCACAAACTGCACCATATCAAAGTTCTTCGAATAACTTAGGAGCCGTGTTTTGACCAAATCGCTTACTGTTATGACAGTCATGAAACCTCATTCCTTTCTTATATTACCGCTACAAGAAATTTTCGCCGACTATACGGCATTTACGAGAGAGAGAGAGAGAGAGAGAGAGAGAGAGAAAGAGAGAGAGAGAACTTTATTGTCCACTAGTATGGGCCGCAAGCCTGGGCCAGCATGGCATCACTGCACTAGATGTGCGACAGCCCGTGTCACTGCAGCACATCCGCGGCCCGCGTGATGGCGGTATTTTGCCGAGGCGGATCCGTCGCTTGCAGTAAGACCTCCCATTGCTCCCATGTGAAGAGCTTAGAGCTCGGCGGGGGAGGATCAGCAGGGCACTCTATCAGGATATGTGTTAAGGTAGCGGTTGGGTGGAGGCAAAAGGAACAAGATGGGGTTAAGGCACCTGGATGCATGCGGCATAGTAGGTAGGGTGTGGGGAGGGTTTGGGTCTCCAGGCGATGCCATAAGATTTGGTGGCGGATAGTAAGCGATCAGTTGGATGATAGTTGAGCTGACGCTCGCCTCGATAGGCCAGGCCGCTGAAGGTACGCATGCTCTTCCTCGAGTCGTCCAGGCCCAAGTCCGCCGCCGCCTAGGTTATAAGTCCTCGGACATGGACATTCGGCCTCGTTGCCTTGATTTTCTGAGTGCGCAGGCCCCCAGATCAGGTTCACATAGCGGGATGGTTCCGGAGGAACCAATTCTAACATGCTGTATGCAGTCTCATGAATTCTGCCTCTGGCGAAAGTTATGAACGCAATTTTTGGAATCACAAACAATGTACCGAGCTTCAGTGTGGGTAGTAGTAGTAGTAATGCAGCCTCCTCTGCTGATTCTGGAGTGGAGGTGGATGGGAGGGAGACATAAATTAGTGGCCATCCCATGTTGTCCAAAACCGCCGCTGCAGAGCACTTGTCCCCGCAAGCCGCGTCCACCACACGGTGTCCTCCTCGGAACCGTAGTATTTGTGGAGGTGCGTGCGCGGTCTGCTCAGCATGCGGTGTGGTAATCAGGGTGTGTTGAATGAGAGGGGTTTGACGTTTTTGTATACATCATCATCATCATCATCATCAGCATCATCATCATCATCATCATCATCATCATCATCATCATCATCATCATCAGCCTGATTATACCCACTGCAGGGCGAAGGCCTCTCCCATATTTCACCATTTAACCCGGTTCTGTGCCAGCTGCATCCACTTGACCCCTGCGAACTTCTTAATCTCATCCGCCCACCTAACTTTCTGCCGCCCCCTGCTACGCTTTCCTTCCCTTGTAATCCAGTTTGTTACCCTCAGCGACCATCGGTTATCCTCTCTTCGCACCACATGTCCTGCCCATGTCCATTTCTTCTTCTTAATTTCCACTAGAATGTCGGTAAACAGTTACAGTTCCATATCTAAGACTCTACCGTAGGAAAACAGACACCTTAGCAGCCCTCCTCAGGGAAGCGTACAGAACCACTCTCCATCTGCCCCCTCATACACAAACCTCAAATTTCTAAACCTAGGACTCCATAACACTATACATGAGCTCTTTAAATCTCACAGACAAGCTCAATACCTACGGCTCATTAAACCTGCAACAAGTAGACACATACTTGATAGACTACGTATCCGAATACCTGCCAACCATCCCCAGCTTTCCCCCTCCCTAAATAACTTCCATGACCTTTGCGTCAATTTTTTACGTTTCCTTCAGCGTAAGGCGTATAAATAAGTCAAGTGAGCCGCACTGTCCTATGCACTCCTCCTTCAACACATGTGTATGAAACCTGAAAAAAAGTCATTGCGCACGATGTCCTTTCTAAACATTTACACTTGCCGAAAGTTTAACGTGTTCTTCAGCTGCTCAGCTCTGGTTCCTAAAGTGCATAGACGATTGCGAGAAGGAAGACGCTGCTAGCTTGTTTTATGCAAGATTGTCTCGACTAATGAGTTAATAAACAAAGAGTCTGTCGGGCACATGAACGTTGAACGATGCTGATTTGACTGGAAAAGCGGACAGTATGCCGCAAAACATTATAACAGTATTTTAAAGTGCCTACTGTTCAGTCGTGTTTGTTTCCGAGATTACAAAAAGGCAGCGAGAGCAGTGAGTGGTCGAGTTTACCCGACACTCTCAAAATTCAGATAGTTTACACTGACATAAATACCTTCTATGCCTGCAATGAAATGAAGCAGTCACTGACCATAGCCGAAAATAAAGAAATATATTTAGAAACCCGTACGGGTTCCTGGTGATGTAAAATTTGATGTAAAGATTGGGCATAGTTCCTTGGTATGGGGCCGGATGTTTGATTTATTGTGGCATGCCTTGAATGAATAGCGATTCCAGAAGAAGGCGCGATGTCAGGCTTCATTATTTTTTAAGATGGAGGTATTGTCCCTGCCAATCAGATAGCAAGTGTCATGTGCATGACCCGAAAGCGAATTTGGGGGATGTTTGTTGTTTTTTACATCGCGTTGATGACCTTTCTTGCGTCTTGAGAAGTTCCCGGTCTCACCCATGTCGGCATGATTGCAGTTCAGGCATGGTATCTTGTAGATAACTCATGGAAACTGCTCATTTGGCAATCGGTCTTTCACATTCGTCAGCTGACTCCGCAGCTCTTGACTTCAGCTTCGATAATTAGGTAGTACTATTGAATGACAGCCAAGAATTCCGCATTCGGGTTCTAATGCCAGTCCAAGATCAAAGTTTCGTAAGAAAATATATTAACAACGTACACTACAGGCGTAGTCGGCGGACTATCTTCATCCGGGTACAATGCTTTTCAAATATCTCTCTTTATTGCTCACAGGAGAAAAGTTCATATATTTTCGAGCAATATCATCAGCATGAAGAGCGAGACACAAGAAGGTTGTGGTAGAAATATGCATCCTACGATAAATGCAGCTAGTGGTGATACATGGCACCTCCTGTACCTTAAATATGCTTAGCTTTTTAATCAGGCTAAACGTTTTCCTAAAACATTTGGTTTGGACTGTATTGCGCGGAGTATCAGGTCGCATTTTCAGTGTAATGCTCAATCAGTGCAAGTAATATTACATTATTTTGTCATTGAGTGCATTTGCATGGTGGTATGATATGGTTTTGGTTGATTAATAGTGCTGTAGGGTGACAATTCTGTAGAAAAAGAAGCAACACGTTTCGAATAAAAAACGCATTCTAGATCAAGATTTACAATATGTGGGAAAACGAAATATGCTTCAATATTATTGCGCATATAAATGTGATCTATAATAAGTAATCTTTCATAAAACGAAATAAATCTATAAATATCACTTATTGAAATGAGAAATTGAAGAAAAAATGAAAAGTTCCGGTTTCTAAAAGTAGCTTTGAGAACTGAAGTCTAGCGCCATAACATCCGGAGCATCCAGCGCAAATAATTCTCAGCTGATATCAATCTGCTTGCAAGTGAAATGTTTTTCATTAAAAACGTGAAACCACATCTCCAACGTAAAGGGCTTATGTGCACTATTTTGAAAGATAGCTGCGAGATCTGGCTCCATGGTTGGCTGTAAGACGTGTTTCTCGAAGGCCTAGTATATTTTCAATAAAAGCCAAATGCAGTCACTGGCCTTGTTTCTTTTATGTAACCACAATGATGGCACTTTCTTTAGTAGCAGCTGTAAATACTTGCAGGAAAGAAATATTACGAGGTATATAACAAGCCGCTGAAGAAATGACGACGCACGGAAGAGTATAATTGAAGGGACTGGTACTCATTGACGACGGTGAATGAGAACCGCAGAAAGCAGGAAATCGGTGCGGTGAGCCATCGCGAGGCCTAAATTGCGTTGTTTGGACGTCGATGTATCTGGCCCAATTTCTGACTATTGCTTCATTTCCTCTGACTCCCCTACTCTATTTGACCTTGCTCTATGGATTACTCCGAGAATTCAGCGCGGAGGAGCGCTCTCTTTTATCTCCTTTCCTTGATTGCTCCTCGAAACAAACAAAGATGAAAGAATTGTAAGTTTTTTACAGAGTGCCTCAGGCTATGTTTGACTCCATCTTAGTCCATGCGTTTTTTTTCTTTTTACTCTTTATTTATTGATTTCAAAATTTCTTCTGTCGGTGTCACGGCTTTGACTCATCCTGATATGATAATGTCAACTCTTGTACTTTTACTGATTGTCACAGTGCGATGGCTGATTTCAAACTATTGGCGCCAATTCCACTTCAAATATTTCAGAAGAATGTTGGAGCTCTCCACTTTACCGTAAGTTTAAACGAACGGCTATCTTAAAAAAAATATTTCACATGTAAAAAAGACATTGAGACTACTCGAATAGAATAATGAAATACGTTTTCTAATTTGTAGGAGACCCTGAAAGAAAATAATGTCCTCGACGCAAATGTTTATTAAACCTTATTATATTGCCTTCCACGAAGCCACAACTTGATCTTTTTGGAACTGTTTTACTATTCTTTCCGACCCTCATTGCGGCCTGTGCATTCTTGCAGTTCATGCAATGTGTTTCAAACATTCCGCATTTGCTATGAAAGTGGCCATACAAGAGAGTGTCAGATAAGGTTAAACCATTACTTTGATCATGTTTACCAATAAACACATTATAGAGGATTCTAGTGATGCTGAGTTGTATCGCTATTAGCCGGTCTCCACGGCATTAGTCTTCCTGACACCGTTTTAGCATTTTGTATTTGTCATGACAAGAAACTTCGAGTACGTAGGTTGGAATCCACTTCGTGATTTTTTAAAATAGAATTTTTACTTGGGACCAATTTAAAACATATCTTTTTTACAGGTTAGCTTCAAGACCGGGTTGAAAAATAGTGCGAAATAGTCTTCAAACTTCAGGATACCTGTAATGATTGTATTTATCTAACCGAGGGCATCGGTCGTTCCTCTGCCTCCCTCGTAATACCAGACATGTGATAAACAATTGTGTGAGTCCAGCAGAGCAGTGGACCGAGAGTTTAAGACATTCCCGGTCTGACAGAGACTGTACTTCATTCGAGTAGTTTATGTTTTTACATTCATCATCCTCAAATATACCAACTACATATTTTTTAGTAGTCAGATTTTTTTCGACTTTTCTTCCTGCCTAAAATGCATATCCTGCTTCTTGTCATAAGAGAGAGCCTAATAACCTACGCCACGCAATGCGATCTCTGGGCTCGATAAGAGCAAAGTTCTGTTTTCTTTTACCGAATGCAAAGTCAATGTAATATCCTTCAATAACCTCCACAAGGTGGTTTTCTTGGTGTTCGCCAGGTCATCGTTTTCCTTTTTGAACACTGTCGAGTGTGGTATGTCCCTAATAGTGTACACATCATGTACCTTTAGGCGCATTGCATGCACCGCGAAGCTGTCACGTTTTACCGTTCATGAACTTGCGATCTTCACATATCGAGGTCTTTTCTTCGGAGACTTCAAAGCTCTGCACTGACTCTGCGCTTCATATTTTGCGACATTACGCAAAACCAGTCCCGTATCCTCGTTCACAACACTCAAAATATCATGTACGAATTCCTGCTGAAACGGGCTCTATTCCGAGCATTCACTTCTGCAATAACCTGCATCGCGTGGCTGGGCACCTTCGAAGAACGAATCTTTAAAAAAAAAAGATGCGCTCCAGAGAGGTGATCGAGGTCGCTGCGTTCGACGCCATTTTATCAAAAAATATGCCCAGCGAGGAGATCACAGCCAGGTCGGTTGCGGGGCAGTGAAAACGCGACATGCAAAAAGACGACAAAGAAAGAAATTCACCGATTCCGATCCTTCCCGTAAAAAGATGTTTTTATGAAGGTGATAGGAAAAGTAATATATATTAAGGTTGCAGGCAAAGCAATTATTATTTCCTCTCGTCATGACTACACACTATTGTTTTTCGCGGATACGTGTGTTATACCTGATGTATAAAACAGAGTATAGATGTTTCGCATCTGATTCGGGATCAAAAGGCCCCGGTGGATTCGGTTGCCGCTAGACGTGTGCCACCTGTGTTAACACCTCCTTCACGTTATTTCTCTACAAGCGGTCTCTTGACATCACAGAATAACACCTCCGACAGTGACTAGGCGACCTTGTCACCTGAACACTAGCATTTACCGGAGCCGTTCTCGTGAGGTAGATCAGGCCGACGCGTAGGGAGAGAAAGGATTTTTGTTAATATTTGGTAAGATACTCCCGTAGCAAGCAGGTGCAATATTAATCTAACACAGTATTGCTGGTAGAAGAATAATGAAAGTGCAAATGTTCATATGCTGAGTTTAGCTGCAGATATCAGACGTTTTGCAGGGTTATTTTATGTGTCAGAGCGCAATGTGTTCCAGTTAAGCACAAACAAATCCCATTTAAACCTGTAATATTCGGGGTATCGCTATCATATACATTAGCGCCATTGCTATTGGACATTTTATCTGTGATCTAAGTTGGCGCCGGCTAACTCAACGAATATTACAATGCGCAGGTGCTGCTGCGATAGATCTATAAAACTGGTGAAAACATTGCGTGGCACCATGCACACCACAAGAAAAAATATATATATATATAGTTACGATACGGCAAGCCGATGAAAACAGGAGAACAGATGACAGAGAGATGGTCGATGATGGTTAGATGACGTTTAATGAAAAATGTTGCCGGGCCTAGCGCGAGCGCTCCTGTCCACGCCACTGCCCGCTTTTTCTGCCTTGATGTCGTCCGTAACAATATATATATATATATTTATACACAGCGCCTAAATATATCTATAGATTAGTAGTAAGCCTAGACTGACATTAAACCTAGCCATAAATTAACCAGTGCAAGAATAAGCCTACAATAATAATTCTTACAATATGCAGATGACACTGCAAAAAATATAGATATCCCTGGTTTCAATTATAGAGCGTTTTAGATTCATAAGGACATATGCAAGCTAATATATAGAGGGGAAAACATTTTAATATTGAAGTTGACATAAGGAAAGCCTATATGTACCATTAATCGTTACAGAGAAGTTGTCCTTACTGGTTCACTTTTCACACATACTTCCTATTGTAGTCCTTTCTGTTGTATTACAATACGTTCTGACACTGGTGTCAGATATCTTAGGACATATGGTTTGAGCGTTGGAACACTCCCCCCCCCCCCACCCATGGGCAGCAGGAGCGTAATAAACTACCACCAATTTCTGAAAGTATCTGAAGCTATCAGATATATCTGAAAAGAACCGAAGATGCAAATCATGTCTTGAGCTGCATCTATAGTAGCCTACAATTTAGTGATGCATGCAGTTTCGTTTGAGCAAACCGGAACTTTTAATTAATAAACAATAGCAAAAAAGGCAAACCGACAGGATTGTGACAAGGTAACAGGAAAGACAAAGAAATCAAAATTAGGATGCGGGAAACGCCGGAAAAATTGTGTTACGCAGTGCGCACAAGCTGTCACTTATTACAGCACCTATTAGAAAAAAATATCCCAAACAGGGGAGCAAAATTGATTAATACTCGATGATGTTGAAACTGTCGCAATAAACCGCACATACATCGGTACTAGATAAAAGTTTGCGCTTTTTAAACACTAAACAACATATAATAAAATGTAGAAAAATTCTGCATATCTCCGCAAACACACTTATGAAGGATTTTTGTATGTCCGAGTTTTAGTTCTTTGCTACAATACTCGCAATAGAAGTGCAATTCCATGGCTTCGTAGGTAGCCAATATTTATAAACGGGATGTAACACTTTCCTTCACGGACAGTCAAAGGCATCTTGTCATCTTGTGCTTATTCTGGAGAGATCAACCTGTATTAAATGAGTGTGAATAAATTTCATTTTTATTTACACAATATAAATGCTGGTACTCTGTCGTTACCAATTATTGCTAAAATATAACTTGAATGACATGACCACAGCCCAACCGACGTGGATCAAAAAACTTGTTACCCGCTTGAACAGGGTGTTCAACTGCTGAGTATAAGGTCATCGGTACGACACGCAGGCACGTCCATGCGGTTTGGTTGAAACGTTATATATATGTGGGCTGGTATATAGCTGATGCTCTCGCCTCATACCCTTAAAGGATGAGCTGAAGTGTCCTCAATAATGTAGCCTCTCACACTTGTAGGGTTTGATAGGAGAATAATGTAGCAGGCAAAAGAAGCTTCCGCCGTGGCTTTCGCAATTCAACTAGGGTTAACCACAGCTAGACCGCAACAAATTTTTTGGTTCATTCAATGCTCAAAAATTATTTTGTAAATACTAGCTGTGTGTTCTATTCGTTCAGGAGGCTCGGAACATTTTAGCTGCAAATGTTGAGTTGTCTGATCTGTGTGCGCTCACAAAAAGCTTCTTCTCTTTTCCGGAGCAGCGAGCAGGTTCAAAAAGATTTTTACATTCTATTGTGAAATCAGAAATTATTACGGGAATTAGGCTTATATAATCAATTTCGAACTTTGCAAGTTTTAGCACATGCAACAAACAGTAGGTTGTCATAAATGTGCAATCCAAGATGACTCCAGGGTAAGCGCAGGTAAAATGTTTCTCAGAATAAAAGGACCGTGCTATATTCCTAAGCGGAAAGAAGAGGAAGGTAGTGTAATATTAGTAAGTACTTCACGTGTTTTGACCGACTTCCCAGTGTCATGCGTCGCCAAAGTGGCTGGAGTTGTTAGCACCTACGAGGCTTCGTTATCATGATAGCAAGTTAAAGCCTAAATCAATCCTTTAAGTAACCTTCGATGTACAGTTAGAAGTGCTGGCCTAAGTAATGGAGGTGCAGCGTAGTTAAATTTACGGTTTATAACTGTTATTTCCCGTTTAATTTGAGTGCAAACACCACAATCCTCCTGACAAGTGTGCATCTGGCAAGTGACGAAGATAACAAGCGATAACGTCAAATAGATCTAACGATTATCAAAGAAATCTATGCCAACCTATTCATATCAGATTCATACGTTCGCCCCAATGAAGAATGCAAAAGCAAGCATGTGAGAGATTCCTGCATCTGACCGCATGTCATTGGTGGACCGTCGTCTCCCACATATGTGGGATACGTTATGATGACTTTCAAAAGAGTAAGACAAATGTTAACTATTATTTAAGCAATAAAATTCGGAGGCTGTGTAAAGATATTTAAATTTACGCATAGGGCTTGAGCAAGAACCAACTGGGACAAGCTTGTGGACGTGTGTAAACTGTAGGCTCCCATGAAATGAACGAGCGAATAGATCACGTGCGCAGCGACAGTCAGCCTCCTTTGCCGCCCGTCAATAAATAAGCACGCAGTAAATGTTCGTCAACATGGGTGTGGTCAGAAGTCGCCCTTACAGGTCTGTAAAAACGCGAAAAAAAAAGAGGAACGTTTTGGGATCTACGAAGGCAAGCTTTACCTTACGGAAGCATTGTGTGGCCGTCAGAAAGGGATGGTTATTCTGGGTACAGATGTTGCAGGTGCAACGAAACTTTAGAAAAGCTGCAGAGTTTGACTTCTACACAAAGGGGCTGCAAAAGTCTCGGTCATGAGCAAGACAGCGCCGTCCATGAAAATAAAAATAAGGGTTGTTTCGGACGCCACCTATTGTGTGTAGTGATCGCCTAATATATGTTTTGACACCGAGGTCCACTTTTCTTTTCCAAGGAAACTTTGCGACTGTAAAATCGACTATCGTTTTCTAATGGATAAGACCCAAAGCCTGCCGTCCACCTACTTTCTTGCTGTTGTCAGATGGGGAGGGGGATTGACACCCGGAAGTGCCGTGCCCCAGAGTCACACATACATCTACTTCCTTATGGACGGTACCTAAGCTAACAGAAATTTTGACCGGAATATGGCCAAGAACCTAGCGCTGTGTACGCTTACGGCATTGGTCATGTGATGACCCATAGTCGTCACAAGACCATCAGTACCTGGTCCCCCGGACAGATGTTGAGGGGCTAAGGTGTGCGCCAGCTGGGAAGGGTGCCGTATAACCGCTTGCGCTTCACAATGTTACAATTCTATATTAGGAATTTAATTACCACCGCCGCAGTTAGAACAGCTTGGTATTTATAGATATAAAGCCAAGCGTGTATCTATGCTGCCTCTTATCCTAGTACAAAGTGAGGCCTATGAGATAGATAGATAGATAGATAGATAGATAGATAGATAGATAGATAGATAGATAGATAGA